>OX103974.1:10312502-10351634 GCA_944470395.2 Schistosoma turkestanicum | reverse complement strand
GTGTGAAATTTAACACTTTTATGTTACCTGTTTCTATTCTGGATTCTATTCTCTCCAATATGAGATACCAGAAGTGGAGTTTGTTTGAATGTCTTCAGATATTGGAGCCTATAGTTCATAATGTGAGTTACTGGCTCTAATAAGGATGTGCAACTGGCGGATAAGTTTGAGTTGACCAAACGTTTATTGGTGCAGTTAGTAAACTGTCCACCTAGACTATGACTTAACTATAGTTTCAAATAGGAAATTTTTAGAAGTTGTAGAGGCTGTGGAGTGAACGTTCTTTACTAGTATTTCACTCATCCACTACTATTTCATCTTTTATTATTTATCTGTTGTTGCCTAAACCTAATCGTTGTAATAGACTTTATTCGTTTTTTGAATTGAATAGTATATCGACATCAGTTATACATCAAATTAAATTTTAAAAGTGAATTCAAAGACCGTAGTATTAGAAAAATTGTAATTTCCCGTTACTCAAAAATCGGTTTCAGATTTGCTTCTGTAAACACACACAAATCATTGAATTTGTGAGTGAACCGGGAATTTACCTAGACACTCAAACCGAAGCAGATAGTTTTCTTAGGGGTCTGCACATCAAGCTTTTGACTTTAAAGTCTAATCCACTAGGTGACGGAGCAACGTATGTGATCCCATCCCATGATAGTTGGTGATCAACAGTAGGTTGATATCACATTGATTCAGTCAGGATCCTGGGGCCTATGTGCACTATTGCTTTGGAATCAGTGTCTTCCGACTTCTCTAAGTAGATCTTCCATACTCACCAATCCGGTTAAAGCACCAGAAACTCAGTTCTAATCTTCTCAATTTTGTAAACAATACTACCGCTGAGTGAAGTAGTAAGTAGCACTTCCCTAGCAGGAGCTATATGGTCATATGGAAGCATTTCGAGAGAGACAGCGAAAACTCCCTCTTCTCGCAGTCAGATCACTGTGGACTGATGAATTCTTTTTATTTTCGTTAAAACCTACTTCGAAGAAACTGCATAACAGATAAATACTACTCATAACTCTTGTATTTGTGTTTGTCATCCGCTCAAACATGTATTTAGATGGTGGGAAAAAGCAATTGCCATTTAGACGTCAGAGAATGGATATTGACAGTTTGATACCGCTTTCAAAAGAAGCTAAAACTTTAAATAATGAGAACTATTGTTGCTCAATAGCCCGAATTTGGGAAAAAGCTAATATGAAAAACATACCTGAGGTAATTCGTTTGTTTGTAATATAAAGAAATCTTATTTTCCGGCATATATTGTGGTGTTTTTTCCAGATTTTCTGTCATTCAGTTAAATGGTATATCAGTTTTATGCACAACTGACTGAATTATTTATGGACTGAAGCAATGGAAAACTAACTGTTATTATTAAGAAACTCTGTGTGTAATTTTGTCCTACATGTGTTACGAAGACCTACAGAATATCCGTTCCAACATTTTCAATGTGTTTCAATGAATGCATTGATTCGTGAATTTATTTGTCTTTGACTTTGTAATGCAATGTCTATACTACTGTTATACTCATGTTAGCCCATTTGATTTGTTTGTTTGTGATGGCCAACTTATGTTTACTGATTAGGGCTCAATTGATAAGATCTGAGTATTAATCAAATTCAGTAGTTTTTAAATTGATAAATTAAGAAGTCGTAACTTTATTTCAGTGTTTGTATTTACTTCATAATATCTTGACGAAGAAGAAGCTTTACATGTATCAGTTGCATTTATTATTACGTTTTATTATTGCAATGTTGAAAGACTAATGATATTTTCTCGCATATATTTATTAGACATACAATTTACTGGAAATTGCAACAAAACGTTGTGAAGAATTAGAAAATCAAATGCACAATTTAGAAGAAGAATTACAATTAAATGAGAGAAAAGTTGAAAATTTTCGACAACAAGTATGATTTTTTTAAAAAAAAAATTCAGTCTATTCAAGTGGTTCAGAGAAAAATGATTTAAATTGTACTTATAATTGAAATATTGCAGTTGTTGGTTAGAAGCTTTTATACAACTGATAGTAAATTAGTCTCATCAGTGCCGATGGCCTGGTGACTGACGAAATCTCAGCTCGGATACAGAACGCTCGATTGGCTTTTGCCAACCTGCGTCACTTATGGCGTAGGCGAGATATCCATTTGCTGACTAAAGAACGAGTGTACTGTGCAGTGGTTTGCTCCGTCTTACTTTATGGCTGTGAAACATGGCCAGTGAGAGTAGAAGATATTTGTAGGTTACTGGTTTTCGATCATAGGTGTCTTCGAAGCATTGCTCGTATATCCTGGGACACCCGAGTGAGCAACGCTGTTATTAGGAAACGGCTGCTAGGTAAGAATGGCAGATCAATAGATGAAGTAATGAAACTTCATCAGTTGAGGTGGTTGGGACATGTGTTACGTATACCCAACCACCGACTGCCTCGTCGAGCTTTGTTTTGTGGTGTAGGAATAGGTTGGAAGAAAGTTAGGGGCGGCCAGACCAAAACATGGCAGAAATCCATGAAGTCATTGACTAGTGGACTTAGCCATGTCGGTAATTGTCGACTACCTGGTTGGGGTCCGCGAGATGATAATAATCGATGGTTAGAGACCGTGAATGACATGGCTCAAAATCGTTCGCAATGGCGCCGGTGCATTTATTCTTTGCGTTCTCTCTAATCCTAACCTTCTGGGTTCTTCAACAACTCTAGTTTTGACTTTCTAAACTTTTCTCATTTAATCATACTTCTTGAATAATATCTTCTAATCCTAACCTCTCCGATTACTTCTAATTCCCTTACTACCTCTTTTCCTACTGGATTTGAATTGACAATTACATCTCTATGCAGATGTGGTATGGCAACATGAACTGATGTACTTACGTACGAAGTTCTACGTTGCATCTGACTGACTGACTGATAGTAAATTATTTTTGTTTTTTATATTAAAGATTGTAAATACTATACAGTTGTTTAAGTTGAAGTCAGTTAACTAGAGTCAAACGTGTTTGTTAATATATCTATTAATTAGTATTGATGGCTTATTTGGTAGAAAAGCGTTTAGAACGAGCTCTTATACTTGCCAAAACACACTTTTATAGGTTCACACCTACACACACTACAAAAGAAATTTGATCAGATTTCTTGCATATACCTCAAGTAATGAACTGGAATTTATCAACAACTTACCAATTCGATCTGGGCTGTCTGAGTGGTTTCGTAAAGGACTTCATGCGTACGAAGAAAAACAGGTCGGAAAATTTGACCATTCAAAAGAAGCCTTTATTTCTAAAACTAGAATTCAATGGGATTATGGCTAGCAATGTTCTGCATTATAGATTACTAAAGGAAATCAGTAGAACATGCTACTCAGCCAATCTTGCGGTGACGTTTTCTAAGCGACTAGCGATGTTGACTCAAACAAAGGACAATTTCCTTCAATTCACCTCACTGTGCAATTATGAATTCAGCTGCTTCTATGGAGATAGCTATATTCAGCGTACTACCAGACAACTTAACAAGAGAGTGTGTGTACACTTTCTAGCATGGTTTGGAAAGGGCCTAATAAAGATATCAGTAGGCTCTATCTTGATAGATATGATTGATAGTGGTCATAGTATAGATGAAACCGAATCATGGCGAGTGATCTATTGTATACTTCTATCATTTCCCAACAGGGTTTGATTAGATCTCCTACATTTAAAAGAAGCCTCAAGTATCTGAACCTTCAACCCCAGTTTGATCGAATACAACCTAATCGACTGCATTATTTCGTTATTATTGTTTTCACATCCAGCATTTGAGTTTCATCTCACACATCTTTCCGTTTATATTCTTCACTATCTAATTGTTTTGTAAGTATATTTATCCAAGTTTGACTCACCACTCTCACTGTCGAACTATTAACAAAAGCGTTTGTTATTGCATCTTAGAATCCTTACTACTAACACTACACCTTTCCTCCTACTGTCAACTTATACTTTTATCTATTATACACAGTTACATTGTGACCATTTACTCATAATTTGCCTTGATCGGTTTAACGTTTTCATACAAATATTTATGTATTTTAATATAAAGCCTGATGACGATCTAGTTAAAAAAATATTGTTCGCTTATAAGTGTTGTTCTAATTTTCCCTATGAGAATCGTTAACATTATGATGTTACCGTATACATGATATCTTAATTAAGATATAGAAGATAGTTTTCAAACAATAAATTAGAATACATCGCCTATAAATTATCATCAGATTACCGGGTTTTGAGGATGCAGATTGTATCTCAAAATTATCAAACATCTACAATGGAGTGTATACTCAACAATTGAAAAAGCGATTCTTCATATATCAGCTGTTATAAAACCGTAGACTGAGTAAGTATCTCTACAACTGATTTCATTTTAGTCTATTCACTCGGCTGTCCATTATACTTATTTTATTTTATTTTTACCTAGATTCATGAAATCTCAGCTACAGAATGATTTTTCAAGTATCATAAAGAATATTCTCAGTAACTATCATCTGTTAAAATGCTCCTCATAAATTCTTTTTTTTTTAAACAAACATCGGTCACGGTCTTGTTTTGATGTCATAAAATCTGCGACCATTTTTAAAAAAAATATTAAAACCCAACCTATTCTGATTTGATATGAATACCATGTGAAAATTGTACATTTCCATGTAGTTCTGCTAGATTGGTGTTGAAATTTCAAGAAATACGAAAAGTTTTATTTTATTATTTTTAAATTATAAAATAATTTAAATCTTAATTTTATTTTATGAAATATTGGAAGCAATCCAAGTGTTTGTATCCATGATTGAGTGGAATTAACACACTAATAATTAAAATATGTGAACAAGTTATCGTTTCGTCTAATGTTACATAATGTTGTTATTGACAAAGTGTTAACATATTCATCACTGTTATTTCTACCTTTGATCAGGTTATTCTAAGAGATTCTGAAATTGAACGACTACGTAGTATTACAGAACTAGGTCGTTCATTAGAAGCTATCATGCATGATTCTACTGAAAAACAATCCGATCGATTAATTCAACAATTACAAATACAAGTTGATTTATTACAGACTAGAAATGCTGAATTAGAATCACGTATTGTAGAATTAGTGAATCGAGAAATCCCAATTGTACAACCATCGTCTATTAGTTTAATTCATAAAGAATGTCAAACTATGCCTTTATGTAAACCTATACTTGTAAATAATTTATGTCAAACAAATTCCATGGATGCTGTTATACTGAATGAATCTGATATGAATTCAATTGTTGTTGAATTCAAGGTAAGTCAATTTGATGAATGCTGAATGTTAAATTTATAAATATAGCTAATAAATAGCATTACTAAGCGAAAATGTTCTAGAATAATATATAACTTTATATTCATTAAACTACTAAATCATTCACACATCCCTTCTCTATGGAGTTCGCTGTTGAATATGTTAGCATTGTTAATAATCAATTTTAAAATCTAGTCATTATTCAGGGATACGAAGAATCATTTTGTAAGTGTAAATTCTATTGGTCGATTCCTATTGGTCAATATTATGGTCATCGACCCGAATCCTTAATCCGGGATCCTGATTCTCTTCTGGACTCGGAACTCGTACTTTCTGGATGCTTGTAGAATACAGGTTACACTTCATATCAAGTCTTCTTTTTTCACTCAGTGGGGATCGGGACAATCAGATTAGAGTAGCATGTCGTGTCGCTAGATCATCTATCCTCGCTCTCGTTTTCCGATTAAGGTAAACTTGTAACAGTTCAAGCATATCACATGACGTGTATTCGTGCATGCGTAACAATTATGGGAGGAGTATAACACTAAATATTCTTCAGCTGCTTCACAACCTCAGTTCTATTGAATATTAATGGCTGTATAAAGTTTTCTGTGTCATGGTAAACTGATATAACACACAAGTTTAATGTAGTTGTGAGAAATTTGAAGCAAATTGTCGAGCAGTTTTTATTCTAAATAAAACAAACATATTATACATAAAACTAATCATATTGTTTCAATCCCGTGACTAATGATTACTTCACATCTCAAATATATCAACTGTTTGAATACACTTACAAAAAGTATAGTTAGGCAGTCAATCAATCAATCAATCAACAGCAACGTAGAACTTCGTACGTACGTGTACATCAGTTCAAGTTGCCATACCACATTAGCACAAAGATGCAATTGTCAATTTTAACCCTACGCATAGTAGTAGAGTTAGTAAATGTATTAGTAGTAATCGGAGAGATTAGGGTTCGAAGATAGTTAGGCAGAACTTACTGATAACACTAACATTATAGAACAACTAGATATGAAATGCTTATCCTTTTATGCTGTAACACAATAACATTGCACCGATTCTGTCAATATAGTTTCATTCATGAGAGAATATTCTACTACCATTCAGTAAATCTAAAGTTGAAAAATTACTCCCATCATTCTCGGACTATAAAAATAAACCCTTAAGCGAGTGAAGCGCAGAAATTGCTGTTACGTAGCATGATTATATCTACAACAAAGTTGAAACGTTTGAATCACTTCAAAATGTTTGCTCATCCCTGTAGTTCATTGACTATCTTCAAGGTTAGTGTAGTTTTTTTGCAAAATACTTTCATATTAGTTAGTCTATCACTGCAATACTCGTCTACAAAAGACTGGCAGATCTACATTACCAATATATCAATCCATGAAACTCGATTAAAAAAATCAAACGTTTCAGAATACTTCACAATATTTTTCGTGTGATGAGCTGGTGCTTTGTAAACAGTGATTCATTTATAGTCTTATATTTATTACTGTAAAAATAACTACATCTGTTCTATGTGTTTCTATGATCCCCTGTCTTCTTTGGTAATAAACTATGTTTATATTTGCATCGTACACTTGTCCCGTTTATCTTCATCGCCTTTTTAAGGCTTTGAGTAGCATGGTAAAGTCTATGCTACAGACTACAAACAACAACAACAACAATATCCATTATGGTTTCTATCTGTTCAATAATATAATCCTAATTCGTAACATCATTCAAATCTGATAAAGTATTAACTCCAAACACTGAACCTGAATGACAATGAATTATTGTTACACATTTTTGAAACCATGAATCGATCAACGTTAGACCACCATTCGAAACCTAGAAGCACTGGAAGGCCGTTTCGTCCTCGTATGGGACTCTTAAGCAGTGCGCATCCACGACTCCTGCATCCGGCAGGATTCGAACCCAGGACCTTCGGCATTGTGCGCGAACGCCTAACTTCGAAGGTCCTGGGTTCGAATCCTGCGGGGTGCAGGAGTCGTGGGTGCGCACTGCTTAAGAGTCCCATACCGGGACAAAATGGTCGTCCAGTGCTCCTAGGTTTCGAATGGCGGTCTAACATTTATCGATTCATGGTTTCAAAAATGTGTAACTTAACAGTCTTCACAACCTTGTAATGCAAATGAATTATTGAGAGATTTATTTTTAAACCGTTTCGCACATCCAGTACAAAAGAAATCTATTTATCTTCTACATATATGTAACCCACTAAGGAGAAAAAAATACCGTCATTTATATTTAGAGGATATTTAATCAACCTACAAGAAATCATTGTCTTAAAATCAAACTGTCTAATAAGGTTTTTCGGTATGTTGATTCCACTACACTTATGTTTAACAATACAATTGCTAATAAGTTGATTGCACAGGAAAATGTTGGAAAAGGTTATTTGTTAGATCCATAACTAACCAATCAAATCGTGATCCAAGTGCTCATCACTTGATATGGTGGTCTGATGTGTCTGTAAACAACCTCTATTGCATGTGACCTACCAATTGAAAGACACTATTATCATCAATGTGACTCATAATTTTAATCGTTTCGATAACACACGCAATTTCGGTCGATGTGTTTGTTCGTTTCACCTAATAGCTGTTATTTCCTCAATTATTGTTCCAATCTAATTGTTGTTACGTTTAGAACCAAGTTGTCCTTGTTCTGACTGTAGTTTTCAAACAGACTCTGTGCTGGTCAGTATCACGTTTACGATTCTAGTAGTATATCTGTAGGACAAATTAAATCCTACAATAAAGTTATTGATTTTTATCATAACACTACAACTATTAAGACATAAACAATTGTTTGTGTTATTAATAACTTTTCTGCTTATATCTGTAATTAATTTTTTCCATAGCGGAAAATTTGTAATTTAATTGAAAAATTTGAAAATGGTCGAGTTATCCTAACTCATCGTTTGCATTCAATTAATATTCAAAGTAGGTTTAACATAATTCAGTAAACTTTAAGTAATATTGAACTTTTTTTACCATTCAACTTAAGCGTGATATGGTTATTAGGTAAGAATTTAGATTTGCTTCCATTAGCATCTACTGAATTGATAGGTGCTCGAGAACTCATTCCGTCTGGCTCTGAACCTGAGAAGGAGAGGAAACAGCTTAAACACAAGTTCGTATAAAGCCCACTCAACAATCGCGAACAGTGGTGGGTAGCGAAAGCAAGAGAGATGAAAAAGGCAGTGGAGATAGTTAACAGTATATATCTATTCAGAATTACCAAAGAAACTGGTATTAGGAATCCGACTGTTAGCGTGAATCTCTTGGAAGAAGATGAAATTCTTATTCACTATCGAGCTAGGAGATTGGATCGATGAGCAGAACACATTAGGGAGCAGTTCAAATGGCCTTCAGCCACACTTCAGTAACCCACGATCTACAGTTAACCTGAATGTCAAGTTAGTGTGAGTCTTTCAATTCTTAATGAGGTTGGAAAGGAAGTCTAAGGCTAAGGAAAGCGACGTGTCCTGATGAATTAACCCCTGAGATTTTCAAGGATCGTGATCTAGTTTTAGCAGTTACATGGACTAAGATGTCAGCTAGAATTTGAGAATTAGACAAAATCCCATCTGATTGGTCTCAATATGGCATCTAAAATATTAGCTTCAATAATGTTTTGACGCCTAACTAGAGCACGTGTACAGGAGACTCAAGAAAAACAGGCTGGTTTCAGCCTTAGACGTGAATGTATAAACCAGAGATTCACACTTCATCAGGTACTAGAACAAAGACATACATTTCGACGTCCAAAATAGTTGTATTCTTTTACCTTAAGGTGGCGTTCAACTTCGTTGATCATGAGGCTTTATGGTAGTGAGTGGTAGGGTTGTTCTATTTCTCCATTCTTATTTAACTTTTTCACTGGTATGCTCTTAAAGACGACACCTTCATAGTCTGGCTTTTAAGGATTCAACCTTCTACCATGAAGATTCACTTGTTGACTTAGTTATGTTTGTCGAAGACAATAACAAAATTCATAGTCTTCTCACCACCTTAAGCAACAATGCAAGCATGTTCAAGATGTGATTCTCTTCCTAAGGATAGTTAATCGTGCAATCTAAGTTAATGCGTTAAAATTAAATCTCGTTACTCAATAATTATACAATTAAAATATATGATAATACTAGTCCACAATTCAATTCTGAAAGTTACCATTTCAGTTCTGACAGACTCACTGTAGGAAATAATCAGTAAAAAAATTATATATTGTGGCCATGACTTTAATTAACCTTAGGCATTTCTCAAAATAATTCTTAGTTAGTTTCTCCATGAAATCTATCATACTGAAACAAATAACATTGAACAATATTTGTCAACAATGAAATCTTGATAAAAGTAGGCAATCACAATTAGCTTCCAAACATAAATACTAGAAGTACGGCTTATTTGAATGACCAATTTTATTACTGGTTTTTAAGATAGATTATTAGCTTCTATCTGACTAAGATGTAAGTCTAGTTGCTTAAATTAATTTGTGTTAAATTAATTAAAAATCATTTGAAATGTATGAAATAATAATTTATCAAAGTTTGATAAATTTATATATAAATATTCGTATATCGTGGGACAACCGAGTGAGCAACGCTGTTATTAGGAAACGGGTACTAGGTAAGAATGGCAGACCAATCGAAGAAGTGGTGAAACTTCATCAGTTGAGGTGGTTGGGACACGTGTTGCGTATGCCTAACCAGCGACTCCCTCGTCGAGCTTTGTTTTGTAGTGTAGGAATAGGTTGGAAGAAAGCTAGGGGCGGCCAGACCAAAACATGGCAGAAATCCATGAAGTCATTGACTAGTGGACTTAGCCATGTCGGTAATTGTCGACTACCTGGTTGGGGTCCGCGAGATGATAATAATCGATGGCTAGAGACCTTGAAGGACATGGCTCAAAATCGTTCGCAATGGCGCCGGTGCATTTATTCTTTGTGTTCTCTCAAATCCTAATCTTCTGGATTCTTCAACACCTCTAGTTTTGACTTTCTAAACTTATCTCATTTAATCATACTTCATGAATAATATCTTCTAATCCTAACCTCTCCGATTACTTCTAATACCTTTACTACCTCTTCTACTATTGGATTTGAATTGACAATTATATCTCTGTGTTGATGTGGTATGGCGACATGAACTGATGTACTTACGTACGAAGTTCTACGTTGCATCTGACTGACTGACTGACTGATATATAAATATAGAAGAAACGTAATGAGAAGACGTGACCAGTGGAGTTCAACCCTGTCGGGTGTAGGCAGTAACTACCAAAGACAAATGGGTGAGGTCACGCAAAATCCCTAGATCAGTCAGAGTTAGATATTAAAACCGTTGGATGCTGGTCCAGTGATACAGAGGTTAGGCGTTTGTGCACTAAACCGAAGGTTCAGGGTTCGCAGAAGTCGTGGATGCGCACTGCTGATGAACCCAGGACTTGACGGCTGTCCAGTGCTTCCAGGTTTCTAATGGTGGTCTAACAATGATTGATTGATGATTTCAAATGAGTAAAAATACTAATCCCCATTACTATTATTGAAGAAACGTAGTACTTTAACACTGTTACAACGAGAACTAGTTTAATTTCTACGTTATGTATGTGTTATGTACCATCTCGGAGTGGTAATGATGGTAGACTTTGTCCAAAAAAACATTATATATTGTAACTTTGTGAAATTTCCACTAGTCAATAAATCGAATTAGTAGAAATGTACACACTTTATCGTCCGGTCACTGAAATTAATCATAAGAATAATAATTGAGTGAAAAAATTGTCAAATTATATTCTTAATTAATTAAAATTATATTTTTAAAATTGTTTCATTCTGTAAGACAACAGATGGATTGTTTAGAATGGTAGATACGTGAAACAAGATTGAATTGTCAGTGTTGTGTGATTTGAATTGAATCTAGTTTACGATTATGGTACAATTGTTATCTACTGCTTATGGCAACGGAATAAGGTTAAAGGTTTTTGTACTCTGTGAAGAGAATCACATCTCAAACATGCTTGCAATGTTGATTAAGATAAACGACTGCATAGTGTCAGCATCAGATGCAAGTGTGAATAGGACTTTAATGAGAATGTAACTGATTGATATTTTACTGTATCTTGATTAACCAACTGCTTATTAATATACATATGCCGTCAATGATGTTGTAGATGCTAATTGTATACAGTCTATTTCTTCTATACAAATAAGTTTGTCAGCTGTTAACTGCTTATATTGATCATACTGAACAATTCTTAAATAATAATATTACTTACTTACTTATTTACGCCTGTTACCCCCAATGGAGCATGGGCCGCCCACCATTTTTCTCCGACCAACTCTGTCCTGGGCTTCCCTTTACAGTTCTTTCTAGTTTTTGTTCATTCTTCTCATATCTTTCTCTATTTCACGGTGTAATGTGTTCCTTGGCCTTCCTCTTTTCCTTTTGCCTTGAGGATTCCATGTGAGGGCTTGTCTTGTGACGCATTTGGGTGCTTTTTGTAGTGTGTGTCCTATCCACTTCCACTGCTTCTTCCTGATTTCCTCATCCACTGGAATCTAGTAAGTTGTTGCTGATAGTGTCTGACCAACGAATCCGAAGTATTTTGCGACAACTGTTAATATATACTTGTATCTTCTGGATGATGGCTTTGGTAGTTCTGCAAGTTTCCACTCCATACAGTAGAACTGTCTTGACATTTGTATTGAAATTCGTGATTTTGGTGTTGATTGATATTTGTTTGGAGTTTCAGATATTTTTCAATTGTAGAACTGCAACCCGTTGATTCTTAAATATTATGTTCCATTTACAAAATGATAAAATTAAATTCATTATCACTTATATATGCTCATATTTTTTTTTAGACCGTAAACTTACAAATGAACTTTCAAATTATATTCGTTCATCATTATCATCAGTTCGTAATCGGTTGTTAACTCGTGCTGGTAAACAAATGATCAAGTTAATCGAGAAATATCTACATGATATTGAAGAGAATCGAAATCGTTGTCAATCAGAAATCGAAACTGTAGCTTACAATTTAAAATGTATATCTAATTATTTTCATGAAAAATACTTTGAATTTACCACAAAACAATTGACTGATGACAAGAATACAATGAAACTTGGCTTAGAACTTCAATGTCAACGTTCCAAAGCGGCTGAAAGAAACATAGATCAGCATCAAGATTGTAAAGTATGTATGGTTGTCATATAGTCGATACAAAATTCAGTATTTATTTATTTACACATTTGAAATCATCAATCAATCATTGTTAGACCACCATTAGAAACCTGGAAGCACTGGACGGCCGGTTCGTCCTGATATGGGATTCATCAGCTGTGCGCATCCACGACTCCTGCTCCTCGCAGGATTCGAACCCGGAACCTTCGGTTTAGTGCGCGAACGTCTTAACTTTGAATCACTGGGCCGGCATCCAACGGTGTTAATGTCTAACTCTGATTGATCTAGGGATTTTGCGTGACCTCACCCATTTGTCTTTGGTAGTTACTACCTACACCCGACAGGGTTGAACTCCATTGGTCACGTCTTCTCACTAGAACGTCGAGAATTCCCTCACGAACCTAGTCCCATACCAGGACGAAACGGTCGTCCAGTGCTTCCAGGTTTCTAACAATGATTGATTGATGATTTCAAAAGTGTAAAAACACAAATCTCCAAAGCTCAAACTTAAAATATTTATTTATTGTTGGTGAAGTATATTCACAAAATTACATTTACCTGCATCATAACAAGTGAACTGAGTCATAGTGGTCGATGACGAAAGTAACCGATGCTTAGACACCTTGAACGATATGGCTCAGAATCGTTTGCAATGGCGCAGGTGTATTCATTCATTGTGTCCCCTCAAATTCTAACCTTCTGAATTCCTGATCATCTCTATCATTCTCGTTCTACATTTATCTCACTGAATTAGATTTCTCGAATCATATCTTCTCTCCCTAATCTTCTATATTACTGCTAATGCTTCTACTATCGCTACCACTATTTGATTTGAACTGACAATTACGTCTCTGTGCTAATGTGGTATGGCAACAACTTGAACTGATGTACTTACGTACGAAGTTCTGCATTGTATCTGTCTGCTTGTCTGTCTGTCATCATGTCATATAAAGTTGACAATAATATGCAACTCTAAACTTTGAATTTAAAATGAATTTAAATTTTATTTATGGATTGAATATTATTTCTGTGACGTTAAAGTATACATAAACAATCTCAACACAGAGGTGTCGAAATCCCTGTCAATTAATATCAATCTAAAAAATTAAAAAAAGTTTGAAGTAATCGGTTATAAAGAAATTACAACATTTGTATATTGTTATTTCAGTTTATATTGAGTGTATGGGTAGGTATTTTTAGGACATACCACATTAGCTATTGCAGGAGTAGATGTTAAGTAAGCCAAGAAGCCAGGTTGCTTATGGCCAATAACTGTTCACAATCATATTCAGAAAAGTAACATGTATATTTATTCACACTTCACTTCTACTCTTCTATCAATCAATCAAAAGCATCATTAAAATGCCTATCATCGGACCCATAAATGTAGTGAATTTAGTTCAACACTATTGGTTCTAGTCAGCGTTGTTGTCAGCTATGTCTATTTTGAATAGTGAAGGTGAATATGATTTTTATCAGTGATTAAAAATGATTACTTAGAAAATTAATTTTCTTAAACAGATGAGCTAACTTCTCTTAGATCTACGATTCAAACCATCCAATGAAAATTATCCATTATTGAACGAACTTACACACAATCGGATCGCATTAAAAACGGTTCGTATTACTTAAACATGGAAATAATCCAAGTCATTTTAAATGAGTTGACAAGTCTCGTCCTTGAAAATTTGTATACAACGTTTTAAAAGCTGCTTTGTTGTCAATTCCATGCCCCGTTCCAATAATGCGCTTTTCTATGAGTGAACATGATTTTCCATTTCCCATGTTTATAGGGTCATTTGACATTTGACATTATTTTAAAGCCCTTTAGGCACTTTTACATAGCACTAGATTGGATTGTCCGATTACTCTTCCATATATCCCAACTGGCAAATACGATGGGATGTAATGTAATCCCGCGAACAATGTTTAGGCCTAGGTGAAATCCTGTGCTTAGTCCTTATCTCGATGGCTACTTTTAGTCTGTCATAAAATCATACTGTTCGATTCACCTCTAAATGATAAACAGATATCAATACTTATCGATAAATTAAAAAAGAGGTTTTCATCCTAAATTGACTTTTACATCTACTTATATACTTTAGTGGATAACTGTTTGAAATCAGTGTTTCAGTCAACAGTTTCACACCATCTTCCAATTTATATGTAGTACATGTTCTTTGTGTCTTATTGAAGAGGCATTTTACCGAATCTCACTTGTACTGCAGTGGACAAAAGTTATGTAAATTTAAATATTGTCCAGTTCAGGTTGGCTTCCTGTAAACTGACCACTTTATAGTTCCAACCTCTCCTCGATTCTGATAGTCTTAGGCGTTAGTTAACCGATATTTGCTTATTAATCGTAAACAGATCAATCCCAACTAACACAATACATTATCTAAAGGTCATTGATACAAAAACTTATACTTGTTATTAGGCAGTAATACTTAATATTTTGCATGCTATATGTAATACGAACTTAGTAAGTAAGTTATACCACAGCTAGTTCTATCTCGTAGCCGGATTATTGCTAACACATTAAGTGGAAAAAATAAGCCATAGTATTAAATCAGTTTGTTAGGTAGGCCGCAAAAAAGGTCCTGTTGCTTTCTGATTGAATGCTGGTCGATATCTACAGTAAGAAGTAATATTTCAGAAGGCATCACTTCATTTAATAACCATAGCACTTCATACACAGGAGATTCTAAAGTCCTATGGTCCTATGGCGACATGAACTGATGTAGTTACGTACGAAGTTCTACGTTGCAACTGACTGACTGATACACAGGAGATCACCAGTGGTCTTTGCGAGATGATTGACTGTGATGCACTTCGGATAGCCTACTCAATCACTAGAGTTGTTTTTGATGCTTGGCGGTTGGAACAAATAACATCCAGCACAGATATGAACAATATTATCGTCAGATTCTTCACTAAGCTCATTATTCACTAGCATATCGACGTTCGCTTCAGCTCTGTCTTTACTGTCATCACTAGATATAAAAGACTCCAGATCTACATTTCTAAAAGCATCATTTCTACTGTTGATTTCTTTCATTTCTTGGTCTACGGAAATGGATAATGTTTCTCTGGGATTGTTGTACGAATCAAAAGTCTTGAGGATTTGTTAGTATTAACCCAAAATGTTTCATCATATTACTTTTAGTTGACTGCCGTTGGACTTTCAAGTCTCATTGGAAAGGACCCACTGTTTTTCAGAAAATCTAATTCATTGAACTGAAGAGCATAATTGATAAGATGTCAACATGGAAGTTGAATTTCACGTCTGAAAGGACAGTTGCATTCCATAACATCCACCGACTGCCTCGACGAGCTATGTTTTGTGGTGTAGGCGTAGGTTGGAAGAAAGCTACGGGTGGCCAGACCAAAACATCACAGAAATCCATGAAGTCACTGACAAGTGGACTAAGTGATGTTGGTAGGTGTAGACTACCTGGTTATGGTCCGCAAGACGATAGTCATCAGTGGTCAGAGACCTTGAACGACATCGCTCAGAATCGTTTGTAATGGCGCAGGTGCATCCATTCGTTGTGCTCTCTCAAATCCTAATCTTCTCGATTCGTCAGCACCTCTACCTTTATCTTTCTAACCTTATCTCACTGAATTATACTTCTTGAATAATATCTTCAAACCCTAGTCTTCTTCAATACCATTAATACCTCTACTATCTTTATCACTATGGGATTTGATTTGACATCTGCGTCTCTGTGCTAATGTGGTATGGCAACAACATGAACTTATGTACATACGTACGAAGTTCTACGTTGCAACTGACTGACTGACTGATAAAATCCATATCTACAGAATACTTCCTCGTGTGATCTATCACAGTAAAAGTATTTTTCTGATAATCTGATCATTTTAAAAAATTCAATTTTCGGTAACTGACTTGGTTTCGGACTGTTACAGCTTCGTATCTCCAGTAATTCAAGACTGCTATGGAACATGACTTTTGTAGACGCTTTTTTTCTGATTTCATGCAATCTAGTATGCTACCAGTAGCGACTGCTTAAAAGTAAGTGAAACGCATAACACAACTTAGAATATTTACAATTGGGGTTGCATATCTTCATTTTTCTGTGCGTTAATTCTCACTAACTTTGTATGATTTTGCATTGAGAGCATTTCTAGCAGTTGAAACACTCAGACCCACTTCTTTTGTGAAGAAAGTCATTTTGTAAGTAGTTCAAAAATGTCTCACTGTCCTCTTCATTATCATTCAACTCGGGGTTGAATGTGCACAAATTTATGTACTGAAATAATTTCACACGTACTAATCGAAGTACATTATTTACAAATAGTACTATCGATCCCTCAGTTTCAAGTGAATTGATTACTGACGAAAACACATACGTGCATACTTTAAAACTCTCTGAGTTTTTATTTCAGACTTTAGTTACTTTTTTATATCCGTTACGTATGTATCTTTATAATTTGAAAAATATTTTGATATTCTGTACTGACTTACTTCTTTTATTATTCAGAATAGTACGAAACTATGATGCGACATAGTTTCTGCAAGTACAATACTTATGTAGTTTTAAGCGTTTTCTGATTGCTTTATCCTAGTCTATCATAACAAATGTAGAGTAGTCTGTTTGACTAATTTAGAAATGTTCATACTTCATTGAGATACTTTGAACAGGATTTCTATAATCACTATGATATACAGAAATGGACAGGAAGACTTATTTAATTGCACACTCGATCATTCGACCACAATTGGAGTCCAGTAGTGAGCCACTAAACTAGCACTAAAAACTGTTGTCCAGTGCTTCCAGGTGCTATATGTCTATCTAACTTAGGATATGCTCCTTGTATTCAATAAATCTCAACATTCTCTACAACCTCATACTGATGGTATTATATTTATTGAAGAACTGGTAAATTTCAGATTATGTATTCGACTTAGTTAAGATTATTATTTCTGTTTATGTTATGTATATAACATTTACTTGAATCAATTGTTTCACTCATCGTTTGTTTAACTTCAGAATGGTCTGCAAGATGATGAAATGAAGTGTTTACGTCAAGAACGTGATGATTTGATCGGATTATTGGATTATTTTGAACGACAACTACATGATGTATGTTTATTAGTGTTAAAATATTTATTCTCTTAACTTGAAGGATTTATATTTTAATTCAAGTTTTTGAATAAAATGATTTTTTATTTTTATCAACGAAAATTATTCATTATTATTATTATTAAAAATATATGTAACACATTTGATGATTAGATAATTGATTTCAGAATATTCATTACAATCATAATTCATGGGAAATATTTTTAGAAATAACTCTGTCGATTAATCAAGATTCAGTTGGTGTCTGCTATGTAGTCTGAATATAGGATCCAAACTGAGGTTTGGATGGAGGAATATCTGTCTAGGTAGATTAGATACGCGTCTTGACCAGTTGACATCAAAACAAGTGATTTGGGTAAATGACGGTTCTAATATTCATCATAAATACAAATGTATATCATTACCTAAACAAATATTACCACTCAGTTATTCCACCAACAATGGTTCAGTTAATCAAATCAACAGCAACAGATAACTAATATTCTATCCCTCCTGCATAGATCAGATTCGTTCGACAGATAATATTTGGTTGCTTTATAACAGAGGGTGTTTCCAATTCTGGAAGGGTGCTTCAATTCACAATCAAAATGCACAATTTCAGTGAAAACAAGGAACCCAATCAAAAGAGGAACAAATCAATATGGCTGTCGACATGACTAAGTATCAGCTTAAACAACATAAATGCATTTCAGAAAGAAACATAGAAACTCAGTGAAGGCAAAATAAATAGAAACTATAATAAAGTACAAATACTATCATCTCAAAATGGAATCGAACAGACTAACAAGATGTACAACTGAAGGAATCAATCAGGACAAATTACAAATGTATGCATGGAGCGATTTTCACAAACAAAGCGTTCAAAAATGGATCTTACATCGAATGCCTTAGTGGATAACGTATTAGAGATGGTAGTTTAAGGTTCTGGGTTCAATTATCGAACTAAACATCAACATCAGGACGCATGTTCATCCATCTGACGAATCTAAAATATGAAGAAATGTGTTCTAGATTTCACTGCCAGCCAAAGTCAAACTCTTTCTTGAATAACTTTATTTAGTTTGTAACTCTGTGTTTAGTGAGAACTGCTTAATTCAGCATCAAAAGTATTTATGTTTAGGAATTTCTCAGTGATATACATTCACATGATTTCTGTCAGTTGTACTTTTATTTTTAGTAATAAATTCCTGATTATCTTGTACGTTGTATTATGCGATTAACAAGTGGTTGTTTGACCTTGTCAATCATTCGCTCATATTTCGGTTGATTTGCTTGAGTGTGTGTCGCTTACATCGCTTATTATTATCATTATTTGCTGACTATCAATACTTAGTCGTGCTCTATCGCATTGAATTGGCTTGCTCACCTTCTTCACTTCACTTCACTTTGCCTTCAAGCTTCGTATTCTCATGTCTCTCTGCGTAAACGGTTGCATGAAATGAATTCACCTGCAAAACCGTATTTGTCTCGTAATTACCCCACCGTCATGCAAACGAATTTCGCCTAAGTATAGTATATGAAAATTGAAGAGCATATTTATTCCGTGAAACATTCAACTATACACCCATAAACGGATCAGTTCATGGGTCACTAAAGTGGTGAGCCCTAGTTCACATTTAACGGAACCACTAAAATATGCAAAAAAAAATTAATCGTAATATTGAGAATGGTAGAGAAATCTACGATGATCAGTCAATATTTCCTAAATCGATTTTAGATCTTGAGCATACTGTCTGTCATCTGCTCGTTGATTTTCAGCAGTATAGCTGGCTTTTATCACTCACTCAATTGAGTCATCTTTTGAAAATCTATTTGTATTTTTTGTGTGTTTACTAATATGTTAAGCCCATATGGCTTGTTTCAAGCCTTCAGACAATTTAACTTATCGCCTTGTACCCGAGTTACTATCCCTACATCTTCCGACCTTGCCAAATATTCGCTTTTTTTCTTGATTGTTTTTATTCCTGTATGTATGTGTGTGTGTACACCTACTTCGCTTAGGCATGTCTAGCTTATTTTGCTAACTATAAATGTTTATTACAGGGGTTGTGAAGATCGGTTAGTTACAAATTT
This sequence comes from Schistosoma turkestanicum, assembly GCA_944470395.2. Taxonomy (NCBI): domain Eukaryota; kingdom Metazoa; phylum Platyhelminthes; class Trematoda; order Strigeidida; family Schistosomatidae; genus Schistosoma; species Schistosoma turkestanicum. Next base: position 10,331,940 of record OX103974.1, on the reverse strand, counting down.
TTTGAAACTATGAGTCGATCAATGTTAGACCACCATTAGAAACCTGGAAGCACTGGACGGCCGTTTCGTCCTGGTATGGGACTCCTCAGCAGTGCGCATCCACGACTCCTGCATCCCGCAGGATTCGAACTTGATCAAGTTAGACATTAACACTGTTAGATACCGGCTCAGTGGTCTAACGGTTAGGGCGTTCGCGCACAATACCGAAGGTCCAGGGTTCGAATCCTGCGGGATGCAGGAGTCGTGGATGCGCACTGCTGAGGAGTCCCATACCAGGACGAAACGGCCGTCCAGTGCTTCCAGGTTTCTAATGGTGGTCTAACATTGATCGATTCATGGTTTCAAAAATGTATAAATGTTTAGTCATATCTCACTACATTGAGTTGGCTCACTCGAATTCTCCATTCCGCTTCGATTAGGTTGTACGATTTATATTCTCATGTTTGCCTGTGTGAACGATTGCTCGGAATAAATTCATCCAACCTATGTACATGGCTCTTAATTACCGCCGTCGCACAAACTGGATAGACGGAAACTGAAGGGAGGATTTATTTCATTACTCACTCACCTACTCACTCGCTCGCTCGCTTGCTCTTCGGCATTCGTATATCGCTTTCTCTTCGTGTGCCTGTCGTTTTATGACCTGTGTGTGGTGCGATAATAATCGTAATCAAAGCTTCGTTTTCGTCTTCTGATTTAAACATCGTTGTGCACTATCCAGTAATGTTTATCAGGACAAGCAGTAAAACGGAGTGTAGAAATATATATATCGAAAACCGACCACCACAGAAATGATGAGCCCATATCCACACCACACTATGAATTATATTTAGTAAAAATTTTCATTTTACCGTTTAAAAGCTGTTTTATTTTCTAATGGAATATATTTATCAGTATTACAAGTGAACGTCAATAGAACTTCTATTAAAAAATGATAACAAACAAGTGTTACAGTAAAACATTTCATAAACAGGATATATATATATATGTACTTGTATAGTGTAAACCAAAAATACTTTCTATCAATTAAGAAATAATATTATTTGTTTATTGAATTCTTTATTATTGCCAGATCAAAGAAAATCTTCAACTTGTTATTCATGAGCGTGATTCACTTAAGCATGAATTATCAGTGCAAGTAAATGAGATTGGTTTTTTTTAAAATTGTTTATTATGTTTGTGTGGCTACAATTTCTAATTCTTAATAGTATTATTTGTAATTCTGTATGTAATGATATTATAATTGTGTAATATATTGAATTCAAATATTGTTTTGTACAGATCAATCAATCAATTAACAGCAATGTAGAACTTCGTACGTACGTACGAATGTACATCAGTTCAAGTTGACATATTATATTAGCGCAGAGGTATTAGCAGTAATCGGAGAGATTACGGTTCGAAGAAGATATTATTCAAGAAGTAGAATCTAGTGAAAGAAGAGTCGCATACTAGGGATAAAGCGAACATCCAATGCTTCCAGGTTTCTAATGGTGGTCGATGATGATGATCGATCAATTTATAATTAGTTGTACTTTGTTGTTGATCTCATGTCAAGAACCGATAGTCAGTCAGTTGCAACGTAGAACTTCGTACGTAAGTACATCAGTTCATGTCGCCATACCACATCAGCACAGAGATGTAATTGTCAATTCAAATCCAACAGTAGAAGAGGTAGTAAGGGTATTAGAAGTAATCGGAGAGGTTAGGATGAGAAGATATTATTCAAGAAGTGTGATTAAATGAGAAAAGTTTAGTAAGTCAAAACTGAAGGTGTTGAAGAATCCAGAAGGTTAGGATTTGAAAGAACACAAAGAATAAATGCACTGGCGCCATTGCGAACGATTTTGAGCCATGTAATTCAAGGTCTCTAACCATCGATTATTATCATCTCGCGGACTCCAACCAGGTAGTCGACACCTACCGACATGGCTAAGTCCACTTGTCAATGACTTCATGGATTTCTGCCATGTTTTGTTCTGGCCGCCCCTAACTTTCTTCCAACCTACTCCTACACTACAAAACAAAGCTCGACGAGGCAGTCGGTGGTTGGGCATACGCAACACATGTTCCAACCACCTCAACTGATGAAGTGTCACTACTGCGTCTATTGATCTGCCATTCTTACCTATCACCCGCTTCCTAATAACAGCGTTGCTCACTCGGGTGTCCCAGGATATACGAGCAATGCTTCGAAGACACCTATGATCGAAAACCAGTAACCCACGAATATCTTCTACTCTCACTGGCCATGTTTCACAGCCATAAATTAAGACGGAGTGAACCACCGCACAGTACACTCGTCCTTTAATCAGCAAACGGATATCTCGCCTTCGCCATAAGTGACGCAGGTTGGCAAAAGCTAATCGAATTTTCTGTATCCGTACTGAGATTCCGTCAGTCACCAGGCCATCGGCACTGATGAGACTCCCAAGATAAGTGAAGCGGTCTACACGTTCGACTACTTCACTCCCTATCGCTAGTTCAGGTGCCGATGAAACCCAGTCTTGAAGCAACATTTTGCATTTCGAGGGGGAAAACCGCATCCCGAACATGCTTGCATTGTTGCTTAGGGTAGTCAGAAGACTCTGCATTTTGTCAGCATCTTCACCAAGTAGGACAATGTCATCGGCATATTCTAAGTCATTAAGCGAGCCACCTGATAGAAGGTCTACTGCTGAAAATTGAGACGAGGATAAGGTTATTTCTAGGATCATGTCTATGATAAAATTAAACAAGAATGGAGAAAGTGGACATCCCTGACGGACACCACTTGAAGTAAAGAATTCCAATGACAGTTTGCCATAAGCTCTCACTCGACCAGTGGTGTTCGAGTAGAGAGGCTAATGTACTTCTGCCACAGAACCTCACGATCCACTGAGTCAAGAACCGATAAAAATGTAAGCTGCCTAAGTTATGCTAGTAATGTATAAAGCAGTAATAAAAAAGAACTCTACGTGTACTATCTTGTTACTTATTACTTTGACATTTGTATACATCAAAAGAAATTCATTGATAAGCTTATTTAGACTTGTAGTACAATGTATGCTAGTTTATTTAGGGATATATATGTATTTGACTATTTTTCAAAAGTTTACAGTTTGGTCAAAATGTTGTTGTCTAATAAAGTTGTTATTTAAAATCAGTGGTACCCAAAGATTATATAGATGGATCTATGAGAGGGTGATGTTAATGTCTGCCCTACCAAGATTTATGCAATTTTGTAAGACCACGTCGATATTGACTGTGATCAACACTAACTACTAATTACTATCCCGTCCACGATAAGCAGAAGTAAATCCAGAGTAAAGAATATATTTGAAAGAGAAAGTAATCGTTACAGCAAGCAGCAAGTTATGAAAGATTGCAGCAACGTGAAAAAGGACGTTACACGCAAGTCAGTGTTTTTGACTACAGTTAAACAAAACGAGTACAATAATAAATACTTATTTCATGCCAATCGCGTTTTCTTCGTAGAAGTGTTCCTTTACTAGATGGATCTATGAAGAGGTGATGTTAATGTGTCTGCCCTACAAAATGGTGTGAATACCAAAATTTATGCAATGTTATCTGTCTCAAAATAATGATAACAATAATCAGTAGTATCTTGTGATTTCTATTCAAATAATCGTAATGCTGCTACTGTTGTACAACAACAACAACAACAACACGTAAGAATCGTGTGAAGATCATTAGTTAAATGAACATATTAATGTATTATCTTCGTAACCTGACTGTCATTAGGGAAAAAAAATCATGCCATTCGAAAATTTAATTACAACGTAAACATCAAAATTCCACCTTATTAATTTTTTTATTTTTTTTCCTATTGCGATTTACATTTTCAGTCAGAACAACTAAATAAACTGAACTGCTTTCATCAATCCATGCCATTGAATCAATGTACAACCAATCATTCACATTCATCTGGACAACATATCAATAAGGTGGCGATGACGGCGGAGGCGGCGGCGACGGCGGCGGTGAGAAATAGTAATCGTGAACTTGATGAACTTATTCAAAATTTACAATCTATGACTACAGAAAGAAATGTATTACATGAACGACTGCATAATCTCACTGTTGAATGTGCTAATGAAAACAGTCAATTTGTTCAACGCTTAGAAAATAGTAAAAATGAATTAAATGCAATGAAAGAAAATAAAATACAATTGGAACAACGTGTTACAGAACTTTTAAAATTGGTTGTTGAAAAAGAAACAGAATTAAATAGATTGGTTAGTAGAACTGATGTTGTGCAAAGAATGTTTTTACTTACTTACTTACTTACTAATATCGTGGGACAACCGAGTAAGCAATTCTGTCGTTAGGAAACGGGTGCTAGATAAGGATGGCAGATCAATAGATGAAGTAATGAAACTTTATCAGTTGATGTGGTTGTGACATATGTTGCGTATGCCTAACCACCGACTGCCTCGACGAGCTATGTTTTGTAGTGTAGGAATAGGTTAGAGGAAAGCTAGAGGCGGCCAAACCAAAACATGGCAGAAATCCATGAAGTCACTGACAAGTGGACTGAGTCATGTTGGTATATGAAGGCTACCTGGTTTGGGTCCGCGAGACGAAAGTCACCAATGGTTAGAGACCTTGAACGACATGGCTTAAAATCGTTTGTAATGGCGCAAGTGAATCCATTCGTTATGCTCTCTCAAATCCTAATCTTCTCGATTCGTCAGTACCTCTATCTCACTGAATTACACTTCTTGAATAATATCTTCAAACCCTAGTCTTCTTCATTACTATTAATACCTCTACTATGTTTATCACTATGGGATTTGAATTGACAACTGCGTCTCTGTGCTAATGTGGTATGGCATCGTGAACTGATGTACATACGTACGAAGTTCTACGTTGCAACTGACTGACTGACCTACTTACTTACTGTTTACGCCTTAATTTATCAATCCTAAACTCATGTACGAGCATTTGGAACAATTTTATTGTTCAATTTATTTGAAAGTTGCTTACATAATTAACTAACCTACTTTTCGCTACTGAAGTGCTACTTATGCAGTAATTCACTAGAAAAAGTTAGGTTAATTGCTTCATGACAGGAAGTTAACAGATTAGATATATGTATAAGAGGTAGAAATGGTATTTCGCATGTGTATTTTAGCGTTGAGGGGTTTGTTTTTATTATTGTGTCTTTAAATTATGCTCTCCACCTGATAGGCTTGAAACTATTACGGGTTCACCTTAGTCGATAAACGAGAACAAGACAATGAACCAGTGTCCGGGTAGGCTACTTTGATCCGTTGACCTCAACACTTTAATCTGGAGGTGTTTATTAGTTTAGAAATTCATTCTTATAAAAGAAAATGACTACTTTTATTCTTTGAACGGTTTGATGAGATAGAAAATTACAATAGAAATTTGTAACAAACTAACGTCTTTAGACCAATACTACTCTATTTTTTAAACTTTATCCCATGACAGCATAATCGAATTTGGTTAAATGCTTAGGTTTCAGACTTAAAATTGTATTCATTTGTATTGGTTATTTGAATGTTTCCATTACTGGAGTTGCTCAGTCTCTTTGGCATATTTGCATCGTGCAAGGTGTACCACAGAAATACATTCACCTTGTCCAGGCTCTCTACTCGAACACTATCCAGTCAAGTGAGATCTTATGGCGAACTGTCATCCCTATTGATTACCTAGAGAGGTGTCAATCAGGCCTGTCCACTCTCTATTCTTGCTCAACTTTGTCACTGACATACTTTTAGAGATGACATTTTGATTGTGTGACTTTTCAGAGACTTACCTTCTACCAAAGGACTCATTTGTTGACTTACAATATGCCTATGACATAGTTCTAGTGCAATGGGATGAAGATTAATTAATCTTTTATAGGTTGTTTTAACTTTTACATTGATGTTTAGGAGTAAATATCAACTCTAAGATGCAGGTAAATCCAACTGACGAGTCTCAAATAGGACGAAACGCACATCCTAAATTTCACTACTAGCCACTATTTAACTCTACTAAACATGTTAAATAAGAGTCTTAACTAATCAATCCTTTTATGTTGTTTGATAGGCATACTGAATTGAAACTAATTGATCTATTTTAAGAAGTCTGGAAATATGTCATGCGAATAGCATGTGATTCTTATTCCTTCTCATAATTGTAGATACACTGAATTAGATTTTAAGTGTTTTCTTTACGCATACTTCCAAAACATTCAATGAATATATGAATAAATATTCAAGTATCCTTTTCCTGTTATTTAATCATGTAACATGAAGTAGTTATATTTAAAATATTGTTATTTAACCAAAGATGCTTGGTCCAATCCCTGCTCGCACTGTTGATGATGAGTTCCATAACTAAGACGAAACAGCCGTCCACTGATTGTAGGCTTCTTAATGGTGGATGGTGGTGTTACACAATGATTGATTCACGATCCCAAGATAAAACAACAATGAAAAATTGATTATTGTTACTGTTTTAAAATATTTCAACGTATAAAGAAGATATCATCATCTATTGATTTGTTGTTGTCTATGAAAATAAGAATATTTTCTTGTTCCATTGTGAATAAGTAAAAACAAGATATCTAATATTATGATGTATTCGTTTTGGTTTTTACTTAGATTGAAAAATTGAACTGTCTTGATAAGGAGCAACAGTCAAACACTGAACAATTTACATTAGTTGAAAAAAATCTACAAACTGTTCAAGCACAATTAGAAAATGTTCAACGAGACTATGAAGTTAGTAAAGTTGTTTTTTTTTTCAATTAGAGTTATGGAGATTAGTGTTTGTTGCACTTATGAAATCATCGATCAATGTGCTCACTGGTGTGACTAGCTTCGTGAGGAAATTCTTGGAGTTCTACTGAGAAGATGTGACTAGTGGAGTAACTAGTCACTAGTAACTAGCAAAGATAAATGTCTGAGGTCGCGCAAAATCCCTAGGTCATTCAGAGTTAGACATTAAAACTGTTGGATGCCGGCCCAGTGATCCAAAGGTTAGGCGTTCGCGCACTAACCTGAAGGTTCCGGGTTCGAGTCGTGCGAGGTGTAGGAGTCGTGGGTGCGCACAGCTGATGAATCCCATACCAGGACAACCGGCCGTCCAGTGCTTTCAGGTTTCTAATGGTGCTCTAACAATCATTGATCGAACGATAAGAATAAAAACAGCTACTTAAGGTCCGATGGTGAATTCGTACTGCTGACTGCAGAGGGGTGTGACACCAGTAAGGTGTTTCCCTCAAACACCCAGCATCTGCAGCGATGCTGCCTTCTCACAATGAAGGAAGGGGTTAGAAAAAGTCGACCCTAGAAATGTCACACCTTACCCTACCTCATGGATTTCCGTCTCCATCGGTAAGGGCTGCCCACTAAGGGCTTTTAAAAAGAGCGGAGTTAACATTATAAATACTTCTAATAAAAAGGCGTGCGTGACCAGTCACAAGCAGTTGTCCCTTGGGCTCTGCAGTCATGCTTCCAGGTCTCTAAGACCGATACTAAACTACCTTCTCTTTCAGGTTTCTCAAGAAACACCCTTCCAATGTGTGGGCAACCGGGAAGTGACAACCACCCTCATACCCTGTCTTTTGAAATTAATGTCTCATATTCGTAGCATATTGTAATTTGACCCAATCACATTGTATGATGTATAACTTACTTACTTACGCTTGTTACCCCCAATAGAGGAGCATAGGCCGCCCACCAGTTTTCTCCAACCAACTCTGTCCTGGGCTTCTCTCTCCAGTTCTGTCCAATGTTTGTTCATTCCTCTCATATCTTTCTCTATTTCTCGGCGAAATGTGTTCTTTGGCCTTCCTCTTTTCCTTTTGCCTTGAGGATTCCATGTGAGTGCTTGTCTTGTGACACACTCGGGTGCTTTATGTAGTGCGTGTCCTATCCACTTCCAACGCTTCTTCCTGATTTCCTCCTCCACTGGAATCTGGTTTGTTCTCTCCCACAGTTCGTTGTTGCTGATGGTGTCTGGCCAACGAATACGAAGTATTTTGCGTAGACAGCTGTTAATAAGCACTTGTATCTTCTGGATGATGGCTTTGGTAGTTCTCCATGTTTACGCTCCATACAGTGAAACTGTCTTGACATTTGTATTGAAAATCGTGATTTTTGTTTTGGTTGAAAGTTGTTTGGAGTTCCAGATATTTTTCAATTGTAGAAATGCAGCCCTAGCTTTGCCAATCCGTGCCCTCACATTTGAATTATTTTTTCTGGTCAGAGTTTTTTTGGCAAGTTAGTTTTTGACGGAATGGGGTCGCCAACCCTATGTCCAACCCTCCTCCTTTACCCGGGCTTGGGACCGGCAGTAGCCCCGAAGGTTCTACTGGCGGAGTTATGGTATAATGTATACTACTAAATTATCAGTTCTACACTTTTGCAACCATTTTCTAACATTCATTTTTACCCTGAACAACAAAAAGTTCAATCTATAAAACATATAGTACTTATTTAAAAGATTCAATGAATAACAATTTAAACAGTTAGTTTCCAAACATCACAACCATTGCATTATTACTTTATGGCAGGCATTGAGATAACTTGAATTTCGGCAATTTTTAATAGTTCTTCAACCGGTTTTTTTTCGCCTTCTTTCAGTCTACACTTTTGTTTAAAATGAACATTTCTTTTTTCTTATTTTGCTATTTTGTTCTGATTTTTGGCATACACACACATACTGTTTATGCTACAGTGTTTTTCATTCACTAAAATTATACGTGAAATGGACAAGTAGTAGTACGCATAAAATATTATTTGAACGAACACTTTAATTAAGGATTGATTAAAAAATTGTTTGATTCAATAAACTTTTCTAATTTCGAATTGTTTTTTTTTCTTTCTTTCTTTAATAATTCTTTTCATTTGATTTTTTTTTTGCAAAGAAATCTCGTAATGATTACACTAGTCTACATGTAACACTTCGTCAAATTGATCAAGAAAAAGATCATCTTCAAATTTGTTTAGATGAGCGTACTGAACATTGTTCAATGTTAGAACGTCAATTAGTCACATATGAAACAAGTATAAAAGATTTGAAAGTGAGTACTTATTGATTGATTGATTGATTGATTGTTGTTCAATATATATATTCATCTAACTAATGATTAAAACATATTCAATTTTAAATTAGAGTTATGGAGATTAGTGTATTTTTTTGCACATTTAAAATCATCAATCAATCAATCATTGTTAGACCACCATTGGAAACCTGGAAGCACTGGACAGCAGTTTTGTCCTTGTATGGGACTCATAAGCGGTGTGCACTCACGACTTCTGCACCACGCAGGATTTGAACCTGGGACCCTCGGTCTTGTGCGCGAACGCCTAACCTTTGGATCACTGGGTCGGCATCCAGCGGTGTTAATGTCTAACTCTGATTGATCTAGGGATTTTGCGCGACCTCACCCATTTGTTTTTGGTAGTTACTGTCTACACCCAACAGGATTGAACTCCACTGGTCACATCTCTTCACTAGAACTCCAAGAATTTCCTCACGAAACGACCGTCCAGTGCTTCCAGGTTTCTAATGGTGGTCTAACAATGTTTGGTTGATGATTTCAAATATTCAACTTTGTTGTATTTATTACGTAATTATTATTATTATTATTATTATTATTATTATTATTTATATTGTTGAATATTTAGATGAATAATGAGACTTCAGACAAACAAATACAACGACTTAAACAATCAATTATTGAACGTGAATCAGAAAATCGTGAATTGATTGAACGTTTATCCAAATCAGAATGTGACCTAAAATCAACTGTTAAAAATCATGAATTATTAATGAAAGATTTAGAAAATACTAAGGTAACTATAATTTTGATAGTAATAATAATAATAATAATAATAATAATAATAATGATAATTGTTATTACACCAATATTATTAACTATATGGTTAATATAGGGACCCACATCTAATCTATTGACATGAAAGATTTATTTTCTTTTTCTATCAGTCTTCATATAGAGTTACAAATTTGAGTGGTTTATCTTTCTTCTACTCCTAAATCCTTTGATGAATAGTAAATATGATGGCTATGCAAACTTTTCTGTTCAATAATTACAATTCTGGGTGTGTGTGTATACATTATTGAATGAAGCAGAAAAGTTGCTGATTCGTTAATTTTTTCAACCATTGTAAAAATGTATTGATGACGTAGATAAAGACAGCATCATCGACAGCCAAGGTGGATCCGATACAGATGTGAGGGCGCAATATCGGCAAAGCAAGGGCTGCATTTCTAGAGTTGAAAAAAATCGGGAACTCCAAACAACTTTCAACCAAAACCAAAATAAGGATTTTCAATACAAATGTCAAGAAAGTTCTACTGTATGGAGCGAAAACTTGGAGAACTACCAAAGCCATCATCCAGAAGATACAAGTGTTTATTAACAGTTGTCTACGCGAAATACTTCGTATTCGTTGGCCAGACAGCATCAGCAACAACGAACTGTGGGAGAGAACAAACCAGATTCCAGTGGATGAGGAAATCAGGAAGAAGCGGTGGGAGTGGATAGGACACACACTACGAAAGGCACCTAACTGCGTCACGAGACAAGCCCTCACATGGAATCCTCAAGGCAAAAGGAAGAGAGGAAGGCCAAAGAATACATTTCGCCGATAAATAGAAGAAGATATGAGAGGAATGAACAAACACTGGACAGAACTGGAGAGAGTTGGTTGGAGAAAACTGGTGGGCGGCCTATGCTCCATTGGGGGTAACAGGCGTAATTAAGTAGGTAAATAAGTAACCTTTTCTCTTCAATAATTACAATCTGAGCGTGTGTATACATTATTGAATGATGCAGGAAAGTTGTTGATTCGTTAATTTTTCAACCACTGTAAAAATGGATTGATGACGTAGATAAAGAACAATTCGAATTTCGGAAGCTATCAATAAACACAAAGTTCTCCACTTCTCTGATAGAGGAAAGAAGAGATTCGAGAATCTCGGTCCTAGAAATTGGATACATCATTTTCCCCCACGGATTTCATAGTTTTTAAATTACTGATGTAACATATTAGTTATTACTTGGCTCACAAGTATTTGTCCTTTATTTTGGATTTGTGATCATTCACTCTAGCACAGTTCTTTTATCAACTACTCTGAGATAAAGTATTTTTTTCCTGTTGTGTGGTTGGTCGAGAAGTAACGATCATAGTTGAGATCTGAGGTTAATTTTTAATGGATGATTAAACTTGTTTTCATAAAATGACTAAAGCCTAAAAACTATGCAATAATTGTATCTTTTCAATGATTACTTTCTTGCCAACTTACGCCTGTTACCCCAGATAGAGCATAGTCCTGCCGACCACTTTTGGTTAGCGTGTTTTCTTAGCAAGTTGGCCTTCTATTTGGATGAGGTAGCAAACCCCATGCCCAAACCTCCTCTTTTATCTCTGGGCCTGGTACTGGTAGTATGGTGTGAGCTACTTATAAGTAGTATATGACGTGAGTAGAAACGTAATGTCTGGCAGCAGAAGATGGGGGAAGATCAAGAAAGGAAGAGTTAGAAAACAATGAAATTTGTATGCAACGCATGAATAGTGACAATGGATTGATGTTTTGCAACAGGAACAGTCCAGTTCGATATGATGGACTGATAATTTGCAAATGAACGATTTACGATATGGTTTTCCGATTTTACTGAGTAACTCTGTAATTTTCGTTAAATACAATTCGGTTACCCCACCTGTGTTCTCCTTCACTACAGTAGTATTTTTTTTTTAAATGAATACAAAAATCATGCTTAAAATATCCAATTGATTTTACTGCAATTATAAATTGTCATAATAATATTTTTTATATTTCTAATGTTATTTATTTAATGTTATTATTAGAATCAATTGAATATACTGACAAATGAAACACAACGATTACAAAGTGAATTAGATGCTTCGTATGATAAACAAAATGAATTGGATAAACGTTTGATTGAATGTGACAAAGAACTCACAAATCTTCGTAATTCAAATTCTATGAAAGAACAAGAAAGAATAAAACTATTAAAACAATACAGGTTGGTTTCTAGCTAGTCATCTGTCCATTAGATATGCATATACATATATATCTGTAGCAGTAAACTACCATTAGGCAGGAAATTGTTCAACATTATAGTTAACTGAAGACCTACTGTATACATACATACGCTTGATGAAATATGACACTTTTGAAATCATAAATCAATCATTGTTAGACCACCATTAGAAACATGGAAGCAGTGGATGGACATTTCGTCCCAGCATGGGACTCATCAGCGGCAGTGCGCATTCACGACTCCTGTACCTCGCAGTATTTGAACCCCGGACCTTCGGTGGTAAAATTCTCGGAGAAGACGTCACCAATGGAGTTCAACCCCGTCGGGTGTAGACAGTAACTACCAAAAACAAATGGGTGAGGTCACGCAAAATCCCTAGATCAATCAGTGTTAGACATTAACACCGTTGGATACCGGCCCAGTGATCCGAAGGTTCCACGTTCGAATGCGGCGTGGTTCAGGATTCGTGGACGCGCAATACTGACGAGTCCCATACCAGGATGAACCGGCCGTCCAGTGCTTCTAAGTTTCTAATGATGGTTTAACAATGATTGATTGATGATTTCAAATGTGTAAAAACTCTAATCGAATATATGACACTGCCTAATATCGCCTTTTTATATTACAGGTCCTAGAACTTATGCTTCCGTTTAATGATGACATTATTACTACAGGACTACTTTTAATGTTCCGAACCAGGATCAGACCATGATGCACAAAGTATAAAATCTAATTATCAGAAGCGCTTCGATGTTTAGTATTCATGATCATGTCCTCACATGTGTCTAGTGTCGCAGGACGAGTCCCGGATCCACGGTGGTAGAAAACTTGAAATTAATAGAGTTCACTCATGTACAATGTGAAGTATTCATCAGCCGATGAGATTGGAAAGTGGTTACCTGGCATCGCTGATTGTTTGAAATTATATAGGTAAATTAATTTGTGCCGTTCCAATGGGATGAGGGTAAGACGACACAGACGATTACAAATCATCACTTCATGAAATTGTTGACATTGATTCTGAACTTCCAGTACGACCTCAAATCCTGTTCCCAAATCTCCAAGATATCAGAACGCAACACCGTTAGATGAAGTTGTTTATGAGGTCGATTACAGAAGGAAGGAAGGAATCGAATAATAAGCTTTACAGCTCATGCAATATTTTTACAGTTAGGTCGAATAGGAAACAACCTTGAAGTCTGTTACATTGATAGTTAAGACGACCAATAGGAAAACAGCATTTTAAATGACATTGACAGTTAGGACAACCAATGGGAAACAACGACCATAAAATTGACCAGTTCGAATTGACCAATAGAATTGCACTTACAAAAATAGTTCTCTTAAGATATCGGATTAATAACCTAACAAGTTTTTTAATGATGGTATAATTCAATGATCAACAACAACTACTTCCGAAACTAAAATTATTCCCCCCCCCCTCAGTAACTTTTTTCTTTGTTTACAATTAAATTTTCTCTATTGAAATATGGTGTTTTATTTTTGTTTCAAATTTAGGACAATTGCACTGAAATTAGATGAAAAAACAACTTTAGTTGATCGTTTAGATAATCAACTCAAAGAATTCAATTATAAATATTCTGAATTAGATAAAGAATCAATTGATTTACGTCAACAATTACAACAACAGAAAAAAGATTGTCATGATTATGCTCAAGTTGTAAAATCATTAGAAGTACAGGTATGGTACTACACATTGTGTTATTTACATTACATTATATTAATATTATCATTGTTCAAGAATTAATGCTGTAAGATTGACATTTTACTGAATTTTTTAAACAAGGGGGAGGGATCGGTATTAGTATTGTAACCGGTAGTTGAAGATGTCGGTTCGTATCACTTAGAATCGATCACATTGGCACAGATGCATTATTCACTCTTTGACTTTGTTAACAGAATGAGTTTTATTCTACGAATTGATATTTTATGGAATCATATTATCTCTGTTTAATTTTTACTACTATCATTGATGCTTTCACTAATTTCTTGCTTACTTACGCCTGCTACCGTCAATGAAGCATAGGCTGCCCACCAGTTTTCTTCAACCAACTCTGTCCTCGGCTTCCCTTTCTAGTTCTTTCCAGTTTTTGTTCAATCTTCTGATGTCTTTCTCTAATTCTAGGTGTAATGTGTTCGTTGGCCTTTTTCTTTGTTGTTGACTTTGAGGGTTCCATGTGAGGGATTTTCTTGTAACGCAGTCCGGTGCTTTTCACAGTGTATGTCCTATCTACTTCCACTGCTTCTTCCTGATTTCCTCCTCCACTCGAATCTGGTTTGTTTTCTCACACAGAAGGGTTTTGCTTATAGTGTCTGACCAACGAATCCGAAGTATTTCGCGTAGACAACTGTTCACAAGTGCTTGTATCTTGTGGATGATGGCTTTGGCAGTTCTCCAAGTTTCAGCCACCCATACAGTATAACTGTCTTGACATTTGTATTGAAAATCCTGATTTTGGTTTTGGTTGAATGTTGTTTGAAGTTCCAGTGTCACTACTTTCTATCACATTAATTTTCATTTCTCAATTGTTATTTCACATGACAACTCCAACAGATGTACACACATATGTTGTACTAGGTTGATGTATGACTGAATGACTAAAATTTTCCTGTCGTAATTTGTTAAACCGACTACTGAATTTGAAAATATTCTATGCATTTACTATTTTCATTAATCTAATTAATGTCTAGTATGTATGTACATTTTTTTTTCTCCTTTCCAAATTCAAGAGTGAATTATTGAAAAAAACTATTTCAGATTCTGAAGATAGAATTAAACGTTTACAAATGGAAAATGAAGAAATTCACCGTGACTTAATTGATACACGAAATTTATGCGATAATTTAGAACGTCAAAAAAATTCATTACAACATCAAACTACTATTAGTAGTTTGGAAGTGAATCAATTGAAAGCGAAAATAATTGAAACAGAACGAGAATTAATGGATTGTCGAAAAGAAGTAAACTTTCCTATTGATTAACGAAGTTTTTTTTTTTGATTGTATATCATGCGAAAATGATCCCAATTTTTCGTTCGCAATCTGAATGATTATGATTTATATGAATTAATAATGGGTATCCGTTTGCTAACTGCGCAGCAGTTCGCTCCGTTCTTCTATATGGATGCGAAACATGGCCGTTAAGAGTAGAAGATATTCGTTGGTTACTAGTATTTGATCATAGATGTCTTAGAAGTATTGTTTGTGTATGGTGGGACAAGAGAGTAAGCAATGCTGTCGTTGGGAAACGGGTGCTAGGAAGGGATGGAAAATCAATAGATGAAGTATTAAAACTCCATCAGTTGAGGTGTTTGGGACATGTGATACTAATGCCCAAACACCGACTGCCTCGACGAGCTTTGTTTTGTAGTGTAGGAGTAGGTTGGAAGAAAGCAAGGGGCGGCCAGACCAAAACATGGCAGATATGCATGAAGTCACTGACGAGTGGACTGAGTCATGCTGGTAGATGTAGGCTACCTGGTTGGTGTGCACGAGACGAAAGTCACCAATGGTTAGAGACGTTGAACGAAATGGCTCAAAATCGTTCGCAATGGCACAAGTGCATCCACTATTTGTGTTCTGTCAAATCCTAATCTTCTGGATTCATCAACACCTCTACCTTTGTCTTTCTAAACTTCTGTCACCTAATTATACTTCTTGAATAATATCTTCAAATCCTAATCTTCTGCATTACCGGTAATACTATGGGATTTGAATTGACAATTACGTCTCTGTGCTAATGTGGTATGGTAACAACATGAACTGATGTACTTACGTACGAAGTTCCACGTTGCATCTGACTGACTGAATAAACTGAACTCTCTTGATGAAAAGGCTGTAGTAATTGTATGTTGTTTAATTTTGTGTTCACTCCGAAGTTGATTAACTCATTTGTAGCTTCATCAAAAAACACAAAGCACTAAACATCTGTTTTCGCTATGATATGAGAACTCTTAACAAATATTATCTACCATCTCACTATGGATCTAATCCAGAGCTGACAAGTCTCATGATGAACACTTTAACTTTATCACTAATGTAGTTCATACATGTCAGGCAGAAGTTAAACAATTATCTTATATATATAACATCAGATAGTTGTCATTTTTATATCTCAGATTGTTAGAATGTTGACCTTTTTTTTTTCTTCTTAATTGTATTTCAAAATAGGAGAGAAATTCTAATTTTTTTTTAAATAACCCCCGATTATTTTTGATAGAAGTAAGATAGAGATATGCAATCATTCGCTTTCGTTTAAAATTTAATTTAATATTTAGAGTTGATTGTGTAACCCACACACACACACACACACACCTAATGTAATAGTGTTCTTATTTTTTTTCATATCAAACTAATAGATATGTTTATTTGACAATCAACTTTTAAACATTCTTCATTGTAGGTAGACATGAAATCATTGTACTACAATGCTATTTTCTTTTTAAACTTACATAGCTTCTTAACTGATTGCAAATCAACAAATATTATTGATTTCATGATTTCACAATTTATTTATTGCATACATCTAAGGCGTTTGTTTAATAATTACTTACTCTATGTTGGTGATAGATGGTTCAAGTTATTTATTGTTCACTGTTTTTTTTGATAGATTAAATCTATACAATGTAGCTTAAAAATTTATATGATCTATGGTAATAATTGTTAATTACTTTTGTAGCTTGATCGTGAACGTGAATCTATGCGAAATTTTGAATTGATTCTAGGATCAAGTCGTGAAGCTGAACATACAGCTAATCATGAACTTAAAGTAAGTTCTTTCTTATTTTTTTTTGTCAAAATATTCTCCCACTAAATAAATAGCTAGTTGAATAACTCTGTTGTGGTGTTTGTTATGTAGAGTTGACTTGCTCGCCTTCTCCAATTCGCTTCGTTTTGCTTGATACGCTTCCCTTTTGTCATGTTTATCTGCATAAATGAACACGCATGAAATAAATTCATCCGCAATACCGTATTTGGCTTCTTACTATTGCCGTTAGATACCCTGAATGACATGGCTCAAAATCGTTCGCAATGGCGCCAGTGTATTTATTCTCTGTGTTCTCTCTAATCCTAATCTTCTGGATTCTTCAACTCCTCTAGTTTTGACTTTCTAAACTTATCTCACTGAATCATACTTCTTGAATAATATCTTCTAATCCTAACCCCTCCGATTACTTCTAATACCCTTACTACCTCTTCTACTATTGGATTTGAATTGACAATTATATCTCTGTGCTGTTGTGGTATGGCAACATGAACTGATGTACTTATGTACGAAGTTCTACGTTGCATCTGACTGACTACTGCCGTCGCACAAACGGGGTTAACCTAAGTTTAATAATCGGAAGTGGATAGCAAGATTTATTTCATTGCACACTCACTCGATCATTCGTCTACATTGAAGCCCAGTAGTGAACCGCTAAAAGCTTACACAAATCCTCATCTTCGTAAAACTAAAAAAAAAACTTAAAACACTAGAAAACAAGATATGTAGCTATAAAAAAATCATCTTAGCTCTTCATGTAACAATAAGAAAGGCATATTCAATAACATTCTGTATCAATCAGTTTTTCAGTTGATATTTATAAATTTGAAAGCATTGGACGGCTGTTTTGTCCTATAATATGAGACTCATCAGTTGTGCGCGTCCACAAATTGAGCTCAGGACCTTTGATTTGGCGCGCAAGCGCTTAACATCTAGACCAATGAACCTAAATCTAACGGTGTTATTGTCTTTTTTCAATCAATCTATGATATTTCGTGACCTCATCCATTATCGTCCATGGTGGTCTAACATGGATCGATTCATGGTTTCAGTGAAATTCAACAATCTCCATAAACCTATAATGATATATATCCAGTTATTCTACCGATTAAGATATCAGTAGTCTAATACCAAGCAAAGTCTTCAATAGGGTATTATTAAACAGAATGAAGGACTTTGTAGACTCCCAACTTCGAGATTAACAGACTGGATTTCGTAAGAATCGATCGTGTACCGACCAAATTTTAATATAACGCATCATTGTGGAACAATCACTTGAATCAAACTCACCACTCTACATCAACTTCATCGATTATGAGAAAGCATTCGATAGCATGGACAGGAAAACACTGTAGAGGCTTCTTCAACACTACGGCGTACCTGAGTAGATGTACGTGAAGCTATTTTTCTCTTTGGAATTGTTTTATACTACTGTATCTTTCTTTTGTGTTTGTTTATTTGACATTTTTTTTATTTCATTTTATTTATAAATACTACATAGGAATGTCATGCTGAATTATGCTCTTTACGTGAACGTTTAACTGTAACAGAAACAAAACTATTCAAATCGAAATCAGAAATGAAAACATTATTACAAAAACAATTAGCATTATTGCAAAACTCATCAGAGAATTGTTATTCTTCATTGATAAAAAATGCTGAACAATCTGTTGATTCCTTATCAGACGACAGATTTGTAGAAAAACATTTACAAAATGATGTTGTTGTTGTTCAAAAAATAACAAGTCCAACTACGTTATCCATGGAATTACTACCATTGATTGACGATTCAACAAAAGAATTATCATCTTCATCGATTCCATGTTCAAAGTAGGTTTTTTTTCTATTTATTGATGCATCGATTTATTGTGGTGGTGTTTCGTTCGATAATTTTTTCCTAAGTGGTATTAATCAGTCAGTCAATTACAACGTAGAACTTGGTAAATGTGTAGATCAGTTCAAGTTTGCTATACCACATCAATACATAGAGATGGAATTGTCAGTTCGAATACCATTAGTAATAGAGTAAGTAGCAGTATATAGGCAGTAAGGGAAAATGAAGTATCGATGATATGATTTGAGAAGTATTGTAGTAAACGAGAACACAGGTGTGGCAACCGAATTGTATTTAACGAAAATAACAGAGTTACTCAGTAAAATCGGAAAAACCATATCGTAAATCGTTCATTTGCAAAATAACAGTTCATCATATCGAACTGGACTGTTCCTGTTGCAAAACATCAATCCATTGTCACTCACTATTCATGCGTTTCATACAAATTTCATTGTGTTCTATCTAACTCTTCCTTTCTTGATCTTCCCCCATCTTCTGCTGCCAGACATTACGTTGACACTCACGTCATATACTACGTAT
The DNA here is from genome assembly GCA_944470395.2 of Schistosoma turkestanicum. Taxonomy (NCBI): domain Eukaryota; kingdom Metazoa; phylum Platyhelminthes; class Trematoda; order Strigeidida; family Schistosomatidae; genus Schistosoma; species Schistosoma turkestanicum. Next base: position 10,312,728 of record OX103974.1, on the reverse strand, counting down.
AAGTAGCTCGCACCACAGCACCACAGTATATCTTAATGAAATAAATTTTTAAAAAAGAGAACAAATAAAATCATCATGAGTTTACAAGGTTTGACATTGAGAGAGAGAGAGGAAATAGGATAGATGCATCTGTATCTTTGCAAATGACTTCGAACTATGTCCGTAACTATCGGTTACACTATTGTCTCATGGACACAAACCAGGCAGGCGATCTGGGGCTAGCCGT
>OX103974.1:10173832-10312004 GCA_944470395.2 Schistosoma turkestanicum | reverse complement strand
AATAAGCTAATAACAAGAAACTACGTCTCAACTCTACATATGGCATTGCATAGGTATAGACAAGCAGAAAAGAAATCAATTGATAAAAACTTGATTATGCTATGTGTACTACCGAGTTCCATTCATTAAACTATATGAATATTGTTTTCTTTAAATATAATTGGTTTGATTTTAAATGCATTTGTGTACACCCGGCAATTACTTACATTTCCATACAACCAATAATGAGATGCTTCGGCTAGTTGTAAATTACCCGTTCTAATGTACCATTCAGAGGATTCCGGTAAATAAAAAGTCAAAATAGCTACAAACGAGATAATCAATGCAAAAATCAAGGAAATAACATCCCAGATTACAAACACCGCAAGTGTATAATCACAAACAATTCCACATGCTATGCCAATTTGAAACAATGATCCCATTAATACTTTCCTTGATGATGGAACTATTTCATATACATAAATTATATTGGTAGTTAAAGTTAATCCACATGCTAAACCAGTTAATAAACGTCCTAATATCAATTGAACAGTCGGTGAATATCGTTCATAAACAGTTGGTGATGACCAAAACAATAACATCCATCCAATCACAGATAGAGTATAAGAAAGTAATAATGTACGACGATGACCGCAATAACGAATAAGCCATGTTGACCACAGAGATCCAAATATTCCACCAATATTTAAACAACCAATAAAAACGGATGACCAAATAGTATTAAAATAAAGTTGAAGTGCTGTTGCTGATGAAAATCCAAATGTTAATCCTGAAAATAACCGAAAATGAGACAATCAATCAATCAAAAAGGATTATATATATATATACGAATGTTCATATACTTGGACTGATATCAGTGTGATAATTATTGATAAATCATTTGGGTTTTTGAACGTTCGGAAATTTTTTATTCTAAGATTATATAAGTATTAATTATTTCAACTTCTAGTTAACACTGGTTTGAATTAAAAAAAATCATTTAGAGATGAAAATTCTCATAAAACAAAAAACATATTTCCACAAAACAGTCATATTTTTGTCAATCTATTATTGCATACATTTTGTGTTAGTTGTCGGCTAACCAAAAATGTAAAACATATGAGATGTTTCTAAAATATCTTGATTAGAGAGTCACTTAGTTAGTTAGTTCATAAGTAAAATAGAACCGGTTACATATATATATATTCGTCTACATTATAACAGACTTAAGGAATTGTCAGTATAAATTAAAAACAAGTGATAAAAATAGTAGATTTTACATTTTAAAAAAATTAAGCATTGACAGTAACATTAAAGGGAAATGAATAAACTCTTGGAATAAAAGGGTTTAGAAAAATCCGAAACTACGAGAAGACAAAGAGTGAATGTGTTACGCCTGCACGTAAACACGTCAACTTGATATACTTGAACTATTACGAGTTCACCTAGTCGGAAACGAGAGCGAGGATCCGGTGACACGACATGTTACTCAAATCCGATTATTACAACCCCCATATTTAGTTAAAACAAGAAGATATGATGTGAAGTAGAATGTATATTCTACAAGCATCCAGAAAGCACGAGGTCCGAATCCAGAAGAGAATCAAGATCCCCGACTACGGATCCGGGACCGAGCCCTGGTCCTGGTCATGGTCAATAAACGTTACAGATAATGCGTATTTATACATTTTGGTCGGATAGGAAACAGCATCGAATTCTGTAGCATTGATAGTTAAGACGAGCAATAGGAAGTAACATTTGAAGTGACATTGATAATCACGACAACCAATAAAAAACAACATTGAAGTATTTGACTTCGACAGTCATAACGACCATAATTTTGACCAATAGAAATCGACCAATACGATTTGACCAATAATTCTCTTAGGATATTGGATGAACATCCTAACAGAATGCATTTACGCTATTGTGACCAACTATAATATGTCCTAGTCAGTCTTCAAGAAACAATCTAAACAGATGGCATCTTCCAACACACATTGTGAAATTTAATATTCAATAACTTCGTGGGTAAATACAACTTATTGGTTTGCATGCCTTTAGGTTCTTTCCAAACGAATATTATGCCAGAAAGTAAGAATTTGAGCGAACACAAACAATGAATACACCTGCGACATTGCAAACGGTTTTGAGCCATGTCATTCACAGTCTCTAACCAACCATTACTATCATCTCGCCGGTCCTAATCAGCTTGTCGACATCTACCGACTAGTTGTCTTGGAAGTCGTCTATTCTATTCTACAATTAATTCAATCTACTAGGTCTAAAATTAACAAACGCATAAATATTGAACGCCATTTCAGTAATCATTACTTTCGACTAAGTGAATACGATCTAAAAGAAAATCTCCTCAACCAAACTTCTAGTACGCCCACAAAAAAAACTTTTTCTTAAGCCCTCAACTATTGGAAAAACAAACATTTATACCTGACTCCATTGTCATTCATAATTTTTCAGTGTATCTTTGAAAACTGGTCATTCCGAACAGGGGCAGCTCTTTTCACTTCTGATTACAATTTTAGAATAAAAAAAATTAGTCACTGTCAAAAAACAATGATCGAATTTTTTGCGAAGTCATGCAGTAGTATACCCAACAACACAGTAATAGCTAAGATGGATGTCATGTGGATGTCATGTAATTCAATATTATATTGTAGCACAGAAAAATATAAGTTTGATTAATTCATCAAGAGAAACCAACATAATCGATAACAATTAATGATCATCACTTTCATTCAATTTAGAATAAAGGAAGAATCGAATAAAATGTAAGCTTTTTAATATAGAAAAAAGGTGTGTGTTAAGGTAGCGAGGATGGTGTTGAAGAATAAGTTTTTTCCTTTCTTAGTTAGATTAAATTTTTATTGCAAATATAGAAGAGACAAGACAGAAAAGTTATGAAATTTACCGAAAAAAAAATTACAGGGAAATAAATAATTTTTGAGAATGGAACTAGATGTTTATTTTTCGTTTTTTAATGTCTTTAAAAAATTCCTAGATGAATGAATGATGCATATCTTTAAAATGATGTCATCGGACAACTAAATGTTGTTAAGTAAAATAGACAACTTATTATTTTAAGTGATATTTCAGTTAATTTCTAAATATTTTCATCATATATACTATCTATGTATGAAAAAAAAATTGAATTTTATTTTTTTCACTCAAAATTGAAAAATCAATTGATTTACCATCAATGTTTAAAGGGATAAAAACACACATAAAACTTGCTTACCAGAAGTAAATGCACTCAAAATACAGATAAACAACACAAAACGTAATCGACTAGTGATCATTGAGAAACAGAAAACTATACGTTCACAGGAAAAGAGTTCAAGTGAACCTAAAAAAAGAGAAAAACATGATGTAATCACTGAATAAATTGTATAGAAATTTACTTAACTTAAGATGAATGATCCTAAATACTTTGCGAGATTGCTTGACTACTCTAGACACTTAACAAATTCGTAAGAGCGTAAATATTTTATTGATACCATCAAATGATAATACAAGGTCGCAGAGTATACAGTCTTTGTCATACAATTCTATTAGTAATTTGTCCATCAAAACAAGTAAACTAAATACTAGGTTTGGTTCCAGGTATTTGGAAATGTCTAACGGATAATAGTCTAGCCACTCAACTGCAATAATTCTAGTCAACTGGTAGTTATTCTTGAATATGTATGTCTCGTGATTTGAATGAGTGCGCTTGTAGTGGTATACTTTTACGGAGAAAATACAATTGCCGAAATATAAATATTTGTTATTGTACTTAATTCTGACAATAATTGTTATATTGTACATCTCTTGTTTATCTGTACTAAAGACTATCTCTCGGGCGCCAAGGGTGTTATTCCCATTCGGTTCCTTTGCTCATCTCCTGCGTGGACGTTAGCCGTTTGTACGCCCTCTGGCCTCAATTTCGATATCATGAAGCTAGCATTAAATATACTTCTTCATCTAGAATAGTCTTTTATCTGATTCTTAGAATAACGGGATTAACATTTGCTATCCCGCGAAGTAGTATATTATTCCATTAGCTATACGCTTGTCTCAGGGCAGTCAGGTTTCTGAATACTAGCAGCTATCACGTTACCAGACCGGAGATCAGTTACTTACAATGTGGAGAACGATAAAAAGAAAAGTCTAATGCCAATTGGAAAAGGAAAATTCCAGAACTATGCTAGTAATTAAAATGTGTGACAGCACCGACATGTAAGCAAAACAGATTAAACAGAGATAATAAGCAAGATAGAATAAGTTAGTGACATGTATTAGGTACAACTGGTCCAAGAAGGAGATGATCATAAACCATATCTGTGCATCTGTTTATCAAGTCTTTTCTCTCTTATATAAATCAAATTGAATGATATTGAATGACTAGTAAAATCAACTTAGGACATTTTATTTCAAGGTTGTAGTTGTATCATGTGAACCAAAAGAACTTGAGTCAAATCCTCAAAAGAACGGATTGAGAATCGTGGAAGTTCACTACGACTGTGAATAAAATCCCAATAAAAGATCAAACTCTGAGTAATACTATATACCAGGAAGGTTTTAAACATCAAAACTTGTCTTCTTTTTTTTAAATGATAAAAGCCATAGACATACATGCCTAAACGTATGCGACACTTAAATAATGCGGAAAAACCCACACACTGAACCCTTGGTACAGGCGAAGAGGAGAGCCTGGCACAAGTGGAAGATCTCATTGAAGGATTCCGATCGCAGTTCTTACTTGAAATTGAGAAACAGATGCAATACCGAAGTTCGAAGTGATAGGAGACAATTTCAGATGAAGTTAGCTGCCAAAATACAGGCAAACCCGAAGCATCTGTTTAGGTTCATGTCCAAAAGAAAACCTACTAATCAAGGGTTGTGTTCTCTCAAAGGACCAAACGGGGAAGACCTCACCAACCTAGAGATGGCTGAGATTCTAAACACTAACTTTACTGGGCAGTTAAACCAGGAGCCCACATGTTCAGAGTACTATGCAAACCCATTGCCAGCTGACGGTTTAGGGAACATCTGTATCACTCTTGACTTAGTACTAAGGAAACTAAAATCCTTACGCCCAGGTAAGTCACCAGGTTGTGACAAAATTCGCCGCATAGTCTTGAAACAATATGCAGAAGTTCTCTGTTCACCGATATGTGACCTGCTCAGGCATTCACTGCAGTCACACCAACTCCCAGCTGAATGGAAACAAGCTACTCTCTCTCTCTCTCTCCAATCTCCAAAGGAGAAGATAAGAAGGACCCAGAATGTTACAGACCAATCGCATTACTACTATTAAAGATAATGGAAGGGCTGGTGGACGAAAAAATGAAGGAGTACATGGATAAGAATAAAATACTCCATGAAGCTCAACACAGGTCTCGGAAAGGCAGGTCGTGTGCATCTAATCTTCTCATCGCATGGGACAGTTGGACATCCTGTTTGGACCGTAAAATACCGGTGCACGTAATATTTCTGGACTTTGCAAAAGCATTCGACACAGTACCTCACACACGCCTAATCGCAAAGGTTGAGGAAATGGGCTTCACTGACCCACTCGTATCTTGGCTCAGAAACTACCTTGAGAATAGAAAGTTTCGTACCAAAGTAAACAGAGTGCACGCGAGCTGGCAAGCATCCACATCGGCAGTTTCACAGGGGACCATCTTAGGCCCACTTCTCTTCCTGATATTTATTAACAACCTGTTAGACACAGTTAGCTCGCCGGCATTGATCTACGCAGACGATGCGAAGATCTGGAGGTCCATTAGAAGCGAAGAGGATTCGGCTGAGCTTCGAAAGGACCTTACATCTATTGAGGAATAGGCAGTGAAAAACGGTTTAAAACTCAACCAACCGAAATTCCACGTCATGCATATTCTGCCTCACACAACGCAAACGATCTACACCCTCAATGGGAGTCCACTCCCTAATGTCTTCTCAGAGCGCGATCTCGGTTTAATAACCACAGAAAGCCTCCACACGAGCCCAAAATATGTAGGGACGCAGCCAAGGCAAATGCGACTCTTCACTTTATGCGAAGAGAACTTGGTGCTACCACCCCGCAATTATTTTTGACACTACTTAAGGCGTATGCGTGCCTACACCTGGAGGTTCACAACGTCATCGCACCCCCTCTGCTTAAAACAGACATAAATCTCTTCGATCGAGTGCAGAGACGAGTAACGAAATTGGTGATAAGGTTGAAAAACAAGCCTTACAAAGATAGATTCCAGCACTTGACATTATTTCCACTGAGTTACAGGAGAGTTAGAGGTGATCTGATTATGACGTACAACATATTAAGCACGCCAAACCATCACAACGTGAGCATCATACCGATGCATCACCACCACTCCCTTCGAGGAAACCCTCGAAAGATTGCACATCAAAGAGCGAATACTCAGATTCGTGCACACTATATCTCATTCAGAGTCGTCGAAGCTGAGATGATCACAGCCCCCTCAGTAGACAGCTTTAAGAAGAGACATGATAAACACGCACTGAAACGCGGATTATCATCTCATTCGTGGACCAACTATGTCTCATGCGCGTCTTGAGACCTGCTAGTGGTTATCATCGCCATCTCCTCAGATCACTTACTTAATCTCTCGCCTATTTTCTCTGTTTCCTCTCCCTTGCTTACACTACGGTCGTCTCTCACGATCTTCACCACCAATTAATAAAACTAAATTCACCTACATATTACTTAGTTCTGAAATTTTATTCATATTAGCATTGGAATTTTATCCTTATTATCCTTGTTACTCTCAGCATTGCAACTAACTGATCTCCGGTCTGGTAATGTGATAGCTCCTGCTATCCAGAAACCCTGCTGCCCTGAAACAAACGTTTTCATTCAAATCCCGAGATATACAAACTCACAACCAACTGCCAACTGACTAGAATTAGACAGTCCAGTGGCTAGATTCCCATTCATTGGACACTACCGAACACCTGGAACCGTACCGAAAGACCAAGAATCGAGCGCAAAGAAATCAATTGATTTACACTAGCTCGTGAAAAAGATATTGGATATTGGAGTTGCCAAAAAATTTTATCAGATGCCAAAAACAGTTGACATTCGTTAATTTCAACAAAACTGGATGAAGTATCTACAACTAATGCGAGGAAGCCATTCCGAATAATCTACATATGTAGATAAATAAATATAATAATGATAATAATATTGTAGAAGCTGTGGTAATCTGGGGATTCATCTGAAAGGCGAGATCTTACTTTTGAAATACATGTTTTCTGATACAAACTAATATGTTAGGCTGGAAGTTTTAAAGACAGTTTCCTACATTTTTTTTCGTATTTTTAGCATCTGATTTGTAAGCTTATAGTTTCCAAGGTCGAATCTCACCACTCAACGAAGGAAATCAGTAGTCTATTTCGACCACATTAGACACTTGGATCGAACTGTGCAACTTCCATCATTATATAATTTTGAGAAGATACGAACCCAGAAGTCAACCAGTGTTATTCTAAGAGATAAATAGGCGAATTCAATGGTTCCTTGTTACAAAAATATGCCTTTATCAGTTGGGACTCTCAGAATCCAGACAGTTAGTTCCAAATCAGATTAAAAGAATAAATCACTAACAATAAAGTGCGGGAGATCCAGACGTCTGCGACCTTTAAGGACGCCAGTTTCATAATCAGCGGTGCTTACTTGTCAACGATTCAATACCCAATAGCTTTTTTCAAAGCTACCATAAACCAATTATTTACTTCGAGCTCACTTCTTGTTCTTTAGGTGTGATTCCAGGCATTGGTAGTGTTGAACAGATGAGGAACTAGCCACTTGAGCGCACTAATTGTAATCAGCTGGCAGTTGATAATGAGTTTGTATGTCCCGTGATCTAAATGAGTATGTTTGTTTCAGGAAACCAGCAGTTATCACATTGCCAGAACGGAGGTCAGTTAGTTGCTATGTGGATAATAATAATAATAATAAGGAGAAAGTTACAGGACTGAGGAAGTAATTAGATAATTTAGTTTGTTAATTGTCGGTGAAGATTGTGCGGGAAGATCGGAATGCAAGCAAAGTAGATAATAAGCCGGATGGATTAGGTAAGTGTTTTGAGAAGATGACAATGATAACCACTAGCAGGTCTCAAGACGCGCATGAGACATAGTTGGTCCACGAATGAGATGATAATCCGCGTTTCAGTGCGTGTTTATCATGTCTCTTCTTAAAGCTGTCTACTGAGGGGGCTGTGATCATCTCAGCTGCGACGACTCTGAATGAGATATAGTGTGCACGAATCTGAGTATTCGCTCTTTGATGTGCAATCTTTCGAGGGTTTCCTCGAAGGGAGTGGTGGTGATGCATCGGTATGATGCTCACGTTGTGATGGTTTGGCGTGCTTAATATGTTGTACGTCATAATCAGATCACCTCTGATTCTCTTGCAACTCGGGGAGAATAACCGTTAATGCTGTCCAGTGCTATGATAAGATTCGATGCGCAGGACCTGCCTTTCCAAGGCCCGTTTTCAGCCCAATGGAATATTTTTTTCTTTTTCATCTACTCCTTCATATGTTCGTTCATCATGGCTTCCGCTACCTTCGGCAATATTGGTAGTTATGTTGTGGTGTGAGCTACTTATAAGTAGTATATGGCGTGAGTGTCAACGTAATGTCTGGCAGCGGGGGATGGAGGAAGATCAAGAAAGGAAGAGTTAGAACACAATGGAATTTGTATGAAACGCATGAATAATGACAATCGATTGATGTTTGGCAACAGGAACAGTCCAGTTCGATATGATGAACTGCTATTTTGCAAATGAACAATTTGCGATATGGTTTTCCAATATTGCTGAGTAACTCTGTAATTTTCGTTAAATACAATTCAGTTGCCCTACCTGTGTTTTCGTACACTACAATGTGACTAGTCTGTAACAGGCTGGATGCTTCCTATCTCCTCCTTTGGATATTGCAAAGAGAGTGCTATAGCTATTCTCACGATATACTTCTTCGCGGGAGAAAAAATGCGATTTCGAAATAATATTTAGGCCAGAGGGCGTACAAACGGCGAACGTCCACGCAGGAGACGCGCGAAGGAACCGAATGGGAATAACACCCTTGGCTCGAGAGAGATAGTCTTTAGTACAGATAAACAAGAGGTGTACAATATAACAATCATTGTCAGAATTAAGTACAATAAAAAAATTTTATATTTCGGCAATTCTGTTTTTTTCGTAAAAGTAAACCACTACATTTGTCAACACATTTTAGAAAGGTTTCACACTTTTGAAACATAGCGACTTCGTGTGGAGGTAGTGGGGGTGGTCAGCTAACGGGTGATTGTAGGGCGGATGGATTGACAGACAGTAAGCGAGCAATGAAGCTCGATATGTCAACGAGATTCTTTTACGTTAAGCTTTACCAATAGTAACGTTCCACGTTTGGTGCTCTAGTTGGAATACCTCTCTAGCGTGTCTCGTATCCAGAATCTGAAGAACGCCTTCATTGAGGTTCGTACCAGAAAAAAACTACAGACGTAGGACGGAACCAAACTGCGCTAAGGAGCCAGAAACGATCAGTTCAATACCATTTGTATGCCGGAACATTCGAAAACAAAACATCTATTTAGTGCATTGACAACAGTGTTGGTGGTCAGGCCAGCTTTCTCCAAAACTGACTGAAGTGGACGGTGCCAACAGGGTGATGTTCGTAGACATGGGCTCAGGATAAAAAATGAAAGAAAAAAAGAAAGGTGTAGCATACATGTATTACGAGGATAGGTTACTACCACGTTTCCGTTGTTGCGTATGTGGTTATTCGAGAAGGCGTACGTGACGGCCTGAAAGCGAGATGATAGTCTTGTGCGTACCTCGTGAGCCAGCAATCTCATCCGAAGTCAAGGGCTGTGTGGTCTGCTGATCTAGACATCAGACCGGAGTCTCATCCGTAGATAGTGCATATGCCGCGTGCTGTTGACTGGGACGTGAGAATGAGGTCTCTGGTTTGTATAGCTATAAGTATCCTGCCAGTAGGTTTGATATGTCTAGCATTGAGTCTCTGGTTAACAAGTGGGACACCGTCATCGGCGTGCGCTGGCTTGAGATGATCAATGCTGACTACCTCGACGCCACCATGTCGAGCAACCGTGAAGGTCTTTTCATGACGGTAAATCACGTGAAAAGGTCCCTCATAAGTCTGTTGCAGAGGTTTGCGCACTGAATCGACTTTTACGAAAACATACGAACAGGTTGATAACTTTCGAGGGAGAGCGACCTGTCGATGTTGTACTCGAGTTGACTCCGGAGGCAGTGATCGCATAAATTCAGACAATCTTTGGACGTAGTCTGATTTACTGTAGTTATCACTGCTCCGTGGTGTGCGAAATTTTCCGGGCGAACTCGTTTTGATACCTAGGAGGAGGAGCGGTGAGGTTTCGTACCAGTTGTTTTTTACATGTGCCCGGAGAGCACTTTAAGGTTGGTGACGAAACCGTTAGACTGAACCATTTGAAGCTAGGTGGTAGGTGGTAGTGCGTATGCACTCCATGCCAAGCAGCCATGACAAAGCATCAGCAACCTAGTTCAACTCGCCTTTAATATGACGAAGGTCTGTCGTGAACTGAGAGATATAGTAAAAATGTCTGCACTCTCGTGGTGAGTAGCGGTCAGACTTTGTATGCAGAGCAAACGTTAGAGGCTTATGGTCGATGAAAAGGATAAAATTGCGACCTTCTACTGCGTGCCGGAAATGTTTGATGGCACAGTAGGCTGCTAGCAGTTCGCGACCAAAAGCGCTATATCTCGTCTCCGTAGGAGTCAGGCGTCGTGAGAAAAATTCGAGAGGCTGCCAACTGCCTGTGGTGTTTTGTTGCAAAACGGCTTCTATAGCGAAATCTGAAGCATCAACCGCTAAGCTACTCGTGGCTGAGGGGTCAGGATGGACGAGGATCGTGGCTTTAGCTAAAGCTTTTTTAATCTCAGAAACTGCAGTACTCATGGCATCGTTCAATTCTAGTGTTCAAGGATTACCGCGAAGTAAGTCGGTTAGTGGTTGTAGTTATGCCGTAACTAACCAATCAGACTGTGCTTTAAGCGCTCACCGCGCTATCTAGTCTGACCGGTCTGTAAACTTTCCTTGTTTTAAATGACCTATTGATTGAAGGACGTTATTATTTTATTATATTGATGTGACTCATGCTTTTATTCATTTTCCAAAGACACTCTTTAATGGTCGGTATGTTTATTCATTTCCCTTTATAGCTGTAATTTCCTTATTTATTGTACTAATTTAATCGTTTTCTTGTTTAGAAACAGATAAAGTTTAAAACCAAGTTGACTTTATTCATATTATAGATTTGCCATGGACTCTGTGTCACCAGTATTGCGTTTACTTTTCTAAAATTTCATCTGAAGGTTCAATTAAATCCTATAGTGGTCGTAACGTCTCTGCCACGTGATGAAATAAACGTCGGTAGAAGTTGACCAAACTGATAAAAAGCCTCCAGTTGCGGTGCCAGTCGGCGTGGTCGTGCCGTGACTACTGGTCCGCGAATGACGATGTGGTGTACCGCATGATGAGTCACCGATGGAATGTCCTCATTTGATTAAGTTAACTGGGGAATTTTTCGAGTAAAGCGTGGTCGTCAGTACTCACCTGTCTAGGCTCGAAAGCTCATGAATTTGCTGTTGGACTAAGTATCGATTAACTGCAGCCTCCGTGAATCGACTAGCGATTCATAGTGCTTTAGGAAATCGATACCGAGTGTGAATGTGGGAACATCAGCAATGATGAACGTCCACAGATATTGACGTCGGTTGCTCAGGTTGACCGACAGCTGTCGTGTACCACAGGTAGGAATAACAGAGCCATTCTCAGCGCCTAGTCGAAGCATCATAGGTTGAGACTTGCTGCTACCAAGTTGTATGACTGAAACTTGGACACTTGTGTCAACGAGGTACCTAGCGTTAGTGCAGATAACGTGCACGTAAAATAGGCGGCCAACATGAGGTGAGGGGCCGACGAGTGCGGCCGCGTTTACTCGCCTTGTATGAACGCCAGACTTAAAAGTCTGGTGGAACCAGCACCGAACGGTACTAGCTCCCGAAGCCGCCCTATAGCGTTGCTTGGGAATTGGTGTGAATCCAACAAATGCCTGAATTGGCTAAATATCGGTGAAGTGCAGAGACGAGTAACGAAATGGGTGATAGGGTTGAAAAACAGGCCTTACAAAGATAGACTCCAGCACTTGAGATTATTTCCACTGAGTTACAGGAGAGTTAGAGGTGATCTGATTATGCCGTACAACATATTAAGCACGCCAAACCATCACGACGTGAGCATCATACCGATGCATCACCACCACTCCCCTCGAGGAAACCCTCGAAAAATTGCACATCAAAGAGCGAATACTCAGATTCGTGCACACTATATCTCATTCAGAGTCGTCGCAGCTGAGATGATCACAGCCCCCTCAGTAGACAGCTTTAAGAAGAGACATGATAAACACGCACTGAAACGCGGATTGTCATCTCATTCGTGGACCAGCTATGTCTCATGCGCGTCTTGAGACCTGCTAGTGGTTATCATCGCCATATCCTCAGATCACTTACTTAATCTATCCGGCTTATTATCTACTTTGCTTGCATTCCGATCTTCTCGCACAATCTTCACCGACAATTAACAAACTAAATTATCTAATTACTTCCTCAGTCCAGTAACTTTCTCCTTATTATTATTATTATTATCCACATAGCAACTAACTGAACTCCGTTCTGGCAATGTGATAACTGCTGGTTTCCTGAAACAAACATACTCATTTAGATCACGGGACATACAAACTCATTATCAACTGCCAGCTGATTACAATTAGTGCGCTCAAGTGGCTAGTTCCTCATCCGTTCAAAACTACCAATGCCTGGAACCACACCTAAAGAACAAGAAGTGAGCTCGAAGTAAATAATTGGTTTATGGTAGCTTTGAAAAAAGCTATTGGGTATTGAATCGTTGACAAGTAAGCACCGCTGATTATGAAACTGGCGTCCTTAAAGGTCGCAGACGTCTGGATCTCCTGAACTTTATTGTTAGTGATTTATTCTTTTAATCCGATTCGGAACTAACTGTCTGGATTCTGAGAGTCCCAACTGATAAAGGCATATTTTTGTAACAAGGAACCATTGAATTCGCCTCTTTATCTCTTAGAATAACACTGGTTGACTTCTGGGTTCGTATCTTCTCAAAATTATATAATGATGGAAGTTGCACAGTTCGATCCAAGTGTCTAATGTGGTCAAAATAGACTACTGATTTCCTTCGTTGAGTGGTGAGATTCGACCTTGGAAATTATAAGCTTACAAATCAGATGCTAAAAATACGAAAAATATGTAGGAAACTGTCTTTAAAACTTCCAGCCTAACATATTAGTTTGTATCAAAAAACATGTATTTGAAAAGTCAGATCTCGCCTTTCACATGAATGCCCAGATTACCACAGTTTCTACAATATTATTATCATTATTATATTTATCTACATATGTAGATTATTCGGAATGGCTTCCTCGCATTAGTTGTAGATACTTCATCCAGTTTTGTTGAAATTAACGAATGTCAACTGTTTTTGGCATCTGATAAAATTTTTTGGCAACTCCAATATCCAATATCTTTTTCACGAGCTAGTGTAAACTAATTGATTTCTTTGCGCTCGATTCTTGGTCTTTCGGTACGGTTCCAGGTGCTCGGTAGTGTCCAATGAATGGGAGTCTAGCCACTCGACTGTCTAGTTCTGGTCAGTTGGCAGTTGGTTGTGAGTTTGTATATCTCGGGATTTGAATGAAAACGTTTGTTTCAGGGCAGCAGGGTTTCTGGATAGCAGGAGCTATCACATTACCAGACCGGAGATCAGTTAGTTGCAATGCTGAGAGTAACAAGGATAATAAGGATAAAATTCTAATGCTAATATGAATAAAATTTCAGAACTAAGTAATATATAGGTGAATTTAGTTTTATTAATTAGTGGTGAAGATTGTGAGAGACGACCGTAGTGTAAGCAAGGGAGAGGAAACAGAGATAATAGGCGAGAGATTAAGTAAGTGATCTGAGGATATGGCGATGATAACCACTAGCAGGTCTCAAGACGCGCATGAGACATAGCTGGTCCACGAATGAGATGACAATCCGCGTTTCAGTGCGTGTTTATCATGTCTCTTCTTAAAGCTGTCTACTGAGGGGGCTGTGATCATCTCAGCTGCGACGACTCTGAATGAGATATAGTGTGCACGAATCTGAGTATTCGCTCTTTGATGTGCAATTTTTCGAGGGTTTCCTCGAGGGGAGTGGTGGTGATGCATCGGTATGATGCTCACGTCGTGATGGTTTGGCGTGCTTAATATGTTGTACGGCATAATCAGATCACCTCTAACTCTCCTGTAACTCAGTGGAAATAATCTCAAGTGCTGGAGTCTATCTTTGTAAGGCCTGTTTTTCAACCCTATCACCCATTTCGTTACTCGTCTCTGCACTCGATCGAAGAGATTTATGTCTGTTTTAAGCAGAGGGAGTGCGATGACGTTTTGAACCTCCAGGTGTAGGCACGCATACGCCTTAAATAGTGTCAAAAATAATTGCGGGGTGATAGCACCAAGTTCTCTTCGCATAAAGTGAAGAGTCGCATTTGCCTTGGCTGCGTCCCTACATATTTTGGGCTCGTGTGGAGGCTTTCTGTGGTTATTAAACCGAGATAGCGCTCTGAGAAGACATTAGGGAGCGGACTCCCAATGAAGGTGTAGGTCGTTTGCGTTGTGTGAGGCAGAATATGCATGACGTGGCACTTCGGTTGGTTGAGTTTTAAACTGTTTTTTTTCACTGCCTATTCCTCAATAGATGTAAGGTCCTTTTGAAGCTCAGCCGAATCCTCTTCACTTCTAATGGACCTCCAGATCTTCGCATCGTCTGCGTAGATTAATGCCGGCGAGCTAACTGTGTCTAACAGGTTGTTAATAAATATCAGGAAGAGAAGCGGGCCTAAGATGGTCCCCTGTGAAACTGCCGATGTGGATGCTTGCCAGCTCGCGTGCACTCTGTTTACCTTGGTACGAAACTTTCTATTCTCAAGGTTGTTTCTGAGCCAAGATACGAGTGGGTCAGTGAAGCCCATTTCCTTAACCTTTGCGATTAGGCGTGTGTGGGGTTCTGTGTCAAATGCTTTTGAAAAGTCCAGAAATATTACGTGCACCGGTATTTTACGGTCCAAACAGGATGTCCAACTGTCCCATGCGATGAGAAGATTAGATGCACACGACCTGCCTTTCCGAAACCTATGTTGAGCTTCATGGAGTATTTTATTCTTATCCATGTACTCCTTCATTTGTTCGTCCACCAGCCCTTACATTACCTTTAATAGTAGTAATGCGATTGGTCTGTAACATTCTGGGTCCTTCCTATCTTCTCCTTTGGAGATTGGAGAGAGAGAGTAGCTTGTTTCCATTCAGCTGGGAGTTGGTGTGACTGCAGTGAATGCCTGAGCAGGTCACATATCGGTGAACAGAGAACTTCTGCACATTGTTTCAAGACTATGCGGCGAATTTTGTCACAACCTGGTGACTTACCTGGGCGTAAGGATTTTAGTTTCCTTAGTACTAAGTCAAGAGTGATACAGATGTTCCCTAAACCGTCAGCTGGCAATGGGTTTGCATAGTACTCTGAACATGTGGGCTCCCGGTTTAACTGCCCAGTAAAGTTAGTGTTTAAAATCTCAGCCATCTCTAGGTTGGTGATGTCTTCCCCGTTTGGTCCTTTGAAAGAACACAACCCTTGATTAGTAGGTTTTCTTTTGGACATGAACCTAAACAGATGCTTCGGGTTTGCCTGTATTTTGGTAGCTAACTTCAACTGAAATTGTCTCCTATCACTTCGAACTTCGGTATTGTATCTGTTTCTCAATGTCAAGTAAGAACTGCGATCGGAATCCTTCAATGAGACCTTCCACTTGTGCCAGGCTCTCCTCTTCGCCTGTACCAAGAGTTCAGTGTGTGGGTTTTTCCGCATTATTTAAGTGTCGCATACGTTTAGGCATGTATGTCTATGGCTTTTATCATTTAAAAAAAAGAAGACAAGTTTTGATGTTTAAAACCTTCCTGGTATATAGTATTACTCAGAGTTTGATCTTTTATTGGGATTTTATTCACAGTCGTAGTGAACTTCCACGATTCTCAATCCGTTCTTTTGAGGATTTGACTCAAGTTCTTTTGGTTCACATGATACAACTACAACCTTGAAATAAAATGTCCTAAGTTGATTTTAATAGTCTTTATGTTATTCAATTTGATTTATATAAGAGAGAAAAGACTTGATAAACAGATGCACACATATGGTTTATGATCATCTCCTTCTTGGACCAGTTGTACCTAATACATGTCACTAACTTATTCTATCTTGCTTATTATCTCTGTTTAATCTGTTTTGCTTACACGTCGGTGCTCTCACACAGTTTGATTACTAGTATAGTTCTGGAATTTTCGTTTTCTAATTGGCATTAGACTTTTCTGTTTATCGTTCTCCATATTGTAAGTAACTGATCTCCGGTCTGGCAACGTGATAGCTGCTAGTATTCAGAAACCTGACTGCCCTGAGACAAGCGTATAGCTAATGGAATAATGTACTACTTCGCGGGATAACAAATGTTAATCCCGTTATTCTAAGAATCAGATAAAAGACTATTCTAGATGAAGAAGTATATTTAATGCTAGCCTCATGATATCCAAATAATATTGAGGCCAGAGGGCGTACAAACGGCTAACGTCCACGCAGGAGACGCGCGAAGGAACCGAATAGGAATAACACCCTTGGCGCGCGAGAGATAGTCTTTAGTACAGATAAACAAGAGGTGTACACTAGAAAAATTATTGTCAGAATTAAGTACAATAACAAATGTTTATATTTCGTCAATTGTATTTTCTTCGTAAAAGTATACCACTACAAGCGCACTCATTCAAATCACGAGACATACATATTCAAGAATAACTACCAGTTGACTAGAATTATTGCAGTTGAGCGGCTAGACTATTATCCGTTAGACATTTCCAAATACCTGGAACCAAACCTAGTATTTAGTTTACTTGTTTTGATGGACAAGTTACTAATAGAATTGTATCACAAAGACTGTATACTCTGCGACCTTCTATTATCATTTGATGGTATCAATAAAATATTTACGCTCTTACGAATTTGTTAAGTGTCTAGAGTATTCAAGCAATCTCGTAAAGTATTTAGGATCATTCATCTTAGTTAAGTAAATTTCTATACAATTTATTCAGTGATTACATCATGTTTTCTCCTTTTTTAGGTTCACTTGAACTCTTTTCCTGTGAACGTATAGTTTTCTGTTTCTCAATGGTCACTAGTCGATTACGTTTTGTGTTGTTTATCTGTATTTTGAGTGCATTTACTTCTGGTAAGCAAGTTTTATCTGTGTTTTTATCCCTTTAAACATTGATGGTAAATCAATTGATTTTTCAATTTTGAGTGAAAAAAATAAAATTCAATTTTTTTTTCATACATAGATAGTATATATGATGAAAATATTTAGAAATTAACTGAAATATCACTTAAAATAATAAGTTGTCTATTTTACTTAACAACATTTAGTTGTCCGATGACATCATTTTAAAGATATGCATCATTCATTCATCTAGGAATTTTAAAGACATTAAAAAACATCTAGTTCCATTCTCAAAAATTATTTATTTCCTTGTAATTTTTTTTGGGGTACATTTCATAACTTTTCTGTCTTGTCTCTTCTATATTTGCAATAAAAATTTAATCTAACTAAGAAAGGAAAAAATTTATTCTTCAACACCATCCTCGCTACCCTAACACACACCTTTTTTTATGCTGAAAAGCTTACATTCTATTCGATTCTTCCTTTATTCTAAATAGAATGAAAGTGATGATGATCATTAATTGTTATCGATTATGTTGGTTTCTCTTGATGAATTAACCAAACTTATATTTGTCTGTGCTACAATATAATATTGAATTACATGACATCCACATGACATCCATCTTAACTATTACTGTGTTGGGTATACTACTGCACATGACTTCGCAAAAAATTCGATCATTGTTTTTTGACAGTGACTAATTGTTTTTATTCTAAAATTGTAATCAGAAGTTAAAAGAGCTGCCCCTGTTCGGAATGACCAGTTTTCAAAGATACACTGAAAAATTATGAATGACGATGGAGTCAGGTATAAATGTTTATTTTCCCAATAGTTGAGGGCTTAACAAAAAGTTTTATTTTGTGGGCATACTACAAGTTTGGTTGAAGAGATTTTCTTTTAGATCGTATTCACTTAGTCGAAAGTAATGATAACTGAAATGGCGTTCAATATTTATGAGTTTGTTATTATTAGACCGAGTAGATTGAATAAATTGTACAATAGAATAGACGACTTTGAAGACAACTAGTCGTTGGATGACGACAAGCTGATTAGGACCGGCGAGATGATAGTAATGGATGGTTAGAGACCGTGAATGACATGGCTCAAAACCGTTTGCAATGTCGCAGGTGTATTCATTGTTTGTGTTCGCTCAAATTCTAACTTTCTGGCATAATATTCGTTTTGAAAGAACCTAAAGGCATGCGAACCAATAAGTTGTATTTACCCACGAAGTTATTGAATATTAAATTTCACAATGTTTGTATGTAGATGCCATCTGTTTAGACTGTTTCTTGAAGACTGGCTAGGACATATTATAATTGGTCACAATAGCGTAAATGCATTCTGTTAGGATATTCATCCAATATCCTAAGAGAATTATTTGTCAAATCGTATTGGTCGATTTCTATTGGTCACAATTATGGTCGTTATGAGTGTCAAAGTCAAATCCTTCAATGTTGTTTCTTATTGGTTGTCGTGATTATCAATGTCACTTCAAATGTTACTTCCTATTGGTCGTCTTAACTATCAATGCTACAGAATTCGATGCTGTTTCCTATTCGACCAAAATGTATAAATACGCATTATCTGTAACGTTTATTGACCACGACCAGGACCAGGGCTCGGTCCCGGATCCCTAGTCCGGGATCCTGATTCTCTTCTGGATTCGGACCTCGTGCTTTCTGGATGCTTGTAGAATACACATTCTACTTCACATCATGTCTTCTTATTTTTACTCAATATGGGGGTTGTAATAATCGGATTTGAGTAACATGTCGTGTCACCGGATCCTCGCTCTCGTTTCCGACTAGGTAAACTCGTAATAGTTCAAGTATATCAAGTTGACGTGTTTACGTGCAGGCGTAACACATTCACTCTTTGTCTTCTCGTAGTTTCGGATTTTTCTAAACCTTTTATTCCAAGAGTTTATTCATTTCCCTTTAATGGTTACTGTCAATGCCTAATTTTTTTAAAATATGAGATCTCCTATTTTATCACTTGTTTAATTTATACTGACAATTCCTTAAGTCTGTTATAATGTAGACGAATATATATATGTAACAGGTTCTATTTTACTTATGAACTAACTAACTAAGTGACTCTCTAATCAAGATATTTTAGAAACATCTCATATGTTTTACATTTTTGGTTAGCCGACAACTAACACAAAATGTATGCAATAATAGATTGACAAAAATATGACTGTTTTGTGGAAATATGTTGTTTTGTTTTATGAGAATTTTCATCTCTAAATGATTTTTTTTTAATTCAAACGAGTGTTAACTAGAAGTTGAAATAATTAATACTTATATAATCTTAGAATAAAAAATTTCCGAACGTTCAAAAACCCAAATGATTTATCAATAATTATCACACTGATATCAGTCCAAGTATATGAACATTTGTATATATATATATAATCCTTTTTGATTGACTGATTGATTGTCTCATTTTTGGGTTATTTTTAGGATTAACATTTGGATTTTCATCAGCAACAGCACTTCAACTTTATTTTAACACTATTTGGTCATCAGTTTTTATTGGTTGTTTAAATATTGGTGGAATATTTGGATCTTTGTGGTCAACATGGCTTATTCGTCATTGCGGTCATCGTCGTACATTATTACTTTCTTATACTCTATCTGTGATTGGATGGATGTTATTGTTTTGGTCATCACCAACTGTTTATGAACGATATTCACCGACTGTTCAATTGATATTAGGACGTTTATTAACTGGTTTAGCATGTGGATTAACTTTAACTACCAATATAATTTATGTATATGAAATAGTTCCATCATCACGGAAAGTATTAATGGGATCATTGTTTCAAATTGGCATAGCATGTGGAATTGTTTGTGATTATACACTTGCGGTGTTTGCAAACTGGGATGTTATTTCCTTGATTTTTGCATTGATTATCTCGTTTGTAGCTATTTTGACTTTTTATTTACCGGAATCCTCTGAATGGTACATTACAACGGGTAATTTACAACTAGCCGAAGCATCTCATTATTGGTTGTATGGAAATGTAAGTAATTGCTACTAGGTGTACACAAATGCATTTAAAATCAAACCAATTATATTTAAAGAAAACAATATTCATATTAGTTCAATGAATGGAACTCGGTACTACACATTCCATAATCAAGTTTTTATCAGTTGATGTCTTTTCTACTTGTCTATACCTATGCAATGCAATGTGTAGAGTTGAGACGTAGTTTCTTGTTATTAGCTTATTCGTGCAGGCAGTTGGGTTCCAGTGACACTTTAAAACGTAATTGAGTGCTAGTAATATTTACACGTTCACCTAAACCCGGAGTAGATAGAGATGAGTATAGTCAATCCGTGGATGAAGCCTTAAACTGTTTACTGAAATGTTATTTTTATTTTTCTGTGAAAGTTTTGGTTTTTATTTAAGGCCTCCTATAATTTTGTATAATGTCAACTATATTTACCTGTTAGGATATTTATCCAATATCCTAAGAGAATTATTTCTGTGAGTCTAATTCTATTGGTCAATTCCTACTGGTCAATATTATGGTGGTCCTAGCTATCAATGTCACGTACTTCAATGTTGTTTCGTATTCGACCTAACTTTATAAATAGGTATTATCTATAACTTTTTATGACCCGGACGCTGATCCCTGGTCGGAGATGCTGATTCTTTTCTGGACTTGGACCTCGTACTTTGTGGATGCTTAAAGAAAACATGTACTACTTCATATCAAATCTTCTTCTCTTCAATAGGGGTTTGGGACACTGGGATTAGAGTAGCCTGTCGTATCGCCGGATCCTGGATTCTTACTCTCGTTTACTGACAATAGTAAACTTGTACTAGTTTAAGCATATCAAATGACGTGTTTACGTGCATGCGTAACATTACCATGAAAACCATTTGTGCAAACTCTGCTTTGTGAAATACTAAAGTTATGGAGAACTATATGCCATTAGATGTTCACATGTATTTAGCAGAATTTGTTTTGACAATTCTTTTAACGTCAATCATGATTCGGTCATTGTTAGACCACCATTAGAAACCCAGAAGCTGTAGAAGACGGTTTCTTCCTAGTATGGGACTCTTCAGCAGTGAACATCCACGGCTCTCGCTCACGGGAATCGAACCCAATACTTCTCGTTTCACAACAGAACGCCCTTGCACGAAAACTTTAGATTGATGAAAGTTAGGCATTAACACCGTCAAATGGCGGCCCCAGCGGTTTAGAGGTCAAATGTTCGTGCATGAGACCGAATGTTGTGGATGTGCACTGTTGAGCATTCTGAGACTAGGTTGAAACGGTTGTCTAGTGCTTCCATGTCTGACAGCGATTAATTCATGGTTTCAATCAAAAGTAATTTTGGCCATAACACATGTTTTGTTGCTGCTCTAATACTGGCCTTCGTTGTGAAACTCATGAAATTGAATTTTAAAAATTTATCATCACAAATGAGAACAGATTTTTGTTTAACAATAAATTGTGTTTTCATATTAGTTAGACACTTTATGAAAATGAGGTCTTTTTTTTGGTCAGCCTTCTTTACAAGTTAATCACAAATCAGTCATAAATGTTTGTTTTTTTATCGTTGTCTCAATTTTAGGAGATACCTTTTAAACAAAATGCTGATCATTTGTTAAATAATGGTAATGTTTCGCATGATTTATCAAATCTCAACACAAATTCATACACTGGTTCTTCACAGCATCTTTTAAATAACTCAACATGTAAACTACGCACAATTTTTCTACTAATGCTATTTCAACAATTGACTGGAATGAATGTGATCATTTCTTTTGCTGAAACAGTTTGTATATTTGGTGGACTAGTATCATATCAATGTGCATTCTTCATAGGATTGTATTTATTGATTTTCAGCATTGTTTCAGTATATATAGTTAGAATATTCTCTTGGAAAAAATTACTACAAATTGGTGCTGTGATTATGGCTTTATCGCATTTGTGGTTTTCGTTGACAATAGTGGTAAGTGTTGCCAGTTTGTAGAAAATAATTATTTATGATCTTTAAGAAATCATTTGGAGTAATGGAATAAGAGATCACTTGCAGTGTCAACTTGACCAAGTTTTTGTTAGTTAACAAACTGCACCCAGGTCGTTATTTCTTCTTCTTCCTATGTCGACGATATTATTCCCCAAAAGCAAGTATATTCTCATTATTTATGGGTAAATATGCCAATGTCACTATTACCACATCAGAGCGCTTAGCTTTGTGATGAAGTTCGAAATACTTGCGTTAAATCAATCTTTTAACTCATCTGAACTGCGACTAGTGGGAGCGTAGGCTGGGACAACGAAGAGGCAACGTTGAGTGTTATTTTATTTTTGAGTTCTCACTCTCCCATCCAGTCGGACAGCGCACAAACGAATGTTTACTTGAATCCAGTCTAGGAGAGCTACCTCTGACTTAAAACTCAATGCTGTATCCACACCGGCCAGGCCACAGGTAGTGACAGTGAGATCTTCAAATACACACAGGGTAAATCGTTAAACGTTTTCATAGTGACAAGGTTTGGTCAAACGAATCACTGTACTCGAACCTGTATGTACGCTCTGGAGATGCAGCATACGTAGATGGTGCAGGATTGTAGAGTCCTGGCTAATGAAGCCCTTTATGCTATTTGGCACAAGGTTTGGACATCCCCAATCAGGTAGTCTGCATCTACCAACATGACTCAATCCATTTGTCAGTGATTTCATGGATTTGTGCCATGTTTTGGTTTGGCCACCCCTAGCTTTCTTCCAACCTACTCCTACACCACAAAACATAGCTCATCGAAGCAGTCGGTCGTTAGGCATACGTAACACATGTCCAAAGGTTGACACAAGTCCTGTGAGATCGACATAAAAGTATACACAGTACAGACTAAGTCAGAAATGGCCAAATTTAAAGGACATTTCATGGTCATTAGAAATGTTCTAAAGAAACAGCTTTCTTCTTAAGGAAATGAATATATATGTATGGACGAGTATTTGTTCATATGACTCGTAATTCAAATAAATCTACCCTTCTGTTTACCTTCTCTCTCAAGTATCCATTTATGTAAGATCTCTAGGTTTGATAAAATTGGCTTAAAACTAATAGACAATAAATCTCATAGCTTCAAGTGGAAAATCCATTAAGATAGAAAACAGAACATTACCAACATTAACCGAACACCCCTATAAGGCCGCTTAGCATTACTTATTTTCCAAATCCATCAGTCAGTCAATCATGTTCCTGATTAAAAATTGCTCTTCATGTCTGATGTATTGTGGTAATTAATACCTAAGAGTTGTTTACAAATATAGAGCACAAACAACAGAGTCACAAATCATAAGGTCCATCCATCTAATGGGATACCTCTCAAAGCAAATATCGATATAATAATAATAATAATCATAATTCATTAATGATTAGCGAGCGCGTTTTGTAAGAAAAATAAGCAACAATGTATGTGAATAGAATTTTATTGATTGTAAACATTATAATACTGAATATATCACCGGAAAATAAATAAAATACATGACAAAAAGCAACGTAGTAAGGTTTACGACTTAACTATGGTTCCAATTGATAGTGTATTTTCAGAAATCGGTCTTCCACTATCATCATCATCATCACCTTGAGACAAATTCAAATTTGACGTAGAAATAAAATCATCATCATTACAGACTGAGAATTGATTGGATACAGTAGGGATTAGTTTAGTCACAGGATTTGTTTTGATTAGGTTATGAAAATTGTGATCTGATTGATCAACTAATAAAGGGATACAACTGAAGGAATTGGATAAGGTTAGTAGTTCTGATTGATGATGTGAATTAGATAAGATGATATTGGATTGTGTGTCATGTGGATGGGACAGAAAACTGTGAACAAAAAAATATATATATAGGGATTAAAACTTTTTAAGTATCACTTTAATCTGCAGAGATATGAATACTTTAAACAATAAGTAGTTAGTTATTGAGGATAAATCAGACGCTATATCAACTGTTAAAACTTTGATGTGTAAAATCTTCCTCGTAAGTTTGGGGAATAAATAGTGATAAAATCGTACTTAATAGAGGGGATAATTGGCTTTTTTTCCCAATGCAAGTGACAAAAGACGCAAAACTTTTGAACCAGTAGTAATGATTGCAATGATCACACATGCAACAACAAATGCAAGAGAAGACGACCAGTGTAACAGCAGCCTCTGCAGCACCAGGTCTCAACATACGTAAACGGAAAAGCGAAATTCTCCGATGCAACACAACATGAACCAACCAAATCAATCTTGATGGAGGTGCTTGGAGAACGTTAACACCTTTACATATCTTGGCAGCATCATCGACAATCAAGGTGGATCCGATGCAGATGTGAGGGTGCGGATTGATAAAGCTATGGGTGCATTTCTGCAACTGAAAAATATCTGAAACTCAAAACAACTATCAACCAACACCAAAATCAGAATTTTCAATACAAATGTCAAGACACTTCTGCTGTATGAAGCGAAAACTTGGAGAAGCACGAAAGCTATCTTCCGGAAGATACAAGTATTCATAAACAGTTATCTCAGCAAAATACTTCGGATCCGTTGGCCAGACAACATCAGCAACAACCTACTGTAGGAGAGAACAAACTAGTTCTCAGGTGAGGAATAAATTAGAAAGAGTTGGTGGAAGTCAAATAGGAAACACATTGTGGAATGCACCGAACTGCGTCACAAGACAAGCCCTCACATGGAACTCTCAAGGTAAAAGGAAAAGAGGTAAGGCAAGAAACACTTCGAACAGGGAAATAGAGAAAAACATGAGAAAAATGAACAAAACATGGAAAGAAATGGGAAGGGAAGCCGAGGACAGAGTTGTTAGGAGAAAACTGGTGGGCGGCCTATGTTCTATTGATTGATCAATGAAGTGTACAGAACTCACTTAATTATCGCATATCATCGCTTATTGATAAATCACACATTCAACACACACACATACAACAGCAGACATTCAACGAAAGATGCAAATGTATAACCAATGTAATTCAGTAGTAGTAGTAGTAGTAGTAGTAGTAATAGTAGTAGTAGTACACTGTTATGTTGGTCACTAGGTACGCTTGAAGCTATTACGAGTCCACCTTAGTCTATAAACACGAACAAGACAATTACGAGCTCTCAATTCTCCTCTTCCCAATTCCAGACTTTCTGTCAACGGCTAGCTATTAAACACTTACGCTCGCCACCATACCACCGGCAATCGAATGGGCAGGCGGAAAGGTTTGTGGATACGTTTTAAAAGAGCACTGCTTAAGTCAAAAGGGGAGGGGACGCCAGCCGAAGCGTTACAAAATTTCTTGTACGTCTATCGGACCACACCAAATGAGTTGTTACCGGAGCAAAAGTCCCCAGCAGAAATCCTGATGGGAAGAAGATTGAAAACGATCCACAGCCTGATGCATCCGACTAATGCACCCTCATCAGTAGAGACAAAGCAGCAAAGACAATCTTCTTACGAAGTGGGATGCCCTGTGTTTGCCCGCGACTACATAACGAACCATGGTCGTTGGGCAGAAGCGAGAGTGGTCAGAAGAGTTGGTCGAGTTATGTATGAAGTAGAGGTAGGAGGTGATAAATGGTCACGTCATCGAAATCAGATACGCAGACGGCTAGCCCCAGATCGCCCATTAAGAGTAGAAAGCTTTCCCCTTGACATCTTGCTTGATACCTTCAACCTACCGGCAGCCCTGCCATGAGAAGAAACTCAGCAGCAAGCTGTTCTTCGTCCCCGAAGGTATCCTCTCAGACAGCGGCGAACGACAGTCAAGATGCAGGTCGACCCCAGGAACACATTCTATTAAAAGGGGAGGATTGTTGGGGATGTTTGATCCCCGAAATTCGCTTGATAAATGCCTTATTTTGGTTTTCACGTTTACCAGCATGGGCTGATCAGTTGACCTTGAGATTTCGATTCCCACCAGGAAAATCCATGGATGTGATTGGCTGCTGTGTATTTTAGTTTGCTATTTTCTTAACTGTCCCAAGGACGTTCCTATGTTGTATAAATAAACGAGAGTTGTATGCTTGATTGTACTGTGTTTGCTGGGTGTTTGTAGAATATAATTTCTACGCTTACAAAGCCTTTTCACTTCAGCCTCGTATTCAAGGTAGCCTACCTGGACGTTGGTTTATTGTCTCGTTCGCGTTTATCGACTAAGGTAAACTCGTGACGAACGTATCAGTCTATCGGGGGAAACATCCTACTTGAACAGCTTGTCGGATCTTGAAACAGAAAAGGAGTAAGATTTAGGAAGTGTCAGTTGGCTCAGAAGTATGAGTACGTCATGCTAACCAACTGAAAGCAACTTCGAAAGTCAGCAACGGGACTCAATTTCGAATTTCCCTTGAGATTCTGCTGGACACCTTCAAAACAAATCTCCTGGAACTGACAAGTAAGTTTCTGTGCAATCAAAGAGTGATACAACGTCCTTATTGCCGAGATGGACAAATCGAAAACACAGGCCATTCAGTCGGTTCCACCCTGTTCCGATTTGGGACTTGTCGAGTCCATTGTTGTCAGAAAATACTAAGCAATATGAACAGCTGGGTTTAGGAAGATAGATGTACATCAGTTCAGGTTGCCATACGGCATTAGCATGGAGAGGCAACTGTCAGTTCCAAGTCCATAGTGGTAACGATAGTATAAGAATTAGCGATAATTGAGAAGATTAGGGTTCGAAGATATCATTCGAGAAGTATAATTCTGTGATAGAAAGTTTGAGAGAGAGGAAGATAGAGATGGTGAGGAGTTCGGAAGGTTAGAATTTGAGAGAACACAAAGAGTGGATGCACCTGCGGCATTACAAACGATTTTGAGCCATGTCGTTCAAGGTCTCTAACCATTGGTGACTTTCGTCTCGCAGACACCAACCAAGTAGCCTACATCTACCAACATGACTCAGTCCACTTGTCAATGATTCCATGGATTTGTGCCATGTTTTGGTTTGGCCGCCCCTAGCTTTCTTTCAACCTGCTCCCACTGCACAAAACATAGCTCTTCGAAGCAGTCGGTGGTTAGGCATATGTAACACAACCGATAAAGTTTCAATACTCCATCTATTGATATGTCATCCCTACATAGTAATCGTTTTCTATCGACAGCATTGCCTACTGGATTGTCCCGGAACGAACGAGCGATGCTTCGGCGACACCTTCGCTCGAAGACAAGGAATCTACGAATGTCCTCCACTGTTAACGGCCATGTTTCCCATCCGTATGGTAGGACGGAGCGGACTGCAGAGCAGTACACTCCTCCTTTGGTTAACAAGCGGATATCTCGCCTGCGCCATTAGTGACGGAGGTTAGCAAAAGCCAATCGAGCCTTCTGTGTCCGTGCTGAGATTTCGTCACACACCAGGCGCTCAGCACTGATGAGACTCCCCAGATACATGAAGCGATCTATAAGTTCGACTACTTCAATCCCTATCACTAGTTCAGGTTTCAACGCAAGCCATTCTTGAAACAACATTTTGCATTTTGAAGGGGAAAACTGCATCACGAACATGCTTGCATTTTTGCTTAGGTTGGTTATGAGACTCTGCATGTTGTCAGCATCTTTATAAAATAGAAATGTCATCAGCATACTCTAAGTCAGCAAGCGTGTCTCCTGGTAAAAGGTCAACTCCTGAAAGATCTGACGAGTTTAATGTTAACTGTAAGAGGATGTATACGACAAAGTTAAATAAGAATGGAGAGGAGGAGGTCCGACAGCTTTCCGTAAAACTCATCTTTCACATCGTCTAAACTGCAGTAAGTGAGGGTGCAGGCAGATATGACGAAGAGGCAACGACAAGTGTCCTTATCATTTCGAGATCTTACTGTCCGGTTCAGTCGGACAGCGCACAAGCGACTATCTAAAAGGGATCCATTCTAGGAAAGATAGTTGAGCGCAACGACTCGATGCTATGCCAACGATAGCGAGACCCCGTAAGCAGAATCAGGGCTACCGGATACAAGAAGAGTAAATCTAGCTGCTGATACACTTTTGATGTGCATGACCGTATACTATACTATACTATACCATACGTGCTTTCGATGTCATATATTTTTAGTTGATCTAACCGATAATATCATAATGGAGTTTCAAATGATTTATTGAGAATACTGAACGTCATTAAAAAATTGATAAGTTCAAATTATGCATGGATCATACCGGTCATCCTGCATTTCGAGATTAGTTATTACCGAAACATTATTTCAGCCGAAAGTTCTTTAAGTTGATTCACAACTAACTACATTTTTTGATTTAAACACTGTTGTGTTTGTAGTCACTTCATGTTATGCTTTTTTATGTAAACTTGTAGAAAACTGTTGATTCAAATCAACATCAACTCGGGTTCAAATGATGTTTCTGGAAGTAGAAATATCGTCACACCTGCGATCTTATTTCGTGCTGATATAGAGTTTATTACAAAATTGCGAATCATTTAAATTTTCTTTGTTCAATGATTACTCTGTTTTACTTTTTTATTTGATAATTTATGCCAGTATGTCGTACAATAATCTCGGTTGTCTTTCTTATAGTACTTTTCTTAGCAATGACTAAGAATGCATTTTACTGCAAGCTAAGTAGGAGAGATAATGGCTTGGTGTAGAGAGCGTTTTCGATATTCAGACTGTAGGTTGCAAGCTTGAGTAAGTAACTTACTCTCCACCTACTTGGATATGATTAGCAGAGTAGTATCACTGGCTGCCTCACGTAAACCATTACTGAAAGCTGAATGCACAAAATCGATACTTGGTGATTAAGTCAAGTTATAAACTTACGTAACTACTATCAACTCTACATTCAAACTTCGAAAAAGAGGTGATGTTTCACAGTTCAGTTCTCCCAAACTACACATAGAGTTAGCAGTTGATGTTTCATAATGATCGTATTATTTGATAAAATATATTTCACTGATATCAGTCTGTCACAAACAAACGCAAATAATCTTCACAAAAGTCTATTCACTAAACTATGTATATTTATATATAAATGTTTTACTAATGTTTTGATTGTAGGAGTGCTGAACTTCAGGAGGTTAATCGAGCTAACAGATGATTAATTGTTTGGTTGTCTATTTATAATTGAATACGAAACTCAAGGTTTACTGTTTTCATTATTCGCCTTTTTATGTTTTGTAGAATAAGGCTTGTAATTGTTAATAATATTATTTGAAAATAGCTCGTTCCTTTCTGGAAACATTTTTTTCATTTTGTGTTTGATGAGCTGTGTGTTAGTAGTGACATGAGAGCCGGTCCTATTTTTTCGATAACATGAATACATAGTATTACTGTGTTCTTCAATTGTTTGTTACCTTAACTGTTGATTATTTCGAAAATGAATTTGGGATGAGTTTGATAGTATCCTTCATAGTATAAACAATGTGGAGTTATTTACCACCAGTGTGTAAATCTTGTACAGTTATTTGACTCCTTTGCAATCGGATATTGTATGTATTTCTATTCACTCCTTATTTGTGTAAAATAAATAACACAAAAGATTGACTATTCATGTGTTGTTGATTAGTTTAGAAACTTTCTTTGTCAGACAATTTATCAATATTGTGACTAAACAGAAGTTATGCATAGGGAAAGCCTTAAGACTCGAATACCAAGACTGATGAGTTGCTAGCAAACAAGACATACTTCAATTCTGCTAACGAATCTAGATCTGTCTGTCTGTTCATGTTACGATTCGATATTCTTCAAGAAAAACTGTTAGTATTGATAGTTAAGTCGAAGGCTGAAGGACTAGTTGTGGCACAGCTTTTTTATTTACTACACGTTTTCAATTTTACTTTTGACGACATAAGTTCATCAGGTTAGACTAGTTTCAATGTTTTCAGGGCGTACGCTCATCAATCAGGCTTAGAGGAGAAGGGAGACTGTGAATAAAAAACAGTTCACACCTCCTCTCCTGTCTTTCGATCTCAAATTATTTAGCTAATGTACTCTGGAAAAGGTAGCTAAAAGAATATCTGCACTCTTTACAAACTCGTCAAAAATGGCTAAAAGAGCATCGCAATTTCCAGAAAGGAGACGTAGTAATTGTCACCTCGGATATTACTACTCGTGGAAAATGGCCCTTTAGAATAGTAGAGGATTGTGAGACGGATAAGCAGGGAAAGGTCAGAACGGTAATTGTCCTTACTAATAACGGGGCAGTGAGGAGAGACATAGGAAAGGTGTGTCTCCTAGAAGGGTCAAACTAGATAGGTCATATCCATGTTGAAGGGCGGATGGGCTTGTTTCGCATGGGGGATTTTGCGAGCCGGTGTTGAATCTAATTTGAAGGCTTTGTTTTTGGAAAATCCCTCCATGTATATATTTCTGCGTTACGATATGACTGACCCTTTCTGTTGATAGTTTGGTACTCTATTTGAATTCATGTTGAGATTTTATTATTGTATATTGTTATTAATTCTATATTTTGTACTTATATTGAAGTTTTTATCTTTCCTTCTGAACTGTACATATGTTGTTTAAACTTGATATTTAATATGGCTACAGCCATATTTGGATTTAATACTCTAGCAGTAACGGACTGGAAGCACTTATTCTTCCAGAAACGGAACCTATTGTGGTAATTGGAAACTCGAAGGTGTAATATTGTTTTTGAACCGTTTTCTCTCAGAATTATCGTTTTTGGTCTTGGACTAGGCGAGACGCGTATGAACTCTACACCTTTCTAGTAATAAGCGGACCGCAACAGTAATTATTAATCAAAAATATTTGCATTGAGAAACTAGAATATTTCACATATATCTCTGCATGTCGATGTGTTTCAGGTCATCATGATCCTGACACTAGACAAGGAAAGTAACATGGTTTCAATCGATTCTATTATTGATCGAAGCATGTGATAAAAACAGTCTTCAACTTTCTTCATTCTTTTCCAATCGCGAATGTGAAGACACTAAGTGACAATTCGACGGCAGTTTTTGTGAAATCGAAGAACATCTGGAAATCTGTCAACCAACAACAATGTCACAATTTTCAAACGTGAGGAGCAGAAATTTGGAGACCTACGAAAGCTTAACGCATACTAATATGAAAACAAGGAGCAATACATATACATATAACCGCAGCAATATACAAGTCATTGTTTCCCAGATTACTAAATGTCAATCAGAGTACTATGAATTTGAAATTTCATATCATGGAGTAACGTCGGTTAGAAAACCAGGGAGCATTGGACAATCATTTTGTTTTATTATGAGACGCCTTTGCAATGCGAATCAGTCAGGCAGCCTACGTATACATACATGACTCAGTCCACTTGTCAGTGATTTCATGGATTTGTGCCATGTTTTGTTCTAGCGGCCCCTATCATTCTTCCAACCATCTCCAGCACCACAAAACATAGCTTGTCAAGGCAGTCGGTGGTGAGGCATACGTAACACATGTCCCAACCACCTCAACTGATGAAGATTCAATGCTTCATATATTGATTTGCCATCCCTACCTAGTACTCGTTTCCTAACGATAGCATTGCTTACACGGTTGTCTCAGGATACACGAGCAGTGCTTCAGATACACCTATGTTCGAAGGCTAGTAAACTACGAGTGTCCTCCATGTTTCGCCTCCGTATGGTAGGACAGAGTGAACTGCTGCACAGTACACTCGTCCTTTGGTTAGCAAGCGGATTTCTCGCCTGCACCATAAGTGACGCAGGTTAAAGAAAGCCAAATGAGCCATCTGTATCCGAGCTGAGATTTCGTCAGTCACCAGTCCATCAGCACTGATGAGACTCCCAAGATAAGTGAAGCGGTCAACACAATCGACTACTTCACTCCCTATCACTAGTTCAGATGCCGATGCAACACAATCTTCATGCAACATTTTGCATTTCGATGGGGAAAACCGCATCCCGAACATGCTTGCATTATTGCTTAGGCTAGTCAGAAGACTCTGCATTTTGTCAGCGTCTTCACCAAGTAGGACAATGTCATCGGCATATTCTAAGTCGATATGCGAGCCATCTGGTCGAAGGTCTACTCCTGAAAATTCAGACGAGGATAATGTTATTTCTAGCAGCATGTCAGTGATAAAATTAAACAAAAATGGAGAGAGTGGACATCTCTGACGCACACCACTTGAAGTAAAGAATTCAGATGACAGTTCGTCAAAAGCTCTCACTCGACCAGTGGTGTTCGAGTAGAGAGCTTGTATAAGGTTAATGTACGCCTTTCAATGACAGACACTGCCAAAGAACCTCACGATCCACTGAGTCGAATGCCGCTTTTAGGTCCAGGAAAACAACTATTGTAGGACGCCTAAATATGCGTCTATGTTCCAGGACCTGTGGTAGTGTGAAGACGTGGTCTATACAACCACGTCCAGGTCGAAAACCAACCTGGTTTTCTCGAGTCTGCTCTTCACGAGCTTTCGTAAATGTCGAAGTAATATTGAGGCCAATAATTTAGATACTATATAAGTTAGACTTATTCCCTGTGATTGTCACAAGAAGACTTGTGTTCTTTCTTATAGATTGGGACAATCAGTGATTGAGACCAGTCGGATGGGATTGCGTCCAGTTCCCAGATTCTACCTAAGATCTCAGTCAACCTAGCTGCTAAACCTGGACCACCATTCTTAAATATCTCAGAGGTCAATCTATCAGGACCTGCAGCTTGCACTCGTTTCGGATTTCCTAACGCTTTCTCGACATCGTAAAGACTAGGGGACCTACGTCGATTTGCCATTCAGGATAAATCGAGATCGTGGGTAACCAAAGTGTGGCTGAAGGCCAATTGAACTGATCCCTGATGCGTTCTGCCCATTGGTCCAGTCTCCTAGATTGAGAATGGATTATAAGATCATCCATTTCCGAGATAGTCTCATTCACATTCGGGTTCCTAATACCGGTTTCTATGGTAAGTCGGCACACTGTCTGTTGTTGCATATCGCCGCTGCCTTTTTCATGGTTTTTGCCTTCGCCACCCACCACTGTTCACTGTCTTTACGTAGGCTTTACATAAGCCTACGCTTGAGCTGACTTCGCTCTTCGTCATGTTCATAGTCAGGTGGGATGCGTTTTCGAGCATCCATCAGTTCGGTGGATGGTAATATGATCCACGGCTTCATCCAAGGCTTATGGTTCTTACTAGCAGATATCACTGATGTTTCCACAGCCTTTTTTCATATCATTCCAACCTGCCTCCGGATGGGAATCGCTTACGTGGTCGCCTTACTATCTTTCTAGTTGTTCCCGAAATATATTCTTCGCCTTATTATCATTAAGTAAAACCCTAATAGGCTATCTCACGGTGTCTTTCCTACGTCGAGTAAGCCTCAAGCAAATACGCGCTCGCACTAGTGCATGATCTGAATCTAAACATGTGCTCCAGAACGAGTGACAGTCTTCGATCGAACGTCTCCATAGATGGCTGATGGCGATGTGATCTAGTTGGGTCAAACGTTGAGAATAATTCGGGGATAGCCAGGTCAGCAGTCAGTGAAGAGCAGAGAGGATCTAAAATCACAACACACAAGGTTAGTTCAACGCCTCACGCCAAGAGAGAACACGAAGTTGTTGTTACAGCACTCTTTTATTTTAAAATCAAATTCGCGGGCTTTCTACAGGAATGAGGTAGGTAGTGTACTAATGTCTCATGAGTCATCCTGTAAGTTTAGAGCACTCATGGCATGTTCTTCAGCTTCCAATGCGTTTCTGTTTGATCGCCCTGAAACAAAGAAAACAGAACGAGTTAGCAAAGTCATACATAGTGATTTTGACTCCGTTACACCACCCCCTCTCCTAATGAGGCGCTGTCCTCAGTGCCCGGTCTCGGACAAGGATATGCTGCTCCTCCTTCAGCTGGTATCTCATAAAAACTAGTAACAGGTGGTGGACTAGAGACTATTTCGAGGGTCGCCAGGTCAACAGATGTTTTTCCTTATGCCTGAAGTTAGTGTTTGCTAGAAATACGCGGTTATCTGAGCATGGTTGCAACAGACGATAGCAAATGTCTGTTCTATTAGCCGCGATAACATAACATCCACCTAGGTGTCTTTCATTTTTACCTATTCTACCTGCTTGAGCATCAAAGTCACCAGCCATTATTACGATATCGGAACGCCTAGCATTTTGGAGGAGGTCTGAAAGCTTTCTGTGAATGTCATCCTTCACCTCGTCTCAACTGCAGTCAGTGGGAGCATAGGCAGATACAAAAATGGGACAACGACGGGTGTCAGCATGTCGATATGTTTGAGGTCATCATGATCCTGACACTAGACAAGGATAGTATTTTGGTTTCGATCGATTCTATTATTGATTGGAGCATGTAATAAAAACAGTCTTCAACATCACTCATTCTTTTCCACTCGCTTCAATAATCATTTCTAAACTTCAGTCTACAAATTTCATGATATTAAGATTATTGTTTTCAAGTGAATATTAACTAAAGCTTTCTTTAATAAACACTGAATCCAATTGCAAGAATGTAAAAGAGATGTATTCAATCTTCGTAGCTGTGATCACATCTGTACATTCCTAAGAGTCTTATGCTAAGACGGAACACTTGTCTCACCATCCCTGTTTTTCAATATTTGTCTAACTATAGTCAGTCCACATCAGACCAATCAGAATAAATGACCCGATGTTGTTTGAAATTAAATTTGACAGGACGCAGCTAGACTATTTAGACTTCATAGATGATCTTTACCATTCATTTCATACAACAACAAATGCCGGTGAAGACGGCAAATACAGCAACAGTAATTGTAGCAGTAGGTCTCATCATACACAAGGGAAAATTCGAGAACCTCTGAGACAACTCGCCATGCAACTGCCAAATTACACTTGACGGGGAAACGATTGGTGATGTAGAGACCTCAACATATACGGATAGAATCACAGATAAACAAAGAGGATCAGGTGCGAATGTGAAGACAGTGAGTGGCAATGCGATGGCAGTATTTCTGAAATTGTAGAACATCTGGAAATCTCTCAATTAACAACAAAGTCACAATTTTCAAAGGTATGTAGCAGAAAGATTGAGACCTGCGAAAGCTATACGCATGCCAAAATAAACAAAAAGAAACAATACATATACATATAACATCAGCAAAAATACAATTCTACAAAATGTTAAGAGTCATTGTTTCCCAGATTACTAAGTGTTAAACCGAACACCTGGAACCGTACCGAAAGAACAAGAATCGAGCGCGAAGAGGTCAAAATTGGTTTATACTAGCTCGTGAAAATGATAGTGGATATTAAACAGAATATTATGAATTTGAGATTTCATATCATGTAGTAACGTCGGCCAGAAAACCAGGGAGCACTGGACAATCATTTTGTTTTAATAAGAGACGCTTTAGCAATGCAAATCAGTCAGTCAATCAGTTAGTTACAGCGTAGAACATCGTTCGTAAGTACATTAGTTCAAGTCGACAGACCACATTACCACAGTGATATAATTGTCAATTCAAATCCTATAGTACTAGAGCTAGAAAAGTAATAGGTGTAGTCGGAAAGATTAGGGTTCGAAGATCCTATTCAAGAAGTATAATTCAGTGAGGTAAATTTAGAAAGAGAAAGATAGTGGTGATGAGGAATTCAGAAGGTTAGAATTTCATACAACAAAAGAAGAGTAAATGCACCTGCGCCATTGCAAACGGTTTCTAGCCATATCATTCAGGGTCTCTAACCATCGATTATTAACACCTCGCAGACCCCAACCAGGTAGTCGACATCTACCGACATGACTCAATCCACTTGACGGTGACATCGTAGATTTCTGCTAACTTTTCGTCTGTCCGCCCCCAGTAATGCCAATCGAATAAAAATTGAATATTAACAGTCAGGTGGTATTGACATTCCGTAAAATTATCACATGTTCACAAAAGTTCCTCACTATCTGTCAGTGGGACATGGATTAAAGCATAGATGTTACGTCCAAGGTTTTGCTCCTTACCGTTATTGAAGTACAGTATGTCGATCTATTTGCAATTCACGAACCCAAATCAATAGCAGAACCTAACTCCAAAGTTAGGTACCAAATTTTATTCGCAATTCACAAATAGTCGGCCAAAATGTCGTTCTAACAACAATAATTATAATAAATACAAAAAACCTTCAATTTTAAAGGGTCCTGGAGCAAAAACTCCCAATTAGCAAACCAAGACAAAAAGAAACCAAAATGTCCGAAAATAATAAATCAAATAAGTTCATAAGTTAAGTAAAACAAATAAACCCAAAAAACACAGTGAAATTAATAATATTTATATGAAGGTTTTAATCAGCCAAATGTCTTCATTTCTCCCGTAACAATGAATGCATTAGCTGCTCGCTGATTGGCAAACTTCCTAATCAACCAACGCCTGGTCAATACTTGCAGAGCAGTCTGGAAAGTTCTCGTGTTGTTAGTTGTACGCTGATTGGCTAAATGTAATCCGGTCAGCGCTAGTCGATCACGTAGATTACACTACAGAAGCTTCTCATGTAAAAACTAAAAAGATACTAACGTTGTTTATACTTCACCTTCGCTTCGGCTTCCTACTTCCACTTACCCTTGCTGTTTGGAATACAATGTGTTTTCCTCTTCCACCGTGTTCTGATTTGAGCACTTGTCCAGTGTATCGTTTTCATAGAATACTATGCAATAGGAATTAGTTGAGGAATATAGAGAGAGCGTTATCGCAGTGGCGACCGAAATAAAAGGGAAAAAAATTAAGATGCATATTTCAGATGAACAGCTCAACCGAATACTAAAACAACACCAAGCACAATTATATGCTCAAATGCGGTTGTTGGAGATACTGATTTTCCATAATCGGCACCAAAAACAAATTTGATTGAGGGTAGTTGATGATGTAAATTTTGAACAGATCTATCTATATTAGCCATCGATACAGTTAAGTAGTTTCTTTAATCTTGTAATAGCAGTTCGAATCTATAAAAAATGAACTAAAGACGATCGACGATGCATAACCTTAAATTTATACAATAACACGATAACAATAGTTGTTATGATTTATTTCTTGATATCATTACAACACTAATCGTTCGGAATTGTCACAACCCCATGGTATACTCAGTCATCATTCATCTTGTAACTATCAATTCAAATATCATTTCAGCATACATTCATGACCAAGCATTGAAACACAAACAAATCACAAAACATATTTCAGCAATAACAACTACAGCAATAATAAACCATTTGGATGAACAGATAACAGTAGCCAGTAAACATTCCAGTCTTTTATTGAGAATGTCCAAGCTACTACACCATAATCCATAAATGAATTGCTCGGATTTACTTGGGGAGTAACAGTTGATCTAACACTTGTAAACAATTTCGTGAGATTGATTAGGGCTTGTAAGGATTGTTGTTGCGTATTCTGATGATAAAGCTCAAAACTCACAATATTCCATATTTTCATGCACAAAAGTAATTTTCAGTTAAGTTGGATTGTGGCCAGTAGTACTTTTCGCCGACCGCCGATAGGATGCAATTCGACTCTAGCAACCGACAATCTCAAACTCTCACCATACGAAACTATGTTTTATGCTCAACCTAACCATTTTCCTCGTTATTGCAGCAACCGTAATTTATCTATCCTACTTTGTGCTGCAATCTCACCTAAAACATCAATAGGCATAAGTACAATTTATTAGAGATCTATAATTCGTGTCTTTGTAAACATAACAAATAGGTTAATTGACTATCTTGATTAAACACAATAATTTATTTTACTAAAGTGCTAATTCATTCAATATGTTATTATCATTATTGTAGTGTTTCTTCTTAAGCACTAACTAGGAACAGTATAGGTTAGAAAAGGTCGAATTTTGCCAACTTGCGCCACCTATGGCGCAGGCGAGATATCCGTTTGCTAAACAAAGGACGAGTGCACTGCTCTGAAGTTCGCTCCATCCTACCATCCCACTCGACCTCAGTCCGGTGGACTGAAACAAATCCTCCCACCCGATTATTGGCACTGTGGTGCATCTCTCTATGTGCGAAAACGCCTACAATCCAATTAGAAAATTATTCAAATCAAAATACCAAAATAGTAAGACTATAGCAGTTGACTTGCCCTTCTTTTAAACGAATAGCACTTTGGTCCTCTTTCACAATCCTCACTACCAACTAACAAACTAAACTCACCTATATATTACTCAGTTCTGAAATTTTATTCATATTATCATTTTAATTTACCCTTATTACCCTTATTACTGTCCACATTGCAACTAACTGATCTCCGGTCTGGTAATGTGACGGCTGCTAGTATCCAGAAACCCTACTGCCCTGAAACAAACGTTTCATTCAAACCAACTGCCAACTGACTAGAATTAGACAGTCGAGTGGCTAGACCTCAATCCATTGGACATGTCCGAACACCTGGAACCGTACCGAAAGAACAAGAATCGAGCGCGGATATTGGAAGCTAAATGCATTTGCGCGCGTTTCGAGAGCTTACTCTGTCAACTTCTAGTTTCGTTTGTCAGTTTGTCTCAATCTCTCGCTGACCTTATATCTGGTTGTTGTCTATTTATTCGTATATTGCATGTAAGTGAATTCTACGTGCTTACTGAGTCGTCGACTCATCTTCTGTTCTCTCTTCTTCCAGATGATCTCATACGCTGCTCCTCACATCCCCCTAGCACTAAAGGTACCTACTGGCTTGATGCAAACCAATCAAAGGCTGAAGTTACACTTAACCTTTTTGATTTCCCTCCATTTACAGTAAGCAGTATAGTTTTGCTCGGCCGATTGGATTGGGATATTTGTTCACTCCCGAAGATTTGAAAGTTGTCTCCATTCACTGGTTTACAATACGAGTACGAGTTCGAACAAAAGGAATCATTCGAAGCCAGATCCACTGCGTGGTATGTCAGGCTATCTCGATCCACTGCTCTCTTCCTTGTTGCTTCGGCAGCATACACACATTCATTCACTCGCAAACACAAGACTTGTGGACAAGTTACTGGATCCATGCAAAGTTGCTTATTAGAACGGTTGAAGGTAAGGTTGCAGTTTTGGAGTACTTTCAGGTTCTATTCTTTGATAGTTATATTTAAAAACTAGTAAATTACTCCTTACAAAATTCCTATTTTGCGTATTTTCCTGACTCAATTATCGCGTTTTTCATCTCAATCTTTTGAGTATCATGTTAAGTGATAAGGTTTTTACCATACTTGCACTATGAAAATCGGCAGAAGCTGTTGAAGTATGATCCGCGGTGTCGGTTGTGGGTCGAAAATTATTATTTGCAGCGACAGGGTTGTGAAAATACTTGAATTATCACTCGGAGTAGTGTTCATAATTCCGGCCACTCGACCCAAACACCTCCCCTGGGTCTCAGACAGAGAAACCAAACGATACTCCTCAGAATCCTACTCCTAGAAAGAATAGACGAAGGGGTCCCGAGGTTCAGTCAACACAGTCTCGGGCAGAAATCGTCGAAAGATGTCTGAATCGCCTGTTCAATGCCGTTCAACATCAGTGACTCTGCCGTTGAATGTAATTTCCGTAGTATATGTGTACAGTGTCACTGCGACACCACAGTGCCTAGAGAGTACAATGGGTTCATGTTGCGTCACCCCTGTCCGTGGTTTTGGTGTATTTGTTCACGGTGCAAAGTAACTTGAGCATTGACGAAGCTGCAGGCCTCGTTCAGAATCAGCTTGAAAGTCTCAACAGTTAAATCTGTGTCGCACAGCACTAGACCGGTGAAACAGGCTACCAAATCAACTAAAACCCAAACCAACACATCGACAAAACTGCCGGTTGTTGTTAACCAGCATTATGTGCCAACAATACAGAAGAGGGTGAATGTGAAAAGGGGAACGGCAACACTTCAACTCACAAAAGGCTACCATTAGGGTCAGGGACGACGGACAAAGTTCACTTATTTAATTTACTGTTACAGTGTCATAGGGTAACTTACTAGAAGGTAGGATCGTGTTTTATAATGAACAATGGGATGAGTACTGCGCAATCCTCGGAATGTACAATACCACGGCTTAAATATGCAGCCTTTTCAAAGGCCAGAACGTCTCGAAAGGGAGACCACCTCCAACTAGGGTGACACTGGAATTGGCACAACTTGCCGAGAATATTGTCGTGTCATCCCAGAGACCCTCTTTTAAGTTGTCCTCCTCGATCCGTATCAGGCGCCACAAACTGCGGCCAGTACGAGCTGCAGCCAGCATAGGATTTCGATCGTAGTTCTTACTTGACATTGAGAAAGAGATGCACTCACAAAGTTCGAAGTGATAGGAGACGCTATGAGTAGATCATATTGTTCATGCTGAATTTCTCCATTAGTTACTATCCAAATATTGATTCAGCCGAAAATTCTTTACATCGATTCGTAACCAACTACATTTTTTGATTTAAACACTGTTGTGCTTGTTGTCACTGTCATTTATTATCTTCAGGTTATGTATGCGTTTTTATGTAAACTTGTAGAATACTGTTGGTTCAAATCAACATCACACGTATTCAAATGGTACTTATGCAGGAAGAAATACTGTCACACGTAGGATTTCATACCATGGTCAAATAGGACATATTATGAATCCGCAAGTTATTTAAATTTTCTTTACTCAATGATTACTTTCTCTATATGTTTTCATTTTGTAATTTCTGTTAGTATGTGGTGAGATAATCTCGGTTGGCTTTTTTATAGTACTTTTGTAAGCAATGACTAAGAATGCATGCCTATTGCTGCAACCTAAGTGGTAGAGCCAATAATTTGGTGTAGAGAGCGTTTCCGATATTCCGACTGTAGATTGCAAGCTTGAGTAAGTAACTCTTCACCTACTTGGATATGAATAGCAGAGTAGTATCACTGACTGCTTCACGTAAACTATTACTGAAATGTGAGTGCACAAATCGATACTTGGTAAGTAAGTCAAGTTATAAACCAACGTAACTACTATCAACTATACATTCAAACTTACGAAATGTAATAATGTTTCACAGTTCAGTTCTCTCAAACAACACATAGAGTAGGCAGTTCATATTTCATAATGATCTTATTATTTGACAAAGTATTTCACTGATATCCGTTTGTCACAAATACAAATAATCTTCACAAAAGTCTATTCATTAAACAATGTATATTTCATATATAAATTTCTTCCTA
This sequence comes from Schistosoma turkestanicum, assembly GCA_944470395.2. Classification (NCBI taxonomy): domain Eukaryota; kingdom Metazoa; phylum Platyhelminthes; class Trematoda; order Strigeidida; family Schistosomatidae; genus Schistosoma; species Schistosoma turkestanicum. The sequence goes on along the minus strand of OX103974.1, from coordinate 10,270,482 downwards.
ATGTTTTCATTGTAGGAATGCTGAAATGCCTAATGGTAATCAAAATCATAATAATAATAATCATAGTAATATCACAACGAATGACCATTGTAACAATGCAGTTGAAAGCATAAATAGATTGAACTCAGTAGATTGAATAAATTTATTTCTTGCTTAATTAATCACGATAGTTGATTTTGACTGTTTTCATTATTCACCTGTGGATGTTTATGTGTGTTTGTGTGAGAGCGAGAGAGAGAGAGATTGAATTCATTTAGTTCGTTTTGTGATTATTTTCAGTAGAAACAATAACACTAGTAGTGAGTTAGTTATATGATTATACCGAATAAAATGAACTGATCGTTATCATTGTTATTCTGCTGTGCCACTAATCATCTTCATATCAACTGCAAATGATTGACTTGCACAAAGAAAACAGTAAATAATACTGTGATCATCATCGTTCTACGAAAATACGTCAACTGTGGTTGTTGCATTTTTCTGCTGTACTCCACCCAGTCACATTCAAAATGTGGTTATTTGTAGTGTGTTTGCAAATTGTTTTGTAAACAGTTTTTGAATGAAATATTGTTATATTTACATATTTGTGCAATCATGATCGGTGTGGTTAAATTTTGTTGTAAGGTTTTTGTTTATTGAACCTTTTGATATTGTACGTGCTTCCCATGTACACTACTCCACTTTGAATGGATAGGTTGGAATTACTGTTATTATTATAAATATTACTAGGCAAAGTCTCTTTGTTTTCTGGAAACATTGTTTTCATTTTGTGTTTGATGAGCTGTGTGTTAGTAGTGACCTATGAGAGGCGGTCCTATTTTTTCGCTGATCTGAATACATAGTATTACTGTGTTCTTCAATTGTTTGTTTTCTTGACTGTTGATGATTTCGAAAGGAAATTTGAGATGAGTTTGATATTCTCCTTTAGAGTATGAGGTATGTGTAGTTATTTACCACCAGTGTGTGAATCTTGTACAGTTGTTTTACTCCTTTGCAATCGGATATTGTATGTGTTTGTATTCACTCCTTATTTGTGTAAAATAAATAACATAAAAGATTGACTATTTATGTGTTGTTGTTTAGTTTAAAAACTTACTTTCTCAGACAATTTATCAACATTGTGACTAAATAGAAGTTATGCATAGGGAAAGCCTTAAGACTCGAATCAGGCTAGTGGCTGTAAAACGACAATGCGTTGTAGTGTCGATAAGTGCGGGAGAAAGCATCATGTTTTGCTGCATGAGGATTCGACCACCAAAAGGTTGGATGATAAACGTGATTCTCAGCATTGTTGCGGACATACTAGGTCACTAAGCAGTCAAGTATGCTTAGGAATGATCCCAATACGTGTGAGATCGGGAAAGGCCGAGATCATAGGATATGCTCTTTTGGATATCGGTTCAGATTCCACATTGATAACGTCAGCTTGTGCGAAATCGCTTGGGTTGCCGGAAGACTACGAGTTAGTTGTTGTACAGACTGTAGGTGGTGACAAAATGGCAGGGAGTACGAACGTCACTTTCGAAGTGCATTCCTTAGATCAGTCGGAACATATTGTGATCGAAGGGGCGATGATCATATCTAACCTATCAAGACATAAGCCCACGATGTTAGCAATGAAGAATGTAAATAAGTGGCCGCACTTAAATGATAAACCAGTTGAAAGTATAGACTCTGAAGACGTTTTAATACTCATTGGTTGTGACGTACCAGAAGCACATTGAGTGTTAGAACAGCGGTAGGTGGAAGAAAGGCACCGTATGCGGTAAAAACACTACTCGGATGGACTGCATTTGGACCTACATCTTACCTGGAATATAGAAAAAGACTTGTTAATCATATTAGTAGCATGCAAGTTTTGGAGAACCAGATACGTAAGTTGTATGATGTGGAGTTTGCTGATGTCTATTCTAGTGACAAGACAGTATCTGTAGAAGACCAGGTAGCTCTTGAGATAGTGGAGAGAGGTACACACTTCTCTGACGGCCATTTTGTAGTTCCGATACGATGGAAACAGGACCCCTCTACAAAAGGGACTAATTATGAGGTAGCTAGTAATAGGCTACAGAGTTTGAAGCAAAGATTGATGAGAGACGATAGGTTGCGTGTCAAGTATGCTAAATGTATGGAAGATAACGTCTCTAAGGGTTATGCGCAAAGAGTACCTGAGTTGCATTTGGAGTCGGACTATCGTCCACGGTGGTATTTACCTCACCATCCCTTGTTGAACCTCAAAAAGCCAGATACGTTGAGAGTGGTCCCGGACTTTGCTGCTAAGTTTGCTGGGATCTCCTTAAACGATATGATCTATCAAGGGCCGGACAGCACTGCTGATCTGGTAAGCATACTATTGCGTTTTCGCAGTGAAGCAGTAGCGGTATCAGCAGATGTTGAGGAAATGTTTATGCAAGTGGAGGCACCCGAAGGTGAACGAGGAGCGATAAGGTTTCTGTGGTGGGAAGGTGGGGACACATCTGAAGAACCTTCTGAATTTTAGATGACCTCTCATCCATTTGGAGCCACTTCATCCCCGTTTTGTGCGAACTTTGCTGTGAATAAAACAGCACAAAGATTCTCGAGTGATTATGAACGTTATGTCGTGGATGCGGTCAAGAACAACTTTTACGTCGATGACTGTCTGATATTCTTTTCAAGTTGTGACCAAGCCAGGAAGTTTGTTCTTCAGATAAGTGAGTTGTTACGAAGAGGAGGATTTAACTTAAAAAAGTAACGTACTAATTCAGAGGAAGTAAGGTCTATATTGCCGGATATAGGTTACAAAGAGTAATTGTTAGCAATATCGGCGGATTGTACTGTTACTCATCGAACGCTTGGTATAGAATGGGATGTCGAACAAGACATATTTAGGTTCCACTTTGATGCACCGGATAAGCCCGTGACAAGGAGAGGAATCCTATCTGTTGTTTCGTCCCTGTTCGATCCTTTGGGTCTGATCGCTCCAGTGTGCCTTACGGCTAAACTACTTTTGCAAGGTTTATGTAAGTCTCAAATAGGATGGGATCAACCTCTCGACGAACCATACGTGTCCACGTGGCTAGATTGGTTAAGTTTCATGCGTCAGATGGGTCATGTCACGGTTGCTCGAGGTATCAAGAACAGAGTCGACGAACCTAACGCGAAGGTGGAGTTGCACTTATTCAGCGACGCCTCAGAGATTGGCTACGGAGCGGTTGCTTATGCTCGGGTAAACTGTGCGAAGACACAACTCTACTGTATCCTGTTATACAGCAAGTCTAGAGTAGCAACTATCAAGCAAGTAACCATACTGAGATTAGAAATGGCGGCAGCGGTTTTAAGTGTAAGGTTGAGTGAGTTTATACAGAAAAGTCTGCCCAATTTCTTCTGTGAAGTGAATTTTCATACTGATTCCATGATAGTATTATACTACATTAAGAATACTGAAAAGCGGTACTCCAGCTATATAGCTAACCGTCTTGCCGTCGTCCACCAGTATACCAGTGTCGAGCAATCGAGTTATGTAAGTTCGTCTCAGAATGCGGCCGATTGGACATCGAGTGGCATACAAAAGAGAACGATCTAGAGACCTGGTTTAAATGTCCTACACTTCTGTATAGCAATTCAGATACCACCACTAACCACCCAGAACCTACTATTAAGCAAGTCGAGTTCAGAAAAGCTGCGGTCAATTTGAGTAGTACAATAAATACCCCATCACCTATCTTGTCTTACTACTCGGAATGGATGAAATTGGTTAGGGCTGTAGCATGGCTCAGAAGGTTCATAGACCTTGGCGACTCTAGGGAACATGCACCCTAGGTACATGACTGTCTGGATCACAGCTCGTATCAAGCGCGTTCCATATGACCTTTCCCAACAAATTCACTATTGATCTCGGCAAATCGGCAAAAGAACCTTTTGTGCATCTTCCTACCTTATTTGTACTCTACTATTGAAAATGTGGCTGTATAATACTGTTTCTGTCAGTGACATGATGTAAATATGCAATCAGAAACTGACTCTTATACTTAATTCGACTGCTATAACTTTACAGTAATTGTGAAAGGATTTGTGACAATTCGATCTAGCCTGTAAACTGGCGTGACTCTTGTAACGTAGTTATTTGAGAATAAATTATTATTATTATTATTAGACCTCTGGATAGTACTTCGCTCACCGAGAAATGAAGGTTCTGTTACGTCAGGTTACCTAAAGGTCAAGGAGCTTGAGACAGCCAAACGGAAGTTTCTAATGATGGTTCAAAAGGAGGTATACGGAGAATTACTTAACAAATCCAACGTTAGTCGTAAAGTAGCGAGTAGTAAACGTCTGAGAGGTTTATCACCGGTATTGATTGATGGGTTACTCTGCGTCGGAGGTGGCCTTACGTACTCCGAACTCCCGAGTGCATCGAAACATCCCGTAATGTTGCCTAGTCGACATTGGGTAACCGAATCGATAATCAGACACTATCACAAAGAAGAAGGACATGTACTAGCTACGGTTCGCAAGTACTATTGGATAGTTAAAGGCACCAGCACGGTTAAGAGAGTAATAGGAAGATGTGAAACTTGCCAAAGGTTTACTCTAAGTCCAGGGATTCAGCAGATGGCGCCACTTCCAGTTTGTAGAGTGCAAGGAGGTTGGTATAGTTTCTCGACGATAGGAGTACACTACTTTGGACCCCTTCTGGTCAAGAGGGGTAGGTCACTAGAAAAAAGATATGGATGCGTGTTCACCTGCCTACAGACACGAGCAGTACATATTGAGATGGCATACAGCCTGAATACCGATTCATTTATAATGGCTATGATACGTTTCATCGGAAGGAGAGGGAGACCAACAGACGTGTATAGTGACAATAGATCAAACTTTGTTGGGGCAGTCACTGAACTAAAGAGCTACCTGCAACAGTGGAATCAGCAGAAAATAAGTAAGGAACTATCATCAAGACAAGTTCAATGGCATTTCAACCCTCCACTTGCCAGTCATAGAGGTGGAGTTTGGGAACGGATGATTAGATCTATTCGGAGGCTGCTATTATTGATCACCAGGGAACAGGTGTTAACAGACGAAACCTTGGGCACCTATCTGGTTGAAATTGAGAGAATTCTAAACGACCGACCCCTAACCCCGGTTGTCCAGGATGCTAATGACCGACTAGCTCTATCACCAAATAGCTTACTGTTATTGCGGGAATGTGATGGAATAACTGAGGAAGAAAGCATCAGTGACAAGTTCCACAAACGTTGGAATCAGGTAAATTATTTAGCTAATGTACTCTGGAAAAGGTAGCTAAAAGAATATCTGCCGTCTTTACAAACTCGTCAAAAATGGCTAAAAGAACATCGCAATTTCCAGAAAGGAGACGTAGTAATTGTCACCTCGGATATTACTACTCGTGGAAAATGGCCCTTTGGAATAGTAGAGGATTGTAAGACGGATAAGGAGGGAAAGGTCAGAACGGTTATTGTCCGTACTAATAACGGGGCAGTGAGGAGAGACATAGGAAAGGTGTGTCTCCTAGAAGGGACAAACTAGATAGGTCATATCCATGTTGAAGGGCGGGTGGGCTTGTTTCGCATGGGGGATTTTGCGAGCCGGTGTTGAATCTAATTTGAAGGCTTTGTTTTTGGAAAATCTCTCCATGTATATATTTCTGCGTTACGATATGACTGACCCTTTCTGTTGATAGTTTGGTACTCTATTTGAATTCATGTTGAGATTTTATTATTGTATATTGTTATTAATTCTATATTTTGTACTTATATTGAAGTTTATATGTTTCCTTCTGAACTGTACATATGTTGTTTAAACTTGATATTTAATATGGCTACAGCCATATTTGGATTTGATACTCTAGCAGTAACGGACTGGAAGCACTTATTCTTCCAGAAACGGAACCTATTGTGGTAATTGGAAACTCGAAGGTGTAATATTGTTTTTGAACCGTTTTCTCCCAGAATTATCGTTTTTGGTCTTGGACTAGGCGAGACGCGTATGAACTCTACACTTTTCGAGTTAGAAGCGGACTGCAAGAGTAATTATTAATTGACAATAGGTGCATTGACAAACTAGAATATTCTACATACATCTCTGCATGTCGATGTGTTTGAGGTCATCATGATCCTGACACTAGACAAGGATAGTAACATGGTTTCAATCGATTCTATTATTGATCGAAGCATGTAATACAAACAGTCTTCAACTTTCCTCATTCTTTTCCAATCGCGAATGTGAAGACACTAAGTGACAATTCGACGGCAGTTTTTCTGAAATCGAAGAACATCTGGAAATGTGTCAACCAACAACAAAGTCACAATTTTCAAACGTGTAGAGCAGAAATTTGGAGACCTGCGAAAGCTTAACGCATACTAATATGAAAACAAGGAGCAATACATTCACATATAACCTCAGCAAAATACAAGTCATTGTTTCCCAGATTACTAAATGTCAATCAGAGTACTATGAATTTGAAATTTCACATCATGGAATAACGTCGGTTAGAAAACCAGGGAGCATTGGACAATCATTTTGTTTTATTAAGAGACGCCTTTGCAATGCGAATCAGTCAGGCAGCCTACATATACCAACATGACTCAGTCCACTTGTCAGTGATTTCATGGATTTGTGCCATGTTTTGTTCTGGCGGCCCCTATCATTCTTCCAACCATCTCCAGCACCACAAAACATAGCTTGTCAAAGCAGTCGGTGGTGAGGCATACGTAACACATGTCCCAACCACCTTAACTGATGAAGATTCAATGCTTCAGATATTGATTTGCCATCCCTACCTAGAACCCGTTTCCTAAAGATAGCATTGCTTACTCGGTCGTCCCAAGATACACGAGCAGTGCTTCACATACACCTATGATCGAAGGCTAGTAAACTACGAGTGTCCTCCATGTGTCGCCTGCGCATGGTAGGACAGAGTGAACTGTTGAACAGTACACTCGTCCTTTGGTTAGCAAGCGGGTTTCTCGCCTGCGCCATAAGTGAGGCAGGTTAACAAAAGCCAAACGAGCCATCAGTATCCGAGCTGAGATTTCGTCAGTCACCAGGCCATCAGCACTGATGAAACTACCAAGATAAGTGTGGCTGAAGGCCAGTTTAACTGATCCCTGAAGCGTTCTGCCCATTGGTCCAGTCTCCTGGATTAAGAATGGATTATAAGATCATCCATTTCCGAGGTAGTCTCATTCACATTCCGGTTCCTAATACCGGTTTCTATGGTAAGTCGCTACACTGTCTGTTGTTGCCTATCGCCGCTGCCTTTTTCATGGCTTTTGCCTTCGCCACGCACCACTGTTCACTGTCGTTACGTAGACTTTAAATCAGCCTACCCTTAAGCTGACTTTGCTCTACGTCATGTTCAGAGTCAGGTGTGATGCGTTTTCGAGCATCCATCAGTTCGGTGGATGATAATATGATCCACGGCTTCATCCAAGGCTTATGGTTCTTACTAGCGGATATCACTGATGTTTCCACAGCCTTTTTTCATATCATTCCAACCTGCCTCCGGATGGGAATCACTTACGTGGTCGCCTAAATCTCCTTCTAGTTGTTACTGAAATATATTCTTCGCCTTATTATCATTAAGTAAAACCCTAATAGGCTATCTTACGGTGTCTTTCCTACGTCCAGTAAGCCTCAAGCAAATACGCGCTCGCACTAGTGCATGATCTGAATCTAAACATGTGCTCCAGAACGAGTGACAGTCTTCGATCGAACCTCTCCATCGATGGCTGATGGCGATGTGATCTAGTTGGGTCAAACGTTGAGAATAATTCGGGGATAGCCAGGTCAGCAGTCAGTGAAGAGCAGAGAGGATCTAAAATCACAACACACAAGGTTAGTTCAACGCCTCACGCCAAGAGATAACACGAAGTTGTTGTTACAGCACTCTTTTATTTTAAAATCAAATACGCAGGCTTTCTACAGGAATGGGGTAGGTAGTGTACTAATGTCTTATGAGTCATCCTGTAAGTTTAGAGCACTCATGGCATGTACTTCAGCTTCCAATGCGTTTGTGTTTGATCGCCCTGAAACAAAGAAAATAGAACGAGTTAGCAACGTCATACATAGTGATTTCGACTCCGTTACACCACCCCCTCTCCTAATCAGGCACAGTCCTCAGTGCCCGGTCTCGGACAAGGATATGCTGCTCCTCCTCCAGCTGGTATCTCATAAAAACTAGTAGCAGGTGGTGGACTAGAGACTATTTCGAGGATCGCCAGGTCAACAGATGTTTTTCCTTATGCCTGAAGTTAGTGTTTGCTAGAAATACGCGGTTATCTGAGCATGGTTGCAACAGATTATTGCAAATGTCTGTTCTATTAGCCGCGATAACACAACATTCACCTAGGTGTCTTTCATTTTTACCTATTCTACCTACTTGAGCATCAAAGTCACCAGCCATTATTACGATATCGGAACGCCTAGCATTTTGGAGGAGGTTTGAAAGCTTTCTGTGAATGTCATCCTTCACCTCGTCTCAACTGCAGTCAGTGGGAGCATAGGCAGATACGAAAATGGGACAACGACGGGTGTCAGCATGTCGATATGTTTGAGGTCATCATGATCCTGACACTAGACAAAGATAGTAACTTGGTTTCAATCGACTCTATTATTGATCGGAGCATGTAATAAAAACAGTCTTCAACATCCCTCATTCTTTTCCAATCGCTTCAATAATCATTTCTAAACTTGAGTCTACAAATTTCATGATATTAAGATTATTGTTTTCAAGTAAATATTAACTAAAGCTTTCCTTAATAAACACTGAATCTAATTGCAAGAATGTAAAAGAGATGTATTCAATATTCGTGGCTGTGATCACATCTGTACATTCCTAAGAGTCTTATGCTAAGACGGAACACTTGTCTCACCATCCCTGTTTTTCAATATTGGTCTAACTAAAGTCAGTCCACATCAGACCAATCAGAATAAATGACCCGATGTTGTTTGAAATTAAATTTGACAGGACGCAGCTAGACAGTGAGTGGCAATGCGATGGCAGTATTTCTGAAATTGAAGAACATCTGGAAATCTCTCAATCAACAACAAAGTCACAATTTTCAAAGGTATGTAGCAGAAAGATTGAGACCTGCGAAAGCTATACGCATGCCAAAATAAACAAAAAGAAACAATACATTTACATATAACCTCAGCAAAATACAATTCTACAAAATGTTAAGAGTCATTGTTTCTCAGATTACTAAATGTCAAACCGAACACCTGGAACCGTATCGAAAGAACAAGAATCGAGCGCGAAGAAGTCAAAATTGGTTTATACTAGCTCGTGAAAAAGATATTGGATATTGAACAGAATATTATGAATTTCAAATTTCATATCATGTAGTAACGTCAGTCAGAAAACCAGGGATCATTGGACAATCATTTTGTTTTAATAAGAGACGCCTTAGCAATGCAAATCAGTCAGTCAGTCAGTCAGTTACAACGTAGAACGTCGTTCGTAAGTACATTAGTTCAAGTTGACAGACCACATTACCACAGTGATATAATTGTCAATTCAAATCCTATAGTACTAGAGCTAGAAAAGTATTGGGTGTAGTCGGAGAGATTAGGGTTCGAAGATGCTATTCAAGAAGTATAATTCAGTGAGGTAAATTTAGAAAGAGAAAGATAGAGGTGATGAGGAATTCAGAAGGTTAGAATTTCATACAACAAACGAAGAGTAAATGCACCTGCGCCATTGCAAACGATTTCTAGCCATATCATTCAGGGTCTCTAACCATCGATTATTAACACCTCGCGGACCCCAACCAGGTAGTCGACATCTACCGACATGACTCAATCCACTTGACGGTGACATCGTAGATTTCTGCTAACTTTTCGTCTGTCCGCCCCCAGCAATGCCAATCGAATAAAAATTGAATACTAACAGTCAGGTGGTATTGACATTCCGTTAAATTATCACATGTTCACAAAGGCTGCTCACTATCTGTCAGTGGGACATGGATTGAAGCATGAATGTTACGTCCAAGGTTTTGCTCATTACCGTTATTGAAGTACAGTATGTCGATCTATTTGCAATTAACGAACCCAAATTAACAGCAGAACCAAACTCCAAAGTTAGGTACCAAAGTTTATTCGCAATTCACAAATAGTCGGCCAAAATGTCGTTCTAACAACAATAATTATAATAACTACAAAAAACCTTCAATTTTAAAGGGTCCTGGAGCAAAAACTCCCAATTAGCAAACCAAGACAAAAAGAAACCGAAATGTCCGAAAATAATAAATCAAATAAGTTCATAAGTTAAGAAAAACAAATAAACCCCAAAAATACAGTGAAATCAATGATATTTATATAAAGATTTTAATCAGCCGAATGTCTTCAATTCTCTCGTAACAATGAATGCATTAGCTGCTCGCTGATTGGCAAACTTCCTAATCAACCAACGCCTGGTCAATACTTGCAGAACAGTCTGGAAAGTTCTCGTGTTGTTAGTTGCACGCTGATTGGCTAAATGTAATCCGGTCAGCGCTAGTCCATCACGTAGATTACACTACAGAAGCTTCTCATGTAAAAACTAAAAAGATACTAACGTTGTTTATATTTCGCCTTTGCTTCGGCTTCCTACTTCCATTTACCCTTGCTGTTTGGAATATAATGTTTTTTCCTCTTCCACCGTGTTCTGATTTGCGCACTTGTCCAGTGTATCCTTTTCATAGAATACTATGCAATAGGAATTAGTTGAGGAATATAAAGAGAGCGTTATCGCAGTGGCGACCGAAATAAAAGGGAAAAAATTTAAGATGCATATTTCAGATGAACAGCTCAACCAAATACTAAAACAACACCAAGCACAATTATATGCTCAAATGCGGTTGTTGGAGATACTGATTCTCTATAATCGACACCAAAAACAAATTTGATTGAGTGTAGTTGATGATGTAAATTTCCGAGAGATATCTCTATATTAGACATCGATACAGTTAAGTAGTTTCTTTAATCTTCTAATAGCAGTTCGAATCTATAAAAAATGAACTAAAGACAATCGACAATGCATGACCTTAAATTTATACAATAACACGATAACAATAGTTGTTATGATTTATTTCTTGATATCATTACAACACTACTCGTTCGGAATTGTCACAACCCGATGTTATACTCAGTCATCATTCATCTTGTAACTATCATTTCAAATATAATTTCACCATACATTCATGACCAAGCATTGAAACACAAACAAATCACAAAACATATTTCAGCAATAACAACTACAGCAATAATAAACCATTTGGATGAACAGATAACAGTAGCCCGTAAACATTCTAGTCTTTTATTGAAAATGTTCAAGCGACTACAGCATAATCCATAAATGAATTGCTCGAATTTATTTGGGGAGTAACAGTTGATCTAACACTTGTAAACAATTTTGTGAGATTGATTAGGGCTTGTAAGGATTGTTGTTGCGTATTCTGATGATAAATATTCCATATTTTCATGCACAAAAGCAATTTTCAGTTAAGTTGGATTGTGGCCAGTAGTACTTTTCGCCGACTGCCGATAGGATGCAATTCGACTCTAGCAACCGACAATCTCAAACTCTCACCATACGAAACTATGTTTTATGCTCAACCTAACCATTTTCCTCGTTATTGCAGCAACCGTAATTTATCTATCCTACGTTGTGCTGCAATTTCACCTAAAACATCAATAGGCATGAGTATAGTTTATTAGAGATCTGCAATTCGTGTTTTTGTAAACATAACAAATAGGTTAATTGACTATCTTAAATAAACTTAATAATTTATGTTACTAAAGTGCAAATTCATTCAATATGTTATTATCATTATTGTGGTGTTTCTTCTTAAGCACTAATTAGGAACAGTATGGGTTAGAAAAGGTCGAATTTTGCCAACTTGCGCCACCTATGGCGTAGGCAAGATATCCGTTTGCTAAACAAAGGACGAGTGCACGGTGGTGCATCTCTCTATGTGCGAAAACGCCTACAATCCAATTAGAAAATTATTCAAATCCAAATACCAAAATAGTAAGACTATAGCAGTTGACTTGCTCTTCTTTTAAACGAATAGCACTTCGGTCCTCTCTCACAATCCTCACTACCAATTAACAAACTAAACTCACCTATATATTACTCAGTTCTGAAATTTTATTCATATTATCATTTTAATTTACCCTTATTACCCTTATTACTGTCCACATAGCAACTAACTGATCTCCGGTCTGGTAATGTGTTGGCTGCTAGTATCCAGAAACCCTACTGCCCTGAAACAAATGTTTCATTCAAACCAACTGCCAACTGACTAGAATTAGACAGTCGAGTGGCTAGACCTCCATCCATTGGACATGTCCGAACACCTGCAACCGTACCGAAAAAAGAAGAATCGAGCGCGGATATTGGAAGCTAAATGCATTTGCGCGCGTTTCGAGAGCTTACTCTGTCAACTCCTAGTTTCGTTTGTCAGTTTGTCTCAATCTCTCGCTGACCTTATATCTGGTTGTTGTCTATTTGTTCGTATATTACATGTAAGTAAATTCTACGTGCTTACTGAGTCGTCGACTCATCTTTTTCTCTTGTTCTCTCTTCTTCCAGATGATCTCATACGCTGCTCCTCACATCACCCTAGCACTAAAGGTACCTACTGGCTTGATGCAAACCAACCAAAGGCTGAAGTTACACTTAACCTTTTTGATTTCCCTCCATTTACAGTAAGCAGTCGAGTTTTGCTCGGCAGATTGGATTGGGATATTTGTTCACTCCCGAAGATTTGAAAGTTGTCTCCATTCACTGGTTTACAATACGAGTACGAGTTCGAACAAAAGGAATCATTCGAAGCCAGATCCACTGCGTGGTATGTCAGGCTATCTCGATCCACTGCTCTCTTCCTTGTTGCTTCGGCAGCATACACACATTCATTCACTCGCAAACACAAGACTTGTGGACAAGTTACTGGATCCATGCACAGTTGCTTATTAGAACGGTTGAGGGTAAGGTTTCAGTTTTGGAGTACTTTCAGGTTCTATTCTTTGATAGTTATATTTAAAAACCAATAAATTCCTCCTTACAAAATTCCTATTTCGCGTATTTTCCTGACTCAATTATCGCGTTTTTCATCTCAATCTTTTGAGTATCATGTTAAGTGGTAAGGTTTTTACCACACTTGCACTATGAAAATCAGCAGAAGCTGTTGAAGTATGATCCGCGGTGTCGGTTATGGGTCGAAAGTTATTATCTCCAGCGACAGGGTTGTGAAAATACTTGGATCATCACTCGGAGTAGTGTTCATAATTCGGACCACTCGACCCAAACACCCCTGGGTCTCAGACAGAGAAACCAAACGATACTCCTCAGAATCCTACTCCTAGAAAGAATAGACGAAGGGGCTACGAGGTTCAGTCAATACAGTCTCGGGCAGAAATCGTCGAAAGATGTCTGAATCGCCTGTTCAATGCCGGTCAACATCAGTGACTCTGCCGTTGAATGTTATTCCTGTAATGTAATTTCTTCTAAATTGTCCTCCTCGATCCGTATCAGGCGCCACAAACCGCGGCCAGTACGAGCTGCAGCCAGCATAGGATTTCGATCGTAGTTCTTACTTGACATTGAGAAAGAGATGCACTCACAAAGTTCGAAGTGATAGGAGACGCTTTGAGATGTATCTAGCTGTCCAAATACAGACAAACCCTATGCATCTGTTTAGGTTCATGACGAAAGGAAATCTGTGAGTCTGGGTTTGTTTTCTCTTAAAGGTCCGAACGGCGAAGACCTCACCAACCTAGAGATGACTGAGATCTTCAACACTAACTTTTCTGAGCAGTTAAGCCAGGCATCCATCTGTTCAAAGTTCTACGCAAACTGAGTGCCTGCTGACGGCTTACGGAATATCCATATTACTGCTGACTTAGTACTGAGGAAATTAAAATGCTTATGCCCAGAAAAGACACCAGGTTGTGAAACCCGCACTCAGTATCCTAGTAAAATGATTAATCTGATTTCACCTTATCAAAATAAAGAAGCAGCCCGATTTACTCTTCGTGTAGCCCTGATGCAGCCTCCCGGGGTCTCGCTGGTGTAGATATAGTATTGAGTCGAAGGGCAGAACTATCTCTCTTAGACTGGATCCCTGTAGATAGTCGCTTGTGCGCCGTCCGACTGAACGGGACAGTAAGGACTCGGAAAGATTAGGACACTCGCCGTTGCCTCTGTGTCGTATCTGCCTATGCCACCACTGAATGCAGTTCAAACGAGGTGAAAGATGAGTGTTATAGAAAGCTTTCGGACCTCTTCCGAAAAGCTAGACGTTCTGATGTAGTAATAATGGCTGGTGACTTTAATGCTCAAGTAAGTAGACTAAGTGAGCAGGAAAGACACCTAGCTGGGACTTATGGTGTCGAAGCTCGGAGAACGGACAATGGCGACCGTCTGTTGCAACTATGCTTAGATGCTAATTCTAGCAAACACTAAATTTAAGCATAAGGTAAAACACCTTTTGACGTGGCGACACCCAAAGCTTGTTAACAAAAGGACGAGTGTACTGTGCAGCAGTTCGCTCTGTCCTACTATACGGATGCGAAACTTGGCCGTTAAAAGAGTAGAGAACATTCATAGGTTACTAGCATTCGAACATAGGTGTCACTAATGCGCACTGTATGTGCTGAAACAGGTTGGAAGAAAGCTAGGGGCGGCCAAACCAAAACATGGCACAAATCCATGAATTAACTGACAAGTGAACTGAGTCATGTTGGTAGATGTAGGCTGCCTGGTTGGGGACCGCGAGACGAAAGTCACCAATTCTAATTCTAACCTTCTGAATTCCTCATAATCTCTATCTTCCTCCTAAATTTATCTCACTGAATTATACTTCTCGAGTCATATTGTTTTTGATTTTTCTCTTTTATAATGCATGCTTTCATATCTCGTTTCTGTATGCTATGCTATTTCATTTTGATGATTGGCCTTTGACTATTAGACGACGTTACGTTTTCGTCAACTTTTTACTCACTTCTCTAATGACTTCTATATGTGAAAAAATAATTATAAATGCGATTTTACAGCTTTAGTAAAGTTTGATATAAGTTTTTTTAATTTAATTAATCGTAAATTTTGCAACAGTTAATATCAGATGAAAGATTGTAGAGAATCTGTTCTGGTTTACGTCTCATGCATTGTTTGGTGTTTGTGATAAGAATCACTTGTTTGTAGTTGTTTACTTTTTTGCTTCTTTTTCTATGCAACAACAAAATGTACTGAGTGAAAACTTGACGAGTATTTAGAAGCAGCTTTGATAAACTGTCAATGAAAATCTGATCAAGTTACTTGAGTTCCAGTTGAAAGTGCAGTGAACGATGAGAAAGAATCAAGTTCAGTAACATCTGCTGTTGATAAATTGAAATCTTCAAGTTGGTCACCGTCATTGTTGTCATCAACCTACAATGTGCAACATCCACCACAACACAACAACAACAATCACACTCTATTCGTCCTTATCCATGAAAACTTGCATATTTAACTGTTCCGAAAGCTTCAACCGTTATTATTACTATTGATGTACACGAGAATGTGTATTTAAAAATACAAGCTAGTTTAAGAGGAGTTGAAGTGTTGAATGTGTTTCATTTCCGTTCGTTTATACCATTTTTTGTCTGCTTATTTTTTTAAATTTGACCGATGAGTAGTGGTCCTAGTTGGTGCCCATTATTGTATATATGTTTTAATTTTGTTCAATGTGGATTATTATGTGTAAAGTTCAGTCAGTCAGTCAGTCAGTCAGTTGCAATGTAGAACTTCGTGCCTACGTACATAAGTTCAAGTTGTCATACCACATTAGCAGAGAGATGCAATCAACACCAGGTAACACTATATTTCGACATAACCGATGGATAGGAACTAATCAGTGTCATATTTGTTTACGGTTTTCGTAAGTCAATTCTGTTGAATAATTTAGTGATAAATGTTTCAATTCCTCAAGAACCAGTAATCCCAACTTATATTACGAACAACAAAAATCCAATGTATTTGAACGAGTAATTAGTTGATTCCAATATATGATAAGATGATAAGCATGCGTTTATTATCATAAAGACAAAACCACATGGAGAACTTTACACTAGCAACAATTAAACTTGACGAATAAACCAACAAGCAATATGAATCGCCTGGTTCGAGATCAATTCAAGAAGATGAAATTCAAAGTTACTGACACAAGTTTACAGTTTGAACTGATTTAAAGATAGGGCGCAGGCTGAAATAGACGTTTCGTTTTGAATATTAAAAGGATTTCTCACTGGGGAGTGTTCATAACCTCGCCAAAGATCGGATCTTGGTTCAGTTAAGGTTCAAATGTTAGTTGACTTTATAATCAAGTGTTAACTAGTCAGTCAGTCAGTTAATAATAAGGGGCCATGATCCATGAAGTTAACCGTTGATTATAATGAGATAGATATCACTAATCATCGGAGCCAATGTGTATCGCATATAGTTGTAAGTGTGCATGACTAGACAGACTCTTTCGAGGTGAAGACCGATGTCAGGCAAGGTTGCCTACTCTCACCCTTTCTCTTTCTCCTGGTGATCGACTAGATTATGAAGACGTCAACATCTGGGGGAAAGCACGGTATTCAATGGACAGCTAGGACGCAGATGGACGATCTGGACTTCGCAGATGACCTGGCTCTTCTATCGCACACGCAACAACAAATGCAAGAGAAGACGACCAGTGTAGCAGCAGCCTCAGCAGCAGCAGGTCTCAACATACATAAAAGGAAAAGCAAGATTCTCCGATACAACACAACATGCACCAACCAAATCACTCTTGATGGAGATGCCTTGGAGGACGTTAACACCTTTACATATCTGGGCAGCATCATCGACGAGAAAGGTGGATCCGATGCAGATGTGAGGGCACGGATTGGCAAAGCAAGGGCTGCATTTCTACAGTTGAAAAATATCTGGAACTCCAAACAACTTTCAACCAAAACTGAAATCAGGATTTTCAATACAAATGTCAAGACAGTTCTACTGTATGGAGCGGAAACTTGGGAAACTACGAAAGCCATCATCCAGAAGATACAAGTGTTTATTAACAGTTGTCTACGCAAAATACTTCGGATTCGTTGGCCAGACACTTCTATCAACAATGTACTATGGGAGAGAACAAACCAGATTCTTTCAGTGGAGGAGGAAATCAGGAAGATGTGGTGGAAATGGATAGAACACACATTTTGGAAAGCACCCAACTGCGTCACGAGACAAGCCCTCACACGGGACCCTCATGGCAAAAGGAAAAGAGGAAGGCTGGAGAACACACTACGCCGAGAAATAGAGAAAGATATGAGAGGAATGAACAAACATTGGAAAGAACTGGAGAAGGAAGCCCAGGACAGAGTAGGTTGGAGAAAACTGGTCGGCGGCCTATGCTCCATTGGGGGTAACAGGCGTAAATAAGTAAGTAAGTGCATGACTAGACATCAAACAATTTGGTTTAGAAATATAATGCGATCACAGTGAAATCTCAAGACTTCAGGATTTGATCACTGATCAGGGGTTGTAGGGTACGCAGTGTTGAGAGAGAGAGAGAGAGAAAGAGTTCCATAAGATGGAAAATGAAAAAAAAATGCTTAGAACTCCTTGATTTTCAATGGTTGTCTAGCTGTCTAGGATAAATTAATGAAGGAAATTACAATTACTATTATTGTACTAGTCTACTGAAAATGAATATTAGTAACACAGACAGTGAGTGCACCAGGAGGGCTACGAGGATTGTGATTGTTAACAACACAAGACAGTGAACCAAAAAAACCTACCTTTCCCTTTTGAAATTGATATTTTGGGGCCTGTATACATACATGCATTTCAGAGAATTAATTAACATTCATGATAAGGATTTTGTAGTGATTTCTAAATTACATTATAAATTACATTACGGATTGATCTTAGTCAAATGACCAACCCTAGAGGCCGTGAACAGTTGTTTCATCCTAGTATTAGACTCCTCAAGAGTGCGCATCAAATGGGATCGAAATATCAAGACTTTCAGTATTGAGCACCAACAACTACTGACTTTTACATTAATTTGTGAAATAGGTGACAAATTCAAGAATCTACACAACACCGGTATACTGATAATAACATTGCATTTACTAGTGGCCGATTTCAGGGTACAATTCCTAGTGAGTCTTAGTGAAAAGCCGTAACTAGTGAAGTTTAACGAAATTAGGTGTGGGGCATTTATTCATCACAGGTCATGGAAGATGGTTACGCAATATCACAAACTGATTGAATCTAAACAGTGATACTGTTGGATGTCGGTTCAGGTGGTCTAGAAGTTAAGCACCTACATACAAAACTGAATGCTATGTGTTTAATCTGCGGTGGATTGGTTATGAATTTGCACTGCTGAGGAAAGCAACGGTAAGCTGAAACAGCTGTTAAGCGCGTCTTATAGCTCCTAACCGTGATTTAAGTAAGATTATTCCATACTGCAGACCATGGATATAAATTAACAGTCACGAAGGATATCAGATATATATATATATATGAACATTCTAGTCTAGCTAGTAGAGCAAATACAATAATGCTTTCTACTAATTGGGTTTCATAAAAGACGTCAGAACTAATCGCCAACCACTACTTATTATTTATACACTGGTGGTTTGAGAATACACCAACCACAAATTCAACATTTGATCAACTTCACAGTATCACTCACTGTCTTAAGTAACACAAGAGTATAGTTTAAGCTTTCGCTTAGGAATGGTAGTTTAGACAGCCTGATCAATCGGGTAATTACTTCATTGCATATTCTTACGAAAAAAAAACTATAACATATTGAGGCAGAAGTGAATAACTAAAATGTCTGTACGCACACGCATTCAGTCAGTCAATCAGATGCAACGTAGAACTTCGTACGTAAGTACATCAGTTCATGTTGCCATACCACATCAGCACACAGATGTAATTGTCAATTCAAATCAAATAGTAGAAGAGGTAGTAAAGGTATTAGAAGTAATCGAAGAGGTTAGAATGAGAAGATATTATTATTCAAGAAGTATGATTCAGTGAGAAAAGTTTAGAAAGTCAAAACTAGAGGTGTTGAAGAATCCAGAAGATTAGGATTTGAGAGAACACAGAGAATAAATGCACCTGTGCCATTGCGAACGATTTTGAGCCATGTCATTCAAGGTCTCTAACCATCGATTATTATCATCTCGCGGACCCCAACAAGGTAGTCGACCATCACCGAGATTGCTCAGTCCACTTGTCAATGACTTCATGGATTTCTGTCATGTTTTGGTTTGGCCGCCCCTAACTTTTTTCCAACCTATTCCTACACTACAAAACAAAGCTCGACGAGGCAGTCGGTGGTTAGGCATACGTAACATATGTCCCAACCACCTCAACTGATGAAGTTTCATTACTTCATCTATTGATCTGCCATTCTTACCTAAAACCCGTTTCCTAATAACAGCGTTGCTCACTCGGGTATCTCACGATATACGAGCAATGTTTCGAAGACGTCTATGATCGAAAACCAATAACCGACGAATATCTTCTACTCTGACTGGCTATGTTTCACAGCCATAAAGTAAGACGGAGCGAACTACTGCGCAGTACACTCGTCCTTTAGTCAGCAAACGGATATCTCGCCTACGCCATAAATGACGCAGGTTGGCAAAAGCCGATCGAGCCTTCTGTATCCGAGCTGAGATTTCGTCAGTCACCAGGCCATCGGCACTGATGAGACTCCCAAGATAAGTGAAGCGGTCAACACGTTCGACTACTTCACTCCCTATCACTAGTTCAGGTACCGATGCAACCCAGTCTTGAAGTAACATTTTGCATTTCGAGGTGGAAAACCGCATCCCGAACATGCTTGCATTGTTGCACACGCATTACAGTGAATTCTAGTTAAGAAAGAAGTTACAGAACATCATCATCAACTACTATCTACTAACCTGTAATTTTAGCAACAAACGGTGATCCAGATATATGTTCATCTGCAAATTTAATTGTAATTGTATATTGACCAGGTGCAAGCGGTAAATAACTCACACTACAGGTGCCATCCGCATTCTCTACACATTGTATTTCCGCCTTGGAAGGACCTTCTACAGACACGGATAAACCGCCTAACCATAGATAAATACAATTTTTAAAAAAATCAAGAGAAGCAATATTTAGTGGGTTTCAGCCAATTCAATATGACAAATGTAAGAATGTAATAAATATGGGCGGCGTACATTATTATTCAAAAAAGAAGATCAAGATTGAATTTTGTGTCAAGCTTGATAATTGTGAGTTGTATTTTCGCATTATTGATGTCAAGAATCTCAATTGGTGTACGGAATTATTTAGAGTAGTTGTTCAGTGTTTAAATAAATTGGTCAATAAGTCGCAGATTCAAACTTGGCTACAATTTTAGCGGGTTGAACAAGTTGGGTAGTAGTATACCATTAGGCTGTTACTCAAAATGTAACATGGTGGTCGGAGATAAGAAACTCTGGACATAGGTTTCGGGTTATCTGCTGACACTTCTGGTCTTGAAAGAAATAATACTTACCGGGTGGATTCAATTTACACCAAGTCACAAAGGCATTACCACTGAGCTATCCAATTGGCGAATGACCTGTAGTTAACAACTGATTGATCATTTAAAAGACAAGTTTATAACTAGTAAATCAGGTTGATCAATATAACAAACAGATGAACGAAATTTTCATTAAACCAACAGTGATATATATCATAAATAATACACTTACCAACACCAGCTTCTTTTGTGACAATAGTGAATTCAGCTAATTGAGAAGTTATCCCATGACTTAAACCAGGACCATAGGCAGTAATTCGACCAGTACCAGTACTATCTACATAAAATTTATATGGACTACCTTGTAATGGCATAGTGACTGTATTGTCTGTTGAACCAGATTTCACCGACGAATGAATATCTACACGTAATTCATGCATACCATGTTCAACAGGATCATATGTTATAGTGATTGTATCATCATCATTCATTTTAATTGGTACTTGTTGTTGTAAACCAGATGGACGTATTACAATAGCTGAAATCAAGAATAAACCATTGAGTTGAGATGAATATCACAGTGGATAATAAACAGATATAAGAGATAACAACGTTATGGTAGTTGGATACATAATAACCAAATATGATTGGATTTTTGTGAATTTCAGTTATTTTTTATGTGAAACTGCAGTTTTTTTTTTATCTCTGTCTCATATAGATTGAACAAGTGTTAAGGCCTATTCGAACTCCAATGGATAGTGGTGTATCATTGTTTGAAGTGAAGAGAACAAGATTCAACTTTTAATGTGAACATCAACAAACTATAATAAAAAAAGTAAATCACACTGACGAGCTGTACATAGGACGAAATATATGTCCTGCGCGCATTATTGTTAGCCACATACGATAAAGACTATAATTGAAATCTAGTCGATATCACAATCGATGAATGATGAGCCTTGATAAGTTTCCTTTAGAAATTAATTAAGGTTGACGAAAGGTTGCCACAGAAAGGAAAAAATACAACTTGGAATAACTGAAACCATTCGGACACACATGCGACAAAACCTATTAGATTCAGGAGAGATGCTGTTATACTACTCCAGCCATGAAGAGGAAAATGCCTGACACAAGATGTTGCACTGATAGTGTCAAAAGAGGTTCAAAAAGCACTGATAGGATGGGAATCTTATGGAGTCAGCATCATCACAGCATCCTTCAAAACAAAAAAAAAGACGGCATTAAAATGAATGTCATCCAGTGCAATACATTCACCAATGAGAGCAACGAAGATGATAAAGATTGATTTTATGAGAGACTATAGTCGATCGTACAACAAACGACTTGACCAACTTGATGGGAGACGTAAACACCAGAGTTGGAATGGACAACACAGGATATGAACGTATCATAGGACGACATGGACTGGTAGAACGAACAGAATTAGTGAGAGATATGTAAATCTATGTGCATTTAGCTAGGTGGCACCATATCCTCACATAAAACAGACACAAAGCTATAAGGGTTCCGCCAAACGACATTACAGAGTACCAGATCGGTAACATCTCCATCGATAAGATGTTCAGAATATCTGTGGAGGATAATGTAAGAACAAAGAGGAGAGCTGACATAGCTCCAGATTACCACATGGTGGAGACCAAGATGAAACTCAAACTTAGGAAACACTGGAGAACTGGACAAAAATCATCACAAAGGTTGAATACTAGGATACCGGCAAGATCATCGAATTCAAGCCCTTCATGATCTACTCAATAAAGAAGAAATAATCATAGTGAACAACTGAATGAAAAAGAGTTAAAGAAGCATTAACTTCAGCATTTCATGAGATTTTAGGCCATAAGAAGCACTAACTCATCAAGACATGAAAGAAAAGAGATCTTAGTAAGTGTGAAAACTACAGAGGCATCACTTTACTCTCAATACCAGGAAAAATCGTCCATAGAGTATTGTTGAACGGAATGGCAGATTCAGTTGACGCCCAACTTTATGATCAGCAGTCTGGATTCTGTTAAGATCGATCGTCTACCCACCAAATCACGACACTACGAATCATTTTGGAACAATCAGTTGGAAGGAACTCATCAATATGTACCAGCCTAATAGATAACGAAACAGCATTTGACAGGGTGAACAGGATGATATAATGGAGGCTTATTCGATATTACGGTGTACCTGAGAAGATAGTCAAGACCACATGGCATCCTAACGATGGATTATGCTGCACAGACGTGCCTAGAGAGTAGCTCA
The DNA here is from genome assembly GCA_944470395.2 of Schistosoma turkestanicum. Classification (NCBI taxonomy): domain Eukaryota; kingdom Metazoa; phylum Platyhelminthes; class Trematoda; order Strigeidida; family Schistosomatidae; genus Schistosoma; species Schistosoma turkestanicum. The sequence goes on along the minus strand of OX103974.1, from coordinate 10,247,713 downwards.
CAGATGCATTCCAAGTGAAGGCCGGTGCCGTACAAGGTTGCTTACTCTCGCCTTTCCTTGACCTGATTATCAAGACGTCAACATCTCAGGGGAAGTATGGAATTCAGTAGACGATCAGGATGCAGCTAGACGATCTGGACTTCACAAATATTCTAGATCTTCTATCCCATACACAATAAATGCAGGTGAAGACGACCAGTGTAGAAGTAGCCTCTGCTGAAGTATGTTCCAACGTACACAAGGGAAAAAGCAAAATCTTACGATAAAACTCAACATGACAGAGAAGTTTCGGAAGATATAGAGACCTTCACATATCTGGGCAGCATCATTGATAAAGAAGGTGGATCTGACACGAATGTGAATACACAGACTAGTAAAGTAAGGGCAGTATTTTTATCATTAAAGAACATCTGAAACTCAAAACAACTGTTAAACAAATACCAAAGTCACAATTTACAATACGAACGTCAAAACAATTCTACTGTATGGAGCGGAAAGTAGAAGAACCACAAAGGCCATCATCTACAAGATATAGTTGTCTACTCAAGATACTCTGAATTCGTTGCCCAGATACCAACAGCAACAACCTAATGTGAGGAAGAACGAACAAGGTTCCAGCTGAAGAAGAAATTAGCAAAAAGCCCAGGAAGTGGATAGGATACATCGCATAGAGCACCCAACTGCATCACAGGACAAGCCCTTACTTGGAATCCTCAGGGTAAAAGGAAAGGAGTAAACCGAAGAACGCATTATGTCGAGAATCTTAGACGGACATGAAAAATCAGTTAATCAGTCAGTTGAAACGTAGAACCTCGTACGTACGTACATCAGTTCAAGTTGCCATACTGCATTAGCACAGAGACGCAGTTGTCAATTCAAATCTCATAGTAGTACAAATAGTAGAATTACTAGCGGTTCCAAAATATTAGTCAAGAAGTAGAATTAAGTGAAATAAATTTAAAAAGAGAAAGATGCATCTGAGTCATTACAAACGATTTTGAGCCATGTCGTTCAACGTCGCTAACCATTGTCTCACGGACCGCAACCAGGTAGTGTACAACTACTAACACGGTTCAGTCCACCTGTCAGTGACTTCATGGATTTGTGCCATGTTTCGATTTGGCCAAAACATGAAAAAGAATGAATGGTAATCTGTTAGAGCTGGAAAGAAAAGCCTAATATCGAGTAGGTCGAAGAATGCTGGTCGGTGGCCTGCCTATACGCCATTAAGGATAACAGTTATGTGCAAGTGTAAAGTAGAACAAATTAACAAAATCACCAAAATATAAGTCCGATCATAGAAATAGTTCTCCTAACAATAATTATTTTCAACATATTTCAATGTTAAAATCCAAGTTTACAGTATGTGAGTGTATTTTATTATATGAGTCATCTAGTGTGTGTGAAATATGTATAATCAGACTGAGACATTGTGTAAAAAACATGTCTAATGTTTTCAATTCAATGATCATTGATTGAACCAATTATGAGATTATTTATTTAGAATGGTACAAATGACAATGAAATATTGAACTAGTTATAAATAAACCTTAACACAACAGAACAGAGACTGATAACAACAGCAACCAATAGCATCCATCTACTACAGAAAGGTTTTGGAATGTCCCATAACAAAGAATTTACATCTCATTTCCTTCAATGAAATGAGTAGCTTTAAAAAAAAACGGATAAGTAGTGGTTGCAGTTGTTTTTTGTTGCAAAAAAACTATAACACAAAGTTATGTCACGGTTAACTCTCAACAAAGATGGTGGTAGTTAATAGTTCATCTACATGATTTGTCGATTCTAAATGATGCATGTCATTTGACTATTATCGCTATCACTCTTCGATTTGAAACTGACAGTTGCGTCTCTGTGTGCTGATATGTGGTATGGCAACTTGAACTGATGTACTTACGTACGAGGTTCTGTCTATGTCATTTGACTGATTGTTTTTTGAACGACATGCTGACATGTTTGAATCTGCAGGATGTTTTCTATATTCGGAACAAGTTGTTTTAACAGGGTAAACATTTTGTTTTGTAAATTCATTTCGGTGTAGCAGGTGATGTTTTGACCATCAGTCAATGAATAATGATAGTTCATTGTGCTCTATGGCACAAATCCATTAAGTCACTGACAAGTGGACTGAGTTATGTTGGCAGATGCAGACTACCTGGTTGGTGTCCGTGGGATGATAGTCACTGATGGTTAGCGAGATTGAACAACATGGCTCAAAACCGTTTGCAATGGCACAGGTGCATCCGATCTTTGCGTTCTCTCGAATTCCTCATCACCTCTATCTTTCTCTTCCTAAATTTTATCTCAGTGAATTATATATTCGATCCCTAATCTTCTCCATTACCAGTAATACGTCTACTATCTCTACCACTATTGAATTCGAACTGACAATTGCGTCTCTGTGCTAATGTGATAAGGCAACCTGAACTGATGTATGTACGTACGCAGTTCTACGTTGAAACTGACTGACTGACATTGTGCTCCATCATGTCAATTAAGATATTGTTTTCGTAAATTCATCATATCCTCTGTCACACATTATTATTCAAAAGACTAGAACTGCATATATATGTAACTTGGAATAGCTAAGATGCTGGCTGATAAAGATGTTCCATCCTCTTACAACTATTGTGAAAAACAGTCCGGGTTTTTATTTAATTAAAGCATACAATGGAAATCATAATAGAAAAAAACAATACCTTCAATAGTTCCTTTATTTCGAGGAGCTGGTAGACAAAATACAACAGGTCGGTACGTAGTTGAATGCGACTGGAGGAAAAGGAGGAAACAATGGAAAAGCAAAAATTCCATTTTACAAAATTATCAACATGATCTAAGTCACGCAAACAACGTTCTTGACATTATGTACTGTTCATAGTAATATATATTTTCAACAACCAAGTCGATAACATCATTTCAGATAATAATAATAATAATAATAATAATAATAATAATAATAATAATAATGAAGCATCTAACTATCAATGACCATCATTAATTGAAAAGCTTCGACTAAAAGGAATAAGTTCACTTCAAAGTGAGCCCAGTAGAAATATCTTTTTCATGTGATCCAACGTATCCAACCATTAGCTACGTGAATTTCACCTGCCCGTAAGAACGTAGCCTTCATCTACTATACAAAACTCGGTACAACAGTTATTGACTCCGTAAAATGATGCCACATTTTATAGTTTGGCTACACCTAGTTCTCTTATAAACTACGGAGGTGTACTCACTCATGCATGCTTAGAAAGCATACATCATAACTCTCGACCGTAGCTGTTACCTTGACGTGGAAGTCGTACTGCTGACTGCAGAGGGGTGTGACAGCAGTAAGGTGTTTCCCTCGAACAACCAGCATCTGCAGCGATGCTGCCTTCTCACAAGGAAGGAAGGGTTAGAAAAGGTCGACCCTAAAAATGTCACACCTCCCATACCTCACGGATTTCCGTCTCCTCGGGTAAGGGTGCCCACTAAGGGCCTTTAAGAACGGAGCTAATCCTCAAAAAACTTTTCATAAAAAGGCCGTGCGTGACCGGCCTTAAGCAGCTGTCCCTTGGACTCTGCGGTCACGCACCCAGGTCTCCAAGACCAACACTTATCTATCTTCCTTTTCAGGTCCCTCAAGAAACAACCTTCCACGGTGTGGGCAGCCGGGAAGTGACAACCGCCCTCATACCCGTAACAGCATACATCATAACTCATGTGTTAGTCGATAAAAATCCATTGACATGTGAACCAATTCTTCCTTCCTTTTTTGATCTAGTACTCTGAATCTGACCTCAGTACTGATTATTTTGGTGGTCAACACAATTAGGTAATATGATGAAGAAGAAATGATGATTACAACGTGTTTCTTGTTTAACTATTTTTCAGTTATTATTGATAGAATTTTATGAATAAACGCACACGGTCCAGTGTTGGTGTTTGTTAAATCAATTAAAACTCAGTGAATAATTCATATTTAATGTGGTCAGTGTAAGGGAAGGGAAGGGAAAAAAACAAAGAGGAGGAGTGGGAGAGGGAGGAAACAATGATTTTGGCGAAATACCATATAAAATCAAGAGAGAGAGATAAAATAAAAACAGCCCAACTATAATTATCATGATGAAATTGTTATGAATTAATTATTATCTAATGTCTAACAATAATAATAAACAGCCACTCACACTGTCATCTGTTATATCTTCAGGTGACACTACCTAAAAAGGTAATGAGAATATAATAAAAATTAGCAAAAATAGCAACACAATGTCAATAGTAATAATAATAGGTAACAATAAGTAAGACAAAAAAGACAGATAGATGATATATAATGAATATGCGGAAAGTCAGTTGTGTCTAATGTCAATAATAATAATAATAATAATAATAATAATAATAGATGAAGTAGTGAAACTTCATCAGTTGAGGTGGTTGGGATATGTGTTACGTATGCCCAACCACCGACTGCCTCGACGAGTGATGTTTTGTGGTGTAGGAGTAGATTGGAAGAAAGCTAGGGGCGGCCAGACCAAAACATGACAGAAATCCATGAAGTCATTGACTAGTGGACTGAGTCATGTTGGTAGATGTAGACTACCTGGTTGAGGTCAGCGAGACGGAAGTCACCGATGGTTAGAGACCTTGAGTGACATGGCTCAAAATCGTTTACAATTGCGCAAGTGCATCCATTCGTTGTGCTCTCTCAAATCCTAATCTTCTGGATTCATCAGCACCTCTAACCTTATCTCACTGAATTACACTTCTTGAATAATATCTTCAAACCCTAGTCTTCTTCATTACTACCATTAATACCCCTTCTATCTTTATCACTATGGGATTTGATTTGACATTTGCGTCTCTGTGCTCATGTGGTATGGCAACATGAACTTATGTACATACGTACGAAGTTCTTACGTTGCAATTGACTGAATAATAATAATATAGACAATAACTATTTTTAATAGATTAACATTTTGATGATATGATTAAAACTGATCCATTTGGCATTAGAGTGATGCCTCACCGTGAACAAATCATCTTATATTAATAATCAATGTAGTAATGAGTCCATGATTAGAAATTTTCTGATGTTAAGTCATCAAGCTGCAGGTTTGAATGGTGGTTCATGAACATTTTTTGGTTTGAGTGACTAGGTAGAATCATTAACTGTCATTTATAGTATGGCTTGTGAACAAGTACATCAATGCTTACCTGGGAAATGGGATGATAAGTAAATAAAAGTATTTAAGCTAATTTGTACGCCTCTGTTTGAAAAATACTGAGTACAATGTATATCTGTTGCCTAAGCATAAAAACCAACCACTTACTTTTTGAACAAATTCACCATTAGGAATTAATTGACCACCGTAACGCAGTTCCACATTTAATTCACTTAATTGTGTTGGTGTATAATACACACACGTGGTACCATCTCCATTATCTTCTGTTTCAACTGGGAGAAGAGTAGACGTAGTTGAAGATTGTTTAGTTGGATGTTGAATCACTTGACAAGTTAAACGACCTTTACCACCTGATGAAGTATCTACGGTAATGACATTTTCTTTGCCAACTGGTATAATTTTCTTTATGCCACCTAAAAAAAAAATCATTTCATTAAAAGTATTAACACTTGAATAAATAATGAACATTAACACAAAACACATGACAACAATACATATGTAACAAAAAAAAATGAATAAGTTTCATCAACATACTTTTAATTTCACATAAATCAGCTCTACCAGTAGCTACACTTTGAACAGTGAATGGACTATTATCCACTTCAACTCCAGCGAACATAACATGAATATTATGCGGTCCAATTAAATACGGTTCATAAGTACACGATAATAAACCACTATCACTGACATCACCAGATGCTAAACTTGTTACCGATGGGACTACACCATTGGTCACGGTAGATTCACTATCTACCGATAATGGTACCACACGAACTGGGACAGATTGTCCTTTAGGATCCTATGAAATCGGTGAAAGCAATGAAGAAACAAAGTCACATCGCAATTGTGGGGCAATAATAACGTATAAAACATAAACCATACAAGAGTCATGAATGAATGATATAAACGTCATTTTTAAGAGAATAACCGCTCTTTTTGAGTGAACCAAATTCAAGCAGAAGGCGTGCTAGTCTACAAACGATGGTGCTTGCAGTACCCGCCAGATACACTGACTGACTAGATTTATTCACATTACGTTATGGCATATTTTACACCAGCCAAAAATAGACGAAAAAAATTCTCATTTTAAATAATGAATTTACAAGCAGCATATTGACCAATCTACATTGCTTGACTGAGCAGTAGTGATGTTATATTTTTTAACGCTTCAATGCGCTAGCAGAATTTTGTCTGTTCAAGGTGGGTGAGGCGGGGGGAAGCAGGAGGAAATCTTGTATTAATAATGTATGGAATATAACATCGGTTGAGGATCACATGGAGAGGAGCATCAGTTGTTTCATCGATTATAAATAAGTTTAGATCGTGAGAACCTACACGTTCAAGCCTTCCATGAGTAAAAATTTAACATTGAATAAATAAAAAATAGAGCAAATAGCTTAATAAAATGAAATACAGTATACATTAATAAATGTTCTTACAGTAAGACCCAAAGTTAAATCTCCCATGCCGGCGTCACGAGCATCCACTGTAAACGTTGCTGGTAAGCTTGCAAGCACAGGACCTTCAACACCTGCACCCAGGACACGAACACGTTCCGGTTCACATGCTTTACGTATATTCACAATAAATGGCGAACCGGGAATGTGCACATCATTATACATGACTTCAATTCGACATGGGCCATCTGTTTCAGGAGTATATGTAACCTTATGATAATGTTGTTGATTAGAGTCTTTTTCTGATCTACCACTACCGAATGGTTGAACAATGGCACGAGATAATTCTCCACCAGATTTCGGAGTGTACATAACCTGTGAAAAATAATAACCAAAGAAGATTTTCAAAAATAAAAAGTTAAAAGAATAAAACAAGAAATAAGTATCAAATCAGTTAGTTTACCAGAGAAAAAGCAATTTTAAGAACAAAATAGTGTAGCTTTTTACGTTAAAAATGTGATCATTCATTAAAATCGATTAACATAGACGGCGCGTATAACTGCTAATGTATGACGATGTTTCACAAACGCCTATCGAAGCAATAAACTCATGGTAGTGTTTTAAGCATCTCCGATGCTAAATGAACTAATCCTGCTTACAGTCATTTGAAATTCAAGTTCTGCGATATTTCATAAGACATCTCTTGAATTGCCTCAGCAGTCAGTTGCAACGTAGAACTTCGTACGTAAGTACATCAGTTCATGTTGCCATAGCACATCTGCACAGAGATGTAATTGTCAATTCAAATCCAATAGTAGAAGAGGTAGTAAAGGTATCAGAAGTAATCGGAGAGGTTAGGATTAGAAGATATTATTCAAGAAGTATGATTTATTGAGAAAAGTTTAGAAAGACAAAACTAGAGGGGTTGAAGAATCAAGAAGATTGGGATTTGAGAGAACACAAAGAATAAGTGCACCGGCACCACTGCGAACGGTTTTGAGTCAGGTCATTCAGGGTCTGTAACCATCGGTGACTTTCGTCTCGCGGACCCCAACCAGGTAGTCGACAATTACCGACATGGCTCAGTCCACTAGTCAATGACTTAATGGATTTCTGCCATGTTTTGGTTTGGCCGCCCCTAACTTTCTTCCAACCTATTCCTACACTACAAAACAAAGCTCGACGAGGCAGTCGGTGGTTGGGCATACGCAACACATGTCCCAACCACCTCAACTGATGAAGTTTCATTACTTCGTCTATTGATCTGTCATTCTTACCTAGCACCCGATTCCTAATAACAGCGTTGCTCACTCGGGTGTCCCACGATATACGAGCAATGCTTCGAAGACACCTATGATCGAAAATCAGTAACCTACGAATATCTTCTACTCTCTCTGGGCATGTAGAAGATATTCGCCTCAGCAACACACAGATCATGGCAAAAGACTATTAGGAATTGCAGAAATGCTTTCGTGAGCGATTATTTACTTGTTCAGTTTGTCAAATGTATTGATAATTCGGTACTTTTATGCATTTTAATTAAGCTAGTATGAGCATATTTTCTAGTTATCTTGTTTCGTTTACATACTGAACCATGCTAGCAAGGCATATCGAACCGATGTGTGTAGTTGCAATATGAGTGGAAAATGAACGACATACCGTTCATTAATCTAAAACAATATGATGTTGAATAGTTTCAGTTGTACTATGAATCAATCATTAAATAAAATAATAGACATTTATAAACAAGAATTCATAGCATACTCGTAAAGGTGCATCACCAGCATTTTTTGTATCCACAGTAAAGTAGGCTGGCCATCCAGCACGTAATAAACCAGACTCCAAACCAGAACCATAACATCTAACTTGATTTGGATCAGCATTCGGTTTAACATTTACATTGAATGGACTTCCTAAATCAATTTTAGCATAAACATAATAATGATCGGTAATTTGAAATAAATGGCTTTCTATTAATGTAACAAACAAATGACAACACGTTGTACATCATTTATACCCGACTTAGTGGTTTATAAGTGTTAAGAGTTGGTACAGATTTATTTGGTCCCCGGTGACAGAGGTCGTGGATGTTCACTGCTGTGAAGTCTCTCATAGTAGAATGAGACGACTGTCTAGTGGCTCCAAGAGTCTAACGGTGGTCTAGCTAAGATCAGTTCATAATATAAACACTATGGGAATCGGGAATAGTCTATTGGATGAAGAATAATGAATTAGAAGGTTGAATAGATCCATATTTTAGGTTAATGAAGTTTCAACTACTTCATGTTTATGTAACAACTCAATGAATGATTTTATCAATGAGAAATAAAATGGTCAAATAATATACTGAACCTAACACTTAGATAAGAAATAATGATTCATCTTACTAGAAAATTACTTTTAATGAAAATATAAACAATTTTTTTTTGTATGGGTACACTTGTTCATTCCATCAACTCATTGACTGTTGGAATAGGCCTTGTGTTAATGAATACAGACGACTAGTTGGTTGAATTTCACGATATTATGGTGACTGACAGTTGAAAATGTTACATAACACTATTTAGAATCCTTTGTCAACCCTAAAGTTTTACTTTAATTTTAAGTGACTACGATTGATGCTATCCGTAGGCTTCAGTGATCAATTCATTTTATAGTTTGACACATTGTTGTATACATTTTTTGAAACCATCAAAAGAAAGCACTGGACGGCCGTTTCGTCCTGGTATGGGACTCCTCAGCAGTGCGCATCCACGACTCCTGCACCCCGCAGGATTCGAACCCAGGACACTCGGTATTGTGCGCGAACGCCCTGACCGTTAGACCACTGAGACGGTATTTAACGGTGTTAATGTCTAACTGTGATCGATTCATGGTTTCAAAAAATGTGTAACTTAACCATCTTCACAACCCCGTAATGCACATTGTTGTATGTCACTTTCATCACTGTTTCTTTTATGTATAGATTTTGAATTCCACAAAGAAAAAAGAAGCTTTTCACTATGAGAATAAAATGATGTATTCTCTGATGACACATAAACAGTTGACAATATATACTGATCAGTTTGATAAAAGTTTCAATTTTTTAGAGTTCCAACATAATCCGATCTACATAAGACATAGTGAACTCGCTTATACATCTTCAATTGATTCACACACACTCAAAATAAAAAAAAAACTAAAGAAATCATTTTCACATACCTGGAACATTTAAATCATTAAATCGTATATATACACTATAAGAACCGTAAACAGATGGTGTATAGTAGACAGTGCATGTGCCATCATGATTATCATGACAATCGATCGGTGCTTCACTTGGTCCTTCAACAGCTAAACCTAAACCACCTTGACCAGCTCCGGTTAAATCCACCGTGAAACTTGTTTGAACACCAGGTTTTAAATGTGAACCATTTTCTAAACCAGGACCGTAAGCTTTGACACGTTTTGAATCACAACCAGGAACAACATCAATATAAAATGGACTGCCTGGTACAGCTAAACCTTCATAATTTACATCAATTTTATATTGACCTGATATCATCACAGTGTACATCGGAATTTTATTTTTAAAAAAAATAAAAAACAAACAACAAAAATAATCATAATAAAAATTCAAAATTCATTAGTATTTTTATTTAAATCAGTTGACTTTTTCTATTTTTTACATAATACTGACCTCATCACATATTATTTATTACACAACTGACAGAACAAAAAAACAGACAAAGTTATGCCATATAACCAGATAACTGATGATCAAAATTGAATGGTTGAAAATATGATTTTGGTAGAATTGTTTTAAAACATCACGAAAGATAAACAATCATTGTAAACTGGCTGATTAACACGAGAAATACATCAAAAAGGAAGTCATTTCGTGACTATGCATCCCAAGATCGGATCAGTCAGCTTGCTCGTACCTATTGGACTACAACTTAGCAGTCATTAGATAATAACCATTCATCAGCATGTCCAACAGATGTATACAGACCTTTTCAATTACATGTGATGGAACGGATTGATCGCCAAAAGTTGCTGGCATCTGGATTTTCACATCGTCGATGTCCAGCTCTTGAAACGAGCAATGGCTTTGGCCACATTTTCAACCAAATACTAGTAGCTGTGCACACGTCTTATCAATATGTGCAATGGTTAATGAAAAAGCCCGTGATCGTGTTCCCATATGGCAGGTTAGTAATACAATTTTTATAAATAATGGTTTTCGCAAACTGTTTCAGTTGACCAATTTTATCATATATGCTTATACTTGCAGAGGTAATGTCCAAATACTGTCGTCTTACAAGATGACACAAACCAAAAAGATACAACAACCTTGTTTTATTTTGACATTCAATTACCAAATCATTTGCGGCATAAACAGCTGTGTAAATTAGCTTGTGTTTAATAGTTAATGAGCACACGAAATAAGTTTGCATCAAAGTCTGACTTCAACTGAAAGAACTATTAATAACTAGGGCGCACTAAACAGCTTTTTTACAGCATGGAACTCTTCATAGGTATGTGCACTCATATAGAACTCCCAGCCAGACCTTGAATGACATGGCTCAAGATCGTTTGCAATAGTGCAGGTGCATCCACTCTTTGTGTTCTCTCAAATCCTAATCTTCTGGATTCGTCAACACCTCTACCCTTGTCTTTCTAAACTTATCTCACTGAATTATGCTTCTTGAATATTATCTTCAAATCCTAATCTTCTTCATTACTGCTAATACTGCTACTATCTCTACCACAATGGGACTTGAATTGACAATTGCGTCTCTGTGCTAACGTGGTATGGCGACATGAACTGATGTACTTACGTACGAAGTTCTACGTTGTAACTGACAGACTGACATCTTAGTCTACAGTAAATAGCATGTTGGTATGATCATAGTTTTTATAAACATGTAGGAAGCTGTAAGTGTAAATATTCAAAGATCACTACATGTACCGTTTTCCCTTAAAAGTAAAGGCAGACAAGACTAAAGTAAGACTTGTACAACTAACTGATGAGTTGCCTCAATGCTACTACAATCTGAGGTTCATTTACGGTGTTTTTTGTGCACTCCCTTAATGTTTGAATCATCAAAGTAATTTAAACTAATAAAGAGGATTTGTAGAGATTGCATATTATCTCGGTAGTTAAAATCACGAACTGATCTAAGCTAGACTAACATTAGAAGAACCTAGAAGCACTGGACGGCCATTTCGTTCTAATGTGAGACGAAGTTAGGCGTTCAAGAACGATTGAAGGTCCTGTTTCCGATTCCCACGTGTGTGTGTGTGTGTGAGGGCCATAGATGCGCAATGTTGAGAAGCCACATAACTAGAACAAAAAGGCCATCCACTACTTCCAGGTTCCTAATGGCGATCTAGCGTAGATAAGTTCATGATCAAGTAGCATAAGTGATTTCAGGAAGTTGTACTGACGAATAATAATAAACGAGTATACTTAAAGATGGATAAACTAATCAAGACACAAAAGCATAGTCGGTAATTCATCCAATTAGCATCGCTTCGCCAACGTATGGTTTCCATTGTCCAGTTTACTTAATGCATCTTATGAAATGTATAACGCATTGAACCGATTCAAAAGACTATAAATTTAGAAAAGATTTTTAAAACGCTGCTAGTAGACCGAATGTATAACTTGAAATAATAATTGCTGAAAATGTCAAATAAGTAATAGCACTTGTGTAAAGGATAAATTTTTGAAATTCTTTTTTTAACTACTTAAGAGTATAAGTATCCACCTTAATCTTTGAAATACAAGAAGTTGAGTGAGTTGACGTTCAACAAAATTTGGATATTTAAAAGATTTATTAACTAATAAAATAGTATGCCAAATTATTTTCTAAGAAAAAAGAAAAACAGGACCCAATAAATTTGTACTATGAAATCACTCACCTTCTTCCAATGGAGTATAATTACAAACATATTTACCATCTTTATTTTTCAACACATGACAAGATGATTTTCTATTATCTGGACCAGTTAGAACAGCCGCAACATTTCCTTCACTATGCGGATCAATAGCCGATGCATCCACGGTGAATTTAACATAGGAAGCTTTATACACTTCTAAAAGAGAGAGAGAACAACACAAATACACAGGTTAAATATTTACATATACAATCATGCAATATAAAAGTACGGGGAACAAATGATTGACTAAATATTCAACAAAAGAAAGAGTATCACACTCTACATTGGGAGACATTTAAGTACATGCGAGGTTGCATTCCGGCAGTCAATCAATGGAAGATTACGTAAACAACGGAGGGAGGGAGGCACATGCAGTGTTTTTACAGACAGTTCAGGCCAACCAACATAGAAACGCACCATCAGAAGGATCGATTCCAACTCCATGACAGATAACATTGTCTACTGTTAAATTCGGTTTATCAGCAGGATAGGCTTGAACAAAAAATGGACTACCGCATATATGGGATTCATCATTATACACCACATTTATAGTATAACAACCTGGCAATAATGGTGTATAGCTGACAGTGCATGTTCCATTCTCATTATCTTTACAATGGATTTCAGCTTTACTTGGTCCAGCAATAGTTACACTCAATGGAGCCGGTGGAACGCGTTCACTATTTATAAGAAATTCAGCTAATTCATTGACAATCGCTTTGTCAAGTCCTGAACCATGCGCTGTAATTTGATAAGCCTGTTGTTCCGGCATCGATTGAGGCCATTTACTTTTTGCTATTATTTCAGTCTATGTTTAAAACAAAAAGTATGCAAGTAAAAATAGAATGTTAGTTAAATAATGAATAGCTAGCCGATAAGGTATTGATTGTCCATGCTGACTGATTTATCATACCATTGTCATCTCACTCACTCTAACAAAAGATGCAGAATAAAAAGTAAAAGGGTATAAAGATGAATGACCATTGCAAAGAAACATGCGTTCAAGCTTTTTTTTCATGACAATCAGTTTACATTCAATCAATCGATGCAGAACCTGGTTTCAGTTGGCATATGACATAACACAAAAAGATGAAAGTAATCGAAGTAGTAATCTAATCAGTAGTGGCAGTAACACAAACGATAAACACTACACAGACATGCAAGTCGAAAGACAGAACAACACACAAGCATCAAGACGAAACTATGAAAGGTTTTTGAGTGAATTACTTTCTCCTTTTCAGTTATAAATGGTCTGGGAGTAAGTTTTTGTACTGTTGGCGGTTGGACAGAGTTTGTAATGTGTTCAGTATGATTCAAGTGATCAACATCAACATCATCATCATCATGATTATCATCCTGATTAACAGTATCATCAACTGGTAATTCACTTTTGTTTAGTGCATTAGTTGCTAAACCATTGCTACACTCCAAGTGTTCAAGCAATTCCGGTTTCATGGTCTGTTCATACTGTCGTGCATAACCATTAGTAATAAATATTCTATGAGTATTTTCATGAGGACAATTCAAGTGTTCAACATTAACAGCACCATTAACAGAAGAGTTCTTCTTTACATGGAATGGTTGTTGTTGTTGTTCGTTATCGAGTTTTTCTAAAATATTTTCAGTGATTTCTTCAAATGAATTATTGTTTGTCAACTCAGAAACATGATTGATATTAGTATGATTATCATTACTATTATTAGCAATTGTCGTTTGACATAATTCTTCATCATTCAATTTACAATTGTACACATTAATATCACTAGTAGTATTTACAAGAGGATCAACCACAGTTGATTTTGCCACATCCTCATTCCCTGCATTGATTGTTACAATGTGATGAGCAATGATCTCATCATCTACCATAATTTGAACATTGTAACAAGTAGATGATGGGGTGTCAGTAGTAGTAGTAGTAGTAGTAGTATCTGTTGAATATGTACACACAATACTATCATTCGTTTCAATGTTTAAACTAACTGGTATACACACGTCAGTATTATCTACAGACTGCATTTTTACAGTCAAACGATCTAATAGATCTACAGCATTGTTTGTACAAATTCTAAATTGATTAATTGAATGTGAATTAATTGCTACAAATAGAAAGAGACATTGAATTTTTTCGTAAATAATAATAATAAGAATAAGAATAATAATAACGAAGTAGGCAGCATTGAAATAAATCACATCTAAAACTCTATGTTTAGTATGATGAGTGTAAATATAAATATGCATCGGTGGTAACACTGATCACTATCGAGAGTTGTCAATATTGACTAGAAAAAAGTACTATCTATCTATTTAATTAAACAGAGCACAATGAATGATCAATAAGCAAGTTCAACATACATACACACACACACACACACAAACATTGTTTCATTTCTTCACATAACTTCAAAATGAATATACAAATAGCGACAGTAACAACTACAAATATGTCATTGGATCTTTCATTGACTAACCATTCTAGTGTGCTGTTATGAATCAAAAAAATTTTTGGGGACAGAAAACATCTGTTAACTACTAAGTAAGTATTCAATGATGATATACATAGAGTCGTCAGTGTGAACTAAACACAAAAAAAACAAACACTATCAACTAGATAGTCAAGAAAAACATGAATTACACGTCGCCTTTCTCAAAACAGAGAAAATTCAAAATGTTAGTGTTCGATGGGCACCATTAGTATGACAAAGGGAAGATCACAAACAAATTGGTATACTTAGAAAGTTGAATATTATTATTATTATTATTATTCAGTCGTCTGGTGAGTATTTTCCTATGATAAGAAAGAAAGTATGGAAGTGATTTGACTACACTCTAATTAAGTAGAAGATATTCGTAGGTTACTGGTTATCGATCATAGGTGTCTTCGAAGCATTGCTTGTATATCGTGGGACAACCGAGTGAGCAACGCTGTTGTTAGGAAACGGGTGTTACGTTAGGATGGCAGATCAACAGATGAAGCATTGAGACTTCATCAGTTGAGGTGGTTGGGACATGTGTTACGTATGCCTAACCATCGACTGCCTCGACAAGCTATGTTTTGTAGTGTAGGAGTAGGTTGGAAGAAAGTTAGGGGCGACCAAACCAAAACATGGCAGAAATCCGTGAATTCACTAACAAGTGGACTGAGTCATGTCGGCAGTTGTCGACTACCTGGTTAGGGTCCGCGAGATGTTAGTAATCGATGGTTAGAGACCTTGAATGACATGGCTCAAAATTATTTACAATGGCGCCGGTGCATACATTCTTTGTGTTCTCTCAAATCCTAATCTTCTGGATTCTTCAACACCTCTAGTTTTGTCTTTCTAAACTTATCTCACTGAATCATACTTCTTGAATAATATCTTCTAATCCTAACTTCTCCGATTACTTTTAATACCTTTACTACTTCTACTACTATTGGATTTGAATTGACAATAATATCTCTGTGCTAATGTGCTATGGCAACATGAACTGATGTACTTACATACGAAGTTCTACGTTGCATCTAACTGACTGACTGACTCTCTAATTAGCAGCTGATTTATAAGGAGCCATGAAGTGTTCAAACTGAAGTATCTCTTGATGATTAACATCACAATGAGTCAAAGAGATGGACAGATTTTCTGAGAGCTTCCGACATAATCAAAGTACTCAAGAGATGCTTCATCTATGTTACCGTTATAATATTTTATGTCCAACGATTTAGTCAATAACCCTAGTAGCCTGGATCGATACACATAATGGCCACTTCTGACACAAACTTCATGCCTACAAACTGTTAACCATACAACAAGCAATCCATAAACGACGATTACTGTCAATGTCACACTTGATACGTAAAAGCATTAACATGTGTCTTTATTAAGATAATTCTAAGTTCATTGAACCGAAGATGAATAAGAATTCAAACTTTACACCATGGTACAACTGAAGGTTGTTATGTCCTTAACCGCTGACCGATAATATTACGAGACAAAAAGAAAGCACCGGCAACTTGCTCATCGGTCCGCAACTCTACAGCTTCTTCCTCTCTATTCTGTCTGTTGGGTCCAGAAGTCTGTAGCCAAAAAACTCCATTATATGGACAATATATTTCAAATATACGTATGTCATTTATGTACAGACGTATGAGACCGGATCACAATCAATAAAATGGAAAATAATAAGCAGCCAAAAAAAACTGGCTATGACTATCAATAATTAATTGCTACCTAAGGAATACACGCAAAACTGATAATCTAGTTACTGCCTTATTACAAAAGCCAGACTATATACTATAATAATCCGTAAATAACTGATCATCTAAATTACTAATACTTTTGTCTTTATTCAAGATATTCACAAAATTCAACTTGATTAGACAATGGTCAAACAAACCAATCATCATCAAAAATTGTGTTTATTTTTGTGCTGTTCAAAGAGATTGAGAAGTACAGAGTAGTGCGTGAGTGAGTGAGTGAGAGTGTAATACTTAAGAATAATGAAAATTATTTAATGATCAGAAATCATCAATCAATCATTGTTAGACCACCATCAGAAACTTGGAAGCACTGGACGGCCGTTTCGTCCTGGTATGGGACTCATCAGTGACAGTGCACATCCACGACTCCTGCACCCCGCAGGGTTCGAACCCAAGACCTTCGGTATTATGCGCGAACGCCTAACCATCGGACCACTGGGCCGGCAAACAACGGTGTTAATGTCTAACTCTGATTGATTTACAGATTTCAAATGTGTAAAAAACACAAATCTCCAAAGTTCTAACTGAAAATATTTAATGATCACCGAGTGTTAATCAATAATCATCTCTATTGGACAATAGACGAGTAAATTATCCAATAAGTTGAACTATGTTCCATGAGTTATTTTTATCAAAATCTACTGTGCCAACTTATTAGAATTATGATAAAAAGAACTTTCAATTTAAATCAATTTACAGATTGAAAATCAACAATTAATGTTAAGAAAATTTATTCAACAATGACGTCAAAGAATAAAATTTAATGTTTCATGTTATAATCTCTACTATTAATGTCAAAAGACCACTATCAATAAATGTTATTCACTTAAGTTGCAAATTGGAATTAACAAAAATTTTATATTAAGAAAGCTAAGAATTGAAAAAAATCAAGATAGAACAGTGCTTACAATGGTGGTGAAAAGCGTTCAATATTCAGTAAATATTTTGTAATTTCAAACTTCTCTCTTTCATTTAACTTTAGTTTAGGAGAATATTGTAGAGTAGTCAGCATGGGACAACTGAGTAAGCAATGCTGTTGTTAGGAAATGGGTGCTAGGTTAGGATGGCAAATCAATAGATGAAATATTGAAACTTCATCAGTTGAGGTGGTTGGGACATGTGTTAGGTATGCCTAACCACCGACTGCCTCATCGAGCTATAGTTTGCGGTGTAGGAATTAGTTTGAGGAAAGCTTGGGGCGGCCAGTTCAAGACATGACAGCAATCCATGAAACCACTGACAAGTGGACTGAGCAATCTCGGTGATGGTCGACTACCTTGTTGGGGTCCGCGAGATGATAATAATCGATGGTTAGAGACCTTGAATGACATGGCTCAAAATCGTTTGCAATGGCACAGGTGCATCCACTCTTTGTGTTCTCTCAAATCCTAATCTTCTGGATTCGTCAACACCTCTACTTTTGACTTTCTAAACTTTTCTCATTTAATCATACTTCTTGAATAATATCTTGTAATCCTAACCTCTCCGATTACTGCTAATATGTTTACTACGTCTACTGCTATGGCATTTGAATTGACAATTACATCTCTGTGCTAATATGGTAGGGCAACATGAACTGATGTACGTACGTACGAACGAGGTTCTGCGTTGCTATTGATCGACTTATTGTAGAGTAGTATGACTAGCCGACATTCAAGTGTACATGAATATGTATCGAGGTGAATTGAAATGATAAGAGTGTATATAATAAACTTAAACAATTCAATAATTAATTAATATTTCAAGATAAAGTTCTCAACATAACAGATCCGGTATAGCCATCCAAATCTAGAAAATAATATATATTGGCAAATCCAAGCATCATACACTTCTCTAGTTTTATTATAGCAATGATGACAGAATATGTAATATAATCGTTTGACTGAAATTCAATCGATTTCAGGCTGTAATATCGGTATCGTGCATGGATAATGATAGTCTGGCTATAGTGTAGGTTTGTAGCAATGGAATCCAGGATGTGCGTTTCATCCTAACTAAGGCTCATCCGATGCATGTACCTGTAATTTTAGAGTTAATGCAACACAATGGGATAATCTAAACCCATTGAACGTTGAACTTGATTGTAGTGCTATCAAACAATATTGAAGATATGAACTGATGTGGTGCGAGCTACTTATAAGTAGTATATGACGTGAGTGTCAACGTAATGCCTGGCAGTGGAAGATGGGGGAAGATCAAGAAAAGAGTGGGAACACAATGGAATTTGTATGAAATGCATGAATAATGAACTGTCAGACAATGGATGATTGATGACGGATTGAAGAT
Source organism: Schistosoma turkestanicum (assembly GCA_944470395.2). Taxonomy (NCBI): domain Eukaryota; kingdom Metazoa; phylum Platyhelminthes; class Trematoda; order Strigeidida; family Schistosomatidae; genus Schistosoma; species Schistosoma turkestanicum. The sequence continues at coordinate 10,228,682 of OX103974.1, read as the reverse complement.
TTGCAAATTAACCGTTTACGATATGGTTTTCCTATTTTACTGAGTAACTGTAATTTTCGTTAAATACAATTCGGTTGCCCCACCTGTGTTCTCCTTCATTACACTGATATTTAAAATCGCTGTCACAAAATTAATCAATAGGAGTATGTGTGTATTCACTTGATCATAGTCGTTATGTAATGCATAAAATCAAAGAATAATTTATCAATTCACAAAAGTTATTTATAATCGATAATAATCATAAAATGAAAATAGAAATTAAACAGATACAATAATAATAATAAATATACGCAGATGAACTAACCTGTATCTAAATTTTGAACTCTAATTTGTGACATATCGAAACCACATGCAACTGGTACATCAATAGAAGATTTTGCAGGTGTCCCACCAATTAAAGGTGTAATATGCACATTTGTACATAATGACGATGGTGTATATTCAACACGAACAATACCATCAGATTCTTTAGTTAAACGTGTCGGAATCGATTGGCCTTGATCGTTGAGAATATTCACAGAAATTGGATTGTTAACTTTAAGTTCAGCTTCATTTTCACCAGAGAAAACTTCTTGAGCATCAATGAAAAAGTGAGCGGATTTTTTTCGCGTAGCACTTTTTAAACCTGGACCCCATAATTTCATTTTATCTGGTTGGATTTCTGGAGCAATATTTACCTAAATGTATATATAAAAAAGAAAATACATCCGATTAGTTGTCCAAGAATGATACACCCAAGATGTATTTTGTACTTTAGAAAAAGAAAAAATGATCTACATACCCTGAATGGTGAACCTTTGAGAGAGATTCCAGCTAGTGTAGCGTATATTGTATGAATACCGGGAGACATAGGTTTGTATGTATAGACTACAGTCCCGTTAGATAATAAACTAGACTGAACAGGTACTGGATTCCCCATTGTATCGTGACAATCTACATGCAGAAGACAATCATCCAAATTACGTGATAGATGAGAAGGAACAGCGTCTTGTAAGCCTTCAATATAAAATTCCGTTGGATCACCAACATTGAGATTCATTTTCTCAACACCAGGACCGTAAACACGTAACTAAAAAATAGATTCAAACAAACAAAAAAAAGATTAAATCATAATGCTTATTACAAATCAAGAAGAATAAGTTCACTAATTTCAAAACTGTAGGTCTTCTAGTAAATCGACAATAATAATAATAATGCCAACTAGAAAGCAGTAGGCTTTACTAAATAAATATGAAATCCTAACCATCGGACCACTGAGCCGGTATCTAACGGTGTTAATGTCTAACTTGATCAATTCACGGAGTTGCGCAACCTCATACACAGTCTTCGGTAGTGGTTACTGTCTACACCCGAACAGGTTGAACTTCACTGGTCACGACTTTTCACTAGAACTCGGAGAAGATTCCTCAAGAAGCTAGTCACTAGTGAGCACAGGTAATTTGCATTACGGGGTTGTGAAGATTGTTAAGATACACATTTTCGAAACCATGAATCGATCAATGTTGGACCACCATTACAAACCTGGAAGCACTGGACGGCCATTTCGTCCTAGTATGCGACTCATCAGCAGTGCGCATCCACGACTCCTGCACAAAGCACAAAACTAACTAATGCTGAACTAATAATTCTGCATGAAGACAGGATTAATATCACTGCATAAATACAGATGTTTCTGATTCAAGTTTTATATGGAAAACGTGCATCAGTTTCAAGTTGACACAAAACAATAGGACAGACATGAAGATGAAATTATCTGGACAAAAACTAGAGTCATAAAAGTAGAGACAGTATCAGAGTTGTGATTGAAACTGATTCGGTGTAGAACGTGGAAACCGATAAACAACTATGGGTTTATTTTTAAATTCAAGATTCAAGGTACGTTGTGACCGATTGCTTAACTATGTCGTCCAACTACTGGTCACAGTAATCATGAGGTCCTTCTCAGCTAGGTAGCAGCATGTACCTGCCTACATAACTCAGTTCAATTGTCATTGATTACGCGGACGGATGTTAGGCTTTAGTTAGACTTTCCTCAGATTTCGTTCTCATTTGATGGTCTAACAAACATGAGAAATGCTACGAATATATTTACGATCGAACACTAGTAACCTTCAGATATCCTGTTCAAATTGAAACGGACAAATTGCTGCACAATAAGGTGGGGTCTCCTTTGGTTGGCCGAAAGGACATTTCACAAATACATCCAAAGGATTGAGTGCTATGTAATGATAAAGAACACTCTTTGAATTGAAAAACAAATCGCTGGATTTCACATACCTTATCAGGATAAAAATCTTCAAGACGAGGAGTTATTATAGGCATATATGGTGATCCAGGGATATCTTCATCGAAACATGTAATATGAACTGCATATTCACCAGGTTGTGAAACTGTATAGGTTACTGATGCAGAATCATCTCCATTGTCTTGACAATGTACTTTAGCCTCACTAGGTCCTTCAATCAAGAAACCTGAAGACAAAATATTCAGTTCGATTATAAAACTGAAAATATGATTTATATATTGAAATGGTAATTACTGTGTTAGAAGAGCAACAAAATTACTTCACTGTAGGTATTACACAGAAAACTTTAATTTCTGGTATCCCCAACTCTTACAATACGCTTTAAGAAATATTGGTTTCACTGACTTCTAAACACAGTTAAACCATAAGCGAAATGAAGAGTATCATACACGAACTGTCAACTATTCATTATAAACGATAGTCAAGTGATCAACATGAAAGAGGTTGTCCGCCTTATCTATGTGGTGAATGTTGAATTTATAAGAGAAGTAACTTAATGATTTAAGTACTTGAACTGCTACCACAATGTCTAAGGTTCGAAGCCAGATGTACTATCTTTGATTTGAGAAGCTGGACACCATAGATGGCAAATAATCACAGTGGTTGGTTGGAGAGCAGGGAAAGGGGTACAGATAGATCACAATAAGAAGCTTGACATAAAGTTCAGTATTAGAGTGAGCAATATTCAAATAGAGACGAATTGTTTTTACAGTTTTAGTTGTCAGAGAGACATAAAAGATTTGTGATCACGATAAAAATTCATCTTGTTGTAAAAACTACTTCAAGCGGTTGTTGTAGGCTTTACTTTTATTGATCAAAATTTCCAATTATGTAGAACTACAGATCCTTTGAAAGTGTGAATAAATCAACTCCTTGTTAATTAAACAATTAGTTCAAAGGTAGTTTGATAATGTTATATTTTGATACATAAAACAGTGTGATTTCAGATATTAGCCACATAAAAATTAAATATAATAAGCCATCAGACTAACAGTACTATTCGTGTTAAGAATATGGTTTTATATAACTCCTTCAATCAAGTGTAGGTTGATTAACTCGGTTTCTCTCAAGAGTAAATGAGATTATACAAAGAGAAATAAAAAGGAAAAGAGGTTCGAACCGACAACCCACTAACTAATACAACAGTTCAAAAGTAGTTGAATTGAAACATTTATGACAACGATTGATTTGATTTCTATGTGATTGCTAAAATCTTCTAGAACATCTTGCCAAATAATATATATAGTACACTATGTTCACTAATAACGATTAGTCCACATGACACTGGATACACTTTACACAATTTAGAGAAGAGACAAAAGAAAATCAACAGAAGTGGCTAATGGGATTTGTGTTCGATGTGGGCAAGGTCAGTCAGTCAGTTACAACATAGAATTTCGTACGTATGTACATAAGTTCAGGTTGCCATACCACATTAGTACAGAGACGCAAATGTCAAATCAAATCCCGTAGTGATGGTAATGAAGAAGACTAGGGTTTGAAGATATTATTCAAGAAGTATAATTCAGTGAGATAAGGTTAGGAAGACAAAGGTAGAGGTGCTGATGAATCCAGAAGATTAGGATTTGAGAGAGCACAACGAATGGATGCACTTGCGCCATTGTAAACGATTTTGAGCCATGTCGTTCAAGGTCTCTAACCATTGGTGACTTTCGTCTCGCGGACTCCAACTAGGTAGCCTACATCTACAGACATGACTCAGTCCACTTGTCAGTGACTTCATGGATTTCTGCCATGTTTTGGTTTGGCCGCCCCTAACTTTCTTCCAACCTACTCGTACACCACAAAAAAATGCTCCTCGAGGCAGTCGGTGGTTGGGCATTCGTAACACCTGCCTTAACCACCTCTATGTGGGCAAGGTACTCATCGAAAACTACAGAAGATGATCACGCAATACAGTTGGCCGATTGAAATAAGACTTGGATGCCGCCGGGGCTAGATTTAATGGTCAAGATGTTAGGCTATCGCGGGCGCGATTAAAGATACTCAGTTCGATTGCCGAACGCAGTGTCATGAATGGACACTGATGAAAAGTCATATATTAGGCGTAAACAGCACTTCTAGTACTTTCAGTAAATAGTTGAAGCAAAAAACAACAACACAACTAACCTAATCCAGCACCATCTCCATTGCATACAATTGTAAATGAATTAGGATAATTGACAACACCACTTTCTAAGCCTGGGCCAAATGCACGAATAGCTGATTTCTTATGCGGGCCAACAACAATCTACAACAAAACAGGAAACAAGCAAATTCCAGAGTAAATTAACTATTCAGGAAGAGAAAATACACAAGTTGTAATTACAAATTATAAAATTTACTTTAAAGTGTTTAATTGTTTAATTCAGGAAATCGAGAGAATGACTAACTGGTAGATTTCAGTTCAATTTATTACTGTATTATATGAATTTACCCTGTATTGTCAAGAGCAATTTTATATTGGTTTTGGGGAGAACCAAAGAGACTGCTCACGCTTTACCACTACTACATGAACAGTTCGGCTCAATCCTGTGGTGCAACCTCACACAGGTATCTGATACCCTCTGGTCGACCGTTCACACCATTTATATATACACACACACTGGTATATATATTTCCGATCCATGACCGTGTCAATCAATATGCACCACATGAACAGGCTATTTCGACCCATCCCGTTTACGTGACTGTCAAACTCATTATTAATAGCAATGGTGATATGTAATACAGCACCCCAATGACAATGGCCCTCGGGAATGCTGCAAAACAACCACCATTAGTATCAATGAAATCGGTCGCCCTGCTAACCAATTTTGTATATGGACTGTTAGCAATGCTTACCAAAGCAAAGCCAAGCCATCCATAATGTTTACAGCGAACCTCTAGTCTCATAGGAGAGACCTTCAGCTCTATATATAGCAGAGTATAGCATATGGTGTACACATATATGGCGTAGCGTAGTAGAAGAGGCAGCCCAGCTTAATGTAAATAGGCCCAAACACTTCTACTACCGTTTGTCTCATGTCGGACAATGATTTTTTCGCGTTTCCGAAATTTTCATTTTTCGACCATATGAGACATGAGAGTTTTGAATATGTTTCTGAGAGAGATAGTAGTTAAAGTGTGAAAAAAATATCTATAACTGAAAAATAGCTTAATTAATTATGCTAATAATATAAAGATTCCTTGTGTGTCTAGGACAAGAATTGAAATCAATCGCATAAAGCACTGATTTATAGATTTTGGATACGAAAAGTAAAAATGTGTTTTACAAATTCGACAAACTTATAATCTAAATTTAATTATTGGCTTTATAGCTTAACGTGACAAAGATCAATTTGTAACGTTGGTTGGCATGAGGACAATTGCAAAGAATGTGCCATGTTTCACATTTATCCACAATCTCATATATTTACAAAGTCAAAACGGTATTAGTTTTAAAAGAAATGGCTATAATAATAATAGTCAACAAAAATTTTTATTTCATGATGTAACACACTACGACATATGAAATCAGTCCCAACAGTTGCATGGCATACAGCTATTACGAGTTCACCTTAGTCGATAAACGCGAACGAGACAATGAACCAACGTCCAGATAAGCTACCTTGAATCCCAAGCTGTAAACAGAAGACTTGGTAAGCGTAGAAAGTATATTCTACAAACACCCAGCAATCACACAATGCAATCAAGCACACAACTCTCGTTTATCTATACATCATAGGAGCGTCCTTGGGACAGTTGCAAAAATAGCACACTAAAATACACAGCAGCCAATCACAGCCAAGGAATTTCCTGGTGGGAATTGAAATCTCAAGGTCAACTGATCAGCTCAGGCTCGCGAATGTGAAATCCAAAATTAAGGCATTTATCAAACGAGTTCTGGGGAATCTAACATCCCCAACACTACTGTCCAATTTAAAAAAAATCAACGCGCAACAAAAACAATTACTCTCTCGCGCACACACACCGAATGTCTCAATTGGTTTCTTTTTCTTTTCACAAGCATTCCTCTTTCTAATCTAATAAGTCACATATGATCACTTGATCACTACTTGAAACAACAACAACAACATCAATAGGCAACGAACTACAAATCACAAATGAATTCTAATCAAAGGCTAAAAAGAGCATAACTTTTAAAAATAGAGTATGTTTTTTTTTGTATGTGCAAAACATTTTACATAAAATAATATATTTAGTTAGACTAAAATTCATCGTAGACAGATTTTTTTTAGCACACAACACAACACAACACAACTGGTAATCAGTTGAGTATATTTGTAATATACACAAACATACTAGAATCATACAATTGTTGTGTTGTTACATGTGTAGCCTAGAAAAAAAATGAACAAATCATGTCAATCTGTAACAACACATAGAACACCATTGAAAGGTAACATGTACCATACTGACAAGAAAAAAACTATGAATGCAATACATTTTTGAACAAATTGATTAGACAAATTTTTTTTTCAAGAACATTGATAGATGAGAAAATTGAAAATAAAAAAAAGGTCAACTAGACAAATACACAACATGTCCTCCACACTATTGTCGAACATATCGCAAGATTGAACATAACTCTCAGCTTTATAGTTGTATTAAAGTGTTGTTCAAGTGTTGTTATTCAAGCATTTTGATGATGAATACAAAAGTTTAACCAACACGCGTTTATATATACATATTATCCAGAGTGGTGTATTTCACATTGTTTTTTTTGGTCACATTTTTTCGTACTTACTTAACTCTCCATTTGTCTAGTTGACCTTTTTAAATGTTTCCACATATATATTAATGTTCTTAACGCGTATATATGTATGGTCGGATTGTTTAAAATGTATTACGTTTATATATGTAGATAGGCATTCGCGCGCCATACTGAAGGCACCGGGTTCGAATCCTGTGAGGTGCAGGAGTCGTGGATGCGCACTGCTGATGAGTCCCATACCAGGACGAGCCGGCCGTCCAGTGCTTCCAGGTTTCTAATGGTGGTCTAACAATGATTAATTGATGATTTCAAAATGTGTAAAAACACTAATCTCCATATCTCTAATTGAAATATATATATATAGGTCTCACTGGAGGACAGCATTTACAGGCTTACGATTTTCATCAGAATAAAGTGTATCATTAATATCATGATAAAATACATGGTTTTTAAATTTCAATATTTTATTTGCGTAAATAATTAGGGCATTCGGTGATGGAACCATCAGTTTTGATAAGTGTCTGAATAAATAATCCACCTTAATTCAGTTAAGATAATTAGTATAGACAATGGAATGTGATTGTATACATGGTTGATTTGATCAACGAAATATTTAAGACCATGGATCATGTTTGACATGAGAGAAGTGTCACTAATGGCGATGGATGATAGTGGCATACTATTGCAAACTTCAAAAGCACTGAAGGTCCTTGACTAGACATCCCTAGTGCGGTCGTGTATGCATAAGTACTGCAGAAGTCTCATAACATGAAGAAACAAAATGTCCCGTTCCATCTGGTTTTCACTGGTTGTCTAGTTAAATTGAATCTGTGATGAACAAATTCAAAGTCAACAATCTTGACAACACTTTATTAGTGATGAATTTTTGGTTTTCAGATTGCTGCTTGAACTGTCAACTTGCAACACATGGGTTATCGTGATGGCGACACACTGTTTCAACAAATAGCCAAAAAATTTCATCATTGACCGGTGGCTTAAGGTGTTAATTTGATGTTGGGATTTATAAGGCTTCAACATGGTGAACTTAAAACTTTTGTTAAGGTACTATTGACTATTTCATGAGTTTAGAGTCTTATAGACAATTTCACAACTACTTTTAAATAAATTGTTTATTTTTTGGAACTTGGTGTTACCACCCTCATCAAGCACTGGCTTTAGTGGCTTGGAAATGGTGTTACAAACATTGTCCCGGCGAATTTCACATAAAAGACTAATTGCCAACGTCGGAACGGATTGAAAAAAAAAAACAGAAGTTCAGATTATAAATGCTGAAACTATAAAAATTTTCTGGTTGTATTTTTTTTCCTAACTAAATTACTTCGTTAATTATTTACTACTCTTATTCACTCATTTGATTATACTTGAGGCGTATATTTATTTTGGTGGCCCATTTGTACCAGTAACTACTACTATCTAGTAGTTAAGAAATTTTCTTGATGAGGAGAAGTCAATAAAAAGAAATATCAAATATATAAATATTGCTTACAGTAAAAGGACTATTCTGAATATGTCCATTACCATATCGGACATTAAGTGTACACTTTCCAGGTCGTTGTGGACAATAGAAGCAATCCCATAAAAATTTATCAATTTGACGAATTTCCACAGGTTCACTTTGACCATCTTTGCGTGATAAGAAAACAATGAAATAATTAATGTAAAGTTCAGATTAAATTTAAGAACATTTTACATTTAATTCTTAGTATATTTAAAGTATTTATTAATTAATTGTGTTCAAAGGAAACACATAACCAGTAAGAAGAATAATCAACTGAATCAAAGGAAATTTAAATCATTTTAATTTCAAATCAAAGTATATGAACTTCAAAAGTAAATTCATCAAACACTATGCAAGAGTTTATCAATAATATATCAAGGAGCATTACACTATAAATCCAATAGAAAAAAAGCAAGTGAGGGTTAGTGATCTAGTGTCCATAGGTTCAATCTCAGGTAGAGTCACAGTTGTGCATTGCTATGATGAAACCGTTGTTCGATGCCTTCTGGTTTCTAGGTTTAATATGTGATACGATTGGTAAAATCCAGGTTTCTAATGGTGGTCTAACATTGATCGATTCATGGTTTCAAATATGTGTAACTTAACAATCTTCACAACCCTGTAATGAAAATTACCTGTGCTCACTAGTGACTAGCTTCGTGAGGAACTCCGTGAATTGATCAAGTTAGACATTCACACCGTTAGATACCGGCCCAGTGGTCCGATGGTTAGGCGTTCGCGCACAATACCGAAGGTCCCGGGTTCGAATCCTGCGAGGTACAGGAGTCGTGAATGTGCAATGCTGAGGAGTCCCATACCAGGACGAAACGACCGTCCAGTGCTTCCAGGTTTCTAATGGTGGTCTAACATTGATCGATTCATGGTTTCAAAAATGTGTAAAATCATTATTGACATAACTTCGTTATACGATGTCAGGAATGTCAAGCAGAGCCGGTTTTTCCCATTCTGCAAAAAACTATAGCCCTACATACATATATTAACATTCAGAAATAACAATGAAAAATAAACAACGACCATATGAAGCTAGTCACTCTAGTGAGTATTAACAATGAACAGTATGGACACAGTGATCTATCGCAGGCAATGGGAGATAGTGTATTGATTGAAGTTAGACATTGACACCCTGTTGAATGCCCACTCAGTGGTCTAGATGTTCAGCATTTGTATATGCGTAACCAAAGGTGCTGGGGTTCGACTGGCGAATGTGGTGTAGTGGGTGAGCTTCGTTGAGAAAATGAAACGACCACTCAGTTTTGCCAGTTTTCCAATGATGATCTACCTCTAAGATCAGTTCATGATAATGAAATCTACGAAAATTCTATAATTTCCATAAAAACTACACCGTTAATAATAACAATAATCATAAACAGTACCATGTATAAGTAGAGCAGCGCTTCAAAAACACATACACAATGATATCTGTCTACTCAACCATATTTTTTTGGTTTTGTATTTGTTTAATAATACGTTCACCCAAATGAAAACTAAACAAAAGTCACATATTTTTTCCGAAACTAAATATTGGTTTACTATTCATTTTATTCATATTAGGTCATGAGGACAATATTATGTAACATTGAAAATGTATACGCAGTGGAATATTGTTACTGTAAAAAATGTCTTGTCTTTAAAAAGTTCAATCACTCATCTACAGTCTACCACCTATTATACTACTAATAACATTCATAAACAAATTGTCAGTTTAGAGAAGTGAATTATTTTTAATGAACAGAGTAAACAAACAAATAATCATTGGTTTATGCAATCATTTCACCTTTACCTTTTGAGTGCTGTTTTATATTTAAAATGAAGTGAAACACATGAATTCAATGGTTAATATGAAGTGAAGAACTACAACAGTGATAGATTGATTGTATTAGTCCTCCTACTAAACCTACTTTCATTTGAATAGCTGAGTGGTAATATGTTCGGCTTGAAACATGAATCAATCGTTAGCGATAAATGATACAATGTAAACTGAATCCAAGTTAGCAAGTAATTGTATATTGGTCATGTCTAAAGCGATCGACAGTCAACTCAACTTTAGACATTTGTAATCACAAATGAAAATAACCATAAATTGAGTAATAAAATTTAAAGTTAGTATTTTTTTATACAAGTATATATACCTGCACGAGTGAATGTAACTGAAAGTGGAGCTTGATCACCAGCTCGTTCTGTATGAACAGAAAATTTCACTCGATCTTGAACACGTATACCACGAGCTTGTACACCTCTTCCAGTAGCATAAGCTAATTCAGGATGAATTTCTGAAAAATGAATAAGAGAAGTCAATATTGAACAAATTTATTGACTGATAATAGAACAACAACAAAGTATATGGATAGGACAGGTAGGTATCATGTATACAGAAATTAATTACCAACATGATGCATGCCTATATATATGTATATATAATATAGTGTACATGCAGGTAGGTAGGTAGGCAGGCAAACATTTTAATGTTACCAGCAACTGTCTCATTGGAATAGGATTCTTCTTTTAAGGGATTATCCATGAAACGATTCTCCTCAGTTTTATGTTTTATGCGCCGTCGTAAACAAATTTTAGCCATGTCATTCAAGGTCTCTAAGCATCGGTTACTACCACACCTCGTGGACACCAACCAGGTCAGTCAGTAACAACGTAGAACTTCGTACATGCCATAGCGCATTAGCACAGAGACGCCACTGTCAGTTCAAATCTCATAGTGGTTGAGATAGTAGAAGAATTACTAGCAGTAGAGAATAATAGGGTTTGAAGATATTATTCAAGAAGTAAAATTCAGTGAAATAACTTCAGTAAGCGAAAGATAGAGATGATGAGGAATTCTGAAGATTAGAATTTGAGAGAACACAAAGAGTGGATGCACCTACGCCATTGCAAACGATTTTGAGCCAATGTCATTCAAGGTCTCTAATCATCGGTTACTATCATCTTGCGGACACGAACCAGGTAGTTTACATCCACTAACATGGCTCAGTTCAGCTGTCAGTGACTTCATGGATTTGTGCCATGTTTTGGTTGCTACTAGCTTTCTTTCAACCTAGTTCTACAACGCAAAGCATAGATCGACGAGGCAGTCGGTGGTTGGGCATTCGTAACGCATGTCCCAATAGCCTCAACTGATGAGGTTTCACTGCTTCATCTATTGATCTGTTATTCTTACTTAGTACCCGTTGCCTAACAACTACATTGCCTACTCTGTAGTTCCAAGGTAAACGACCAACGCTTAGGAGACACCTTCATTCGAAAATCATGCATATAGAATTTAATTTTCAACATGATGCATGCCCATATATATATATATGAGATAGTGTACACATGCAGGTAGGTAGGTACGTAGGCAGGCAAACATTTTAATGTCACCTGTAATTGATTCATCTGAATAGGATTCTTCTTTTAACGGATTATCCACAATATGGTTCCGTTCAGTTTTATGTTGAAACGAATCGATCATTAAAGAATCCGATGGTATAGTTCCATCTTCTACTTTCACATTATCATATGTTTCCACGAAGGTGACAACACTAGGGTTTTCATGAAAGCCATTTTGTCCTGAAGCATTCTTTACTTCCGGCGCTTCATTTACAATAGATTGTTCGACACTCCCATTGAATGTTGAATTTTGTTTAATCGCTGAATGATCTGTGACTACAGCAAGTAATTTAAATTTTTGAAAATAGAAACGAGTAAATTAATTATAGAGTCCATGAGGAATAGTTTTGTTTTTGAGATTTTAATTGGAGGTACATTGCGGTCATTCGCAATCAGATTTTATGAGAAATACATTAAAAATGTTATCAACTACAAAAACCACTGAATTATTGACCAATTGCGCTCAAATGCAATGAGTGTTAGTCAATCGTAATTCTAAACTAAAAATTGTAGCTTCAATTGAAAAATGGAAATGTAATTCGGCACTATCACGCTTAAAAACAACTTTACAGTATGAATAAATAGTTAGATAGAAGTATCAACTTGGTAGAAAGGGAAAGGATGAGCAAAAACCAATAGAATTACTTATGAACAAATTCAATGTGGAAGATGGCATGCTATTAAAACTTACCATTGTCAAACTCTCCTGAATGAAAACAACTATTTAATTGATAGGATTTAAGCTTCTAAATAATAACTAATTTGGTTGCATAGAATATTCATTCTCAAGTATAATAAAGAATACTAAAACTTACTAGGTGCTATCTCAACTTGAAATGGGGAGTCGGTAATCTGTTTCTCCGCAAACTGTACAAATACTTGATGGATACCAGGTTCTTTTGGTGTATATTCAACAAGGAAACATTCATCACCACCAGGGCAAGTAACACGTGGTTTAACGGTATCAGTCCTGCCGTGTGGATCAACTATATAACAGTCGACTGTTCCATTCCCAGCATCTAGAAAAGTAAATATACACAAGTAAGCAAATAGAAACATATAGTTGGTCCATGATAAGTAATACAATTATTTGAACTAGCATATAGGAGAATTGAAAACGCTTAATAATTTTGTTGAATTCAAATTGTGCATACCATGACTTGGGAATAATATTTATCAATACCGTTCGATAATTTCGGCATTAACTACGACAGTGCTTTCAATAAACGATAAAATAGCAAAGAAACTGAAACATGTAAATACTTGAAGAAATGGAATGGTCACTCGTATTTTGCAATGCTGAAGCTTCTCTCTTAGTAAACTGTAACAGTACACACTTAAAAGTTTGAAATATGGAGAGGGGTTATAAACAAACTGAAGTGACAATGAATTATTATTATTATCAAGTGGGAAGCGTTGTAAACAACAAGTCATCAATTGGTTTGACGTGTAATAAAGGGTGACATGGTGAGTTATTGGGATTGGCCGCAATAATTAGATATAAAAACAACGTCAATACAAAGTCACCGGTAAGAATTTAGTGATGTGAGTTAGTGAGGTATCTCTTACTGACAATATGGAATAGAGAGAATGGATGTCAATAAGATGTCAATTCCTGAACTGCTAACTTCCAATTGCTGATCATTAATTGAGACAGAGTGGACTATCTTTAATTCCATCTAAGTCTAAACATATATCGTAGTTATGGTGTAATTACAATTCAAGAATCTTGTTTAAATGATTTAAACAATGACAGTTAAATATCACCTCATAGTTTCAATTTATATCGTTAGGATTGATCAAACAATAAGAAAAAGTGTGGCATAGGTATAGATACATAGGACTAGTGTCGATTTAATTTTGTTTGTTTTCAACCGACTTTTCAAACGTCGTTATTAACTGTCTGACCTTAAGATACAGTTCAAAACACTGAATAAGTGCAAGCTCCAACATGTAGTTTAAGGCGGTGTTTCAGGAGACCAGGAACGTTCCGTGTACTCAAATCACTTGCATCAGTGGCGCCAGACAATAATAGTACAGTAGGGTTAGCCGTGGAGATGAGACAGTTATTAAGAGGTTTGATTGTGAACAAGTTGATCTTATAGGCTGTTAGGGGTATGATGGTGGATGTCGCTTCCCGGTTGCACGCATTGCGGAAGGGTGTTTCTTAAAGAACCTGAACATGATATTGGGTTGGAGTTGGTTTTAGTGACTTTGGATCGTGATTGCAGAGCTCAAGGGACAAGTACACTGACCATTGTATGATCTAATTATTGAACCATTTAAAAAGGATGGAAAAGATTTCAGTTATTAGGTATTTCGAACAAATTTCCATTTTACAAAGCGAATTTATGTGCAGTTAAACTTTTTTTTCTATGTAAAATAAATAATTGTATGCTGGCATTTGTTAAAACATATTTAATTTATTCAAAAATGAAAAATTCATATCATTGATGTTTTTTTAAAGTAAAAATCACTCAGTGAATAGTATGGGTTTATAGTATAGTATACATGTAATCATCCGTACAAAGAATAAACACTTACCATGAGTATATACATTAAAATGAGTACGTCGACCAACACAATTGAGTTCGGAATTTTGTAGCCCTGGACCGCTTACAGTTACTTTGCTCAAATCTACAGACATCCCTTTGATATTAACAAGGAAGGGTGAATTAGGTATTTTATGTCCACCATACTTTATGACAATGCGATATTCACCTTCTAGACGCGGTTCATACATACAAGAGTATGTTTGATTGATTTCATTGTCAAAAACCACATCACACTAAAATAAATCAAAAAAAAATACAATTAGCTTGTCTAGAATAAATATCCTTATTTCTTAACATATACAGTTTGAATTTCGTTTGAATTAATCTTTAAATATTTATTGCTGTGTAGCTTGCTATCTGTAACTGTGTTGAGATTTTTTACACCTTACTCTTGCTTTAACTATTAAGAAGACTTTATTAAACTACAATTTTAAAGGCTTTTATGATAACTCACTGCCACCTACACATTTCATAAAGCCTGTTGAAATTGTACCAAACCTTACGTTGTTAGACTAGGTATTCCTTTATATTATATTACTAATCTGATCATTGCTTGAATATTCTGAAAAGAAGAACGAAATATTGGACTAACTCATTTTATGAAATATTACATTTCACGACTTAATTGCAGTGGGTGCAAGGACTACATAAGTAATGTTATAATTATTTTCATTGCGAACTGCCTATAAATTTTACGTGAAGAAAACTTTCCGCTGCTACTGACTACTTATCATTAGGATTGCTAGTCAGTCAGTCAGATGCAACGTAGAACTTTGTACATAAGTACATCAGTTCATGTTGCCATACCACAGGATTGCTAGAAATAATAACAAATTAAAGAGCATAGTGTATAGCACATACAGGTCAAAATACTCACTGTTTCTCTGACACCTCTGGGATTGAATATAATTATTTCTAATTGGCCTTTTCCAGCATTAGCTGTTTCAACATAAAATTTAGTCGGTACACCAATTCTATTCTCGTTCGATTCCAAGCCTAATAGTTAAAAATATAAAAAAGTACGAAACATAATTAGAGTGAAAATTAAAATGCAGGAAAGGGAAGCAAAGCACAGTTGTTTCTCTCAGGGGTGGTTACCAAAGCAATGGCGCAGCAGTCTATGGTTGAAGATATTGTTTAAACAAAATCTTTTAATGAAACTCGGTTATGAGTGTTTATATACTCTAAATTTTAAAATTAATGAACCATTTTGTCAGACGATTTTATAATTTAGTTAATATGATGATTGAAGACATGAATAATTAAATTAGTCTGAATTTGTTGAAGGCAATAACATTTATCACTAGAGAACATCATGGCATTGAGTAGAACTTTCACTGGACTTTCAAGGTGTTTGTACTCTTAGGCATTTATTTATGTCGGAGTAAGAATTAAATCACAAGATCAGTATAAATTGCTTATACTCTATAGTACTACCCATTTTTCTACTTTTTTTTTTGCTTTTTCTTGAGTCTGAGATAAAGGAATTATTTGATGCTACGTACAAATTGATACAAGGTCAATTTTATAAGTACCGAATGGAAACTGGAGGGACACTTCAAACCACTGGACAGCTATGCCTTGAGTAGAACTAAAACCATTTACATCATATGTAACAGCAGGAAGTAATGAAATCGCTTTCATATTATTAGTGGAAAACTACTACCTAAGGATAACAACCACAATCTCATTTTCAATAAAACACTTTAACTCTTCAAAACTATAATTCAGTAGATAATCGAAATTTTTGTTTTGTAGAAATCACTTCATAAGTGCTAAACCAACTTTATATCTTGGGCTTGCGTTTAATTAGGCGGCATAACAATTGGTGACAGCTTGAAATAACATATTCATCAGATATGTGTATATATATACTACTAATGGTGGAAAGTTAAATTAAAGAATTTAGACAGAGACTAGTTTTACCAACTCGGAATATTTGAGACTTAGTAGGAAAGTAAATTGAACTGAGTTATTTAAAAATCAATACGTAGGTGAAGTGCATAACTCATGAAACAAAATTGTTAGTTTGACATGACAATTTAACGGAGTATAGAATAACACAATGCAAAGTAATTCAATTCAAATCTAGTAGTGGACTAAAAGATAATTCGATCTTACCTGGACCGTACGCACGAACTTTTGAAGGATTTAGTTTGTCTCTTAAAGGTGCGCCCTCTTTTAAACAAGCATTGGGGAACTGGCTAATATATGTCATCATCGACTTTTCATCAACATTAGGATCGATCATCTCTTCTGGACGGATTAACTGGGGGACGGATAACCAATTTTCTGCAGCAGTCATAGCCTCTGTAGCATTACGTAAGGGTTTCTTCTGATCCCAATGAGTCCAATCCGGGCAAAGTCCAGGAGCACAAGCATCAACAAGAGCTCCAATAGCTATACCATCATTCCAATCTGTAGTGAAATTCCGAACTGGGATGTCTGGCATTTTCTGTTTGACCCAAGTGAGCAAACGCTGTTTAGGGCCTTGAGTATGGGTTCTTTCATCCTTCTAATAAATTAAAAGTAATTAGTTGGGATGGTATTTAAATTGTATCACACCAGGATTAACACATTAACATATTGTTACTTGCATACTGATCATTTTCCTCGCCAGTTAAATGAAATCTGGATTAAATAAATAGCTAGTTACCGACACTCAGACTCCGAGTATTTAATTTATGGTTAGCGTTAAACTATAGGTCATGAAGTAGACTTAAAAAATTGTCAATGAGGATAGTGTGATCAGTAGACGCTGAACCATCTGATTAACATCAATATCGATATAAGGCGACAGAGAAACTAAGATTAATTTTGATCTTAACTAATTAGAGAATTCCTTCGTTAAATAATGCCATATCACTTTTGGTGATGTAGCACCCGCATATGGTTCTACAGGTCACCATTCCGCTAAAAGTTAGACAAAACATAGAATAAAAACATTTGGTCACAAACAGACTGAAGGCAAAAATATTAGAGGCCATATTGTGCTGCAAAAAGTGTTTCATAAAATTACTAACTGGAAACTCCGCAAAACATACTTAACACCTACCTGGAGAACGTTTTCATCGTCTGCTGTTAAGGGTACAGATATAGAGTAATGTAAAATAAGAGTCCAAATTAAACCCAGTATGAGCTTTAAGTTGCAATCGACGATATGGCTGCTGTCTGAAATACTTATTAAGAGATTTATTTTGATTATTACCTATACTGATGAGGCGTAAGCCTTCAGTTTCCTCCAGATACTTTAAAATAGTAGTAACATTTTCAAGCTTTTGAGTCCTGAACGTTGGTCTTTTGTTAACATGTCGAAACTTGTGTCCTGATAAGACTTCGACAAGGGCAACCAGGCGAAGACCGTCACTCAAATCAGTTTCTAAATCTTCAATAAAGAGATCACATTTTTTCAGGTGTTCATTTGCCCAGCGAGTAAAAGTGCTTTTCTGGAATATTTTCCATTGTGCATCTTCGGCCAAATCCTTTTCAGCCATCCGAGTTTCTTCATCCGATTCAACAAGACCGCAGTCTCGATCATAGATATCCTCATCGTGATCCATCACTCCGATTGGTCAAACTAGCGACAGCTCCAAGACAATTAACCTCTGTAATGCTGTTAGAGATGCGACTAAACAAAAACAAATGAATTAATAACCAGTGTCCATTGTGTGTTAAGATGAATTATTATATAATTTACTCAAATATTATTAATTAAAACTAACAGCGGAAGCTGCGAGTTTGCTTCAGGAAATTTAGGAACCTTGTAAGGATGTACGACCTACATAGGATGACTTCCAGAAATCAGTCCGTCATAGCCATATTTAGATTTATCCATGACTGTCATTTCTGGAGACTATGGCAACCTGTTTCAAAATTTGTATACTGATAATGAATATCAAGTTAACGGTCTAATCAATGAAGTTAACACGTTAGTGTTCTGGAGCAGGGATTGGGAGTAGGACTGTAAAAAAATTGGTTCTTGTCTGCGTCTCTGTATACTGATACCTGGTAGTCTAAGACTGCAGAATTTCGATAAGGATATCAATAACGGGTATTCTTATAGCGATCAGTGAAATCTTACGAAAACATATGCTGCGTTTCTTAATGTAAATAGAACATGCGGATAACGATACATTATCGGAAAAGGAGTTCACAAACTCCAGTCTGGATATGACTGTCATTGAAAAACTACCGCAAGTAGTAGTGAAACTATTCACAAAGCCGTTTAGCCTAACCTTCAGGGTTAACTATGGGTGTAGAATAATCAAGTTAGTCGATCATGCGCTAGCTGAAGTTCTGGAGAACTACTACATGTGAGTACGAGCAGTTTGAATTCTAAAAGTAATTGAAGTAATTTAGAAGAGAAGATTAGACAGTGTGATATTTACCTAAGGAATGATTTCCATGTCATCATCTTTCAATAGACGGCCTACTACTCTCAAAAGTTTTTGAGCATTAGCGGGAAAGACTCAAGTGTTGAGGTGAAAGCATAATATTTTTCAACTCTATGCATACAATGCTTTGTGCATTCTTTATGTGAATGGTTTAACCACCTACAAATTATTCACACCTCAATGATATAATAGTCCTACTGAGCTTCTAGCACATGCGACAGTGTGGTTGTAGTTGAAGTATACTAGCTGTTATCAGTGTTCCATTCAGTTACAGCAGATAGAGTCTGATAAATAGATGACCTTATAAAGATTTACAGTATCTGTTCAGTCCCTATTTCTATATTGGTTGGTCAAACTAAGAATGACGAAGCTTGCTCATTGCCTTCCACATCCACACTGATTTCCATTTCACTCGTCATCACACCAGTAAGCTTTCTTTACTAATACAATCATGGAGAATATGTGTAAATGATAATCAGATCTTAATTTGGTGTTCAAATATTCTTCATCCATATTATCTAACCTAATCTTAAAGTGAATGGAAAATGAATTTGTAAATAGCCGCTCAACAGTTAGGGCATTCGCTTTGTACGTCCTGTGATTTCAGTAGGTGAGTTTGTCTCACGGAAGTAAGGTTTATAGATACCAGCGGCCATTACATTACCAAGTCGGAGATCATTTAGCTGCAGTATGAAGAGTAATGAATACAAGTGTATTGCTAGGGAGAATGGGAAAATTTCGGAACTGTGTAAACAATTAAATAAGTTATTTAATCGGTGGTGAAGATTGTGCGAAGGTAAAGAAGTGTAAGCAAAGAAGAGGAAGCAGAGATACTAAGCAAAATACAATAAGTTAGTAGCATAGGGAAAAGCACATGATAACAACAAACAAGTTTCAAGAGTTTCATAATACACAACTGGTCCAAGAGGTAGCTGGTAATTTATACCTGCGCACGTGTTCAACAAGTCTTTTTATAAGCTGTCTACTCAGAGGGCTCTGGTCATTTTGGTTAGGAGAGCATTCCAAGTGGGAACAAATGTCAATGAGAATAGTTGTAGAGCACTTAAGTGTTTCCTCTTCAGTGTACAAATTTTCGGGGACTACCACAAGAGATATTTTGGCGACTTACTGGTAGGATTCTTATGTTTGGATGACTTGATGTACTTAATACCACCAAATTACTTCTTATTCTCTTATAAGTCAGCGAGTATAGTAACAAATGTTAGAGTCTGTCTTAAGGCTTTTTCTTCAACTCTGCTACCTACTCAGTTGTTCATCTATCCATTCAATTTAGATTTATAGTTCTTTTAAGTAGTGATAAGCAATGATGTTGTGGTCTTCAAGATGTAGCCGTATGTTTAAAATAGTTCTGAGGTGATGAAACCATATTATCTTGGTGTAAATTGAACAGTTGTGTCTGCCTTGATCACATCTATATAGTTCGAGCTCGTGCTCAAAGTATCAATAAATACTGTCCGGAAATCGCGCTCTGGAGAAACATTTGATTGCGAACTTCTATTGAGGATGTAAGTGGTATGTGTCACGTGGAGTAGAATTTTCATGACATTAAACTTTGACCGGTTACGTTTCAACCCGCAGTCTTCTGCCCATTCATTTATTGCTCTTAGCTTCAAAGAAAATTCAAGTGAATTCTCTCCACTTCTTACGGACCTCCATATCTTTTTATCGTCTGCATCGATTATTGCAGCTGAGCTAATTTCATCTCTCAGGTTTTTGATAACTGTCAGAGTGAAGAGTGAACCTTAGTTGAACGATGATGAGCTTGTAGTTACTTGGTTCAACTGGTCTGTGGAGTTGGCATTAAAGATCTCAGCCACCTCCAAGTTTGTAATATCTTCGCTACTAGGACCTTCAAAGTTTTGAAACTGGCATTTACTCCTACTTTGTATTTGCTAAAAACCAGCAATTTGGTTTTGTCAGGTCTCTACTCAGGTTTTGTTCATTGGTGCATTTGATCAAGGGGTGACCATTTAAACAAACAGACCTTTCAATATTCTATGCTCACCCTAACTCGTGATGTCATTCACACTATTACATACTGGTTAGATCTTGGAATTTTATTGATCTTTCAGTGTCCACGCTTAAAGACCACAGTTCGTCATGTCGGACTCAGGTCGGTGAGGACAGTATAAACTAATGTTCCTAAGATGTCAGCAGCATCTTTTCTACAATCTGTGCTGAATGTGAATTTATTTTACATGGAGAGGGTTTACCTCTACTACATTTTGGCTCTTATATCGCCAGCACATTTCGGCTCAAGTAATGCTCGTTCCAAGCCTTGAGTAGTGTCTATCTCATCGTTTTTTCTATCAAGGACAGCCCTAATTTTCAGTCAGTTAGCCTCGAAACCTGATTAGTATCGTTTATGAGGCAACATTGTTGGCGATTTTTTCTCAAACTCTCACACACCGCTAAGTACCGTTAAGAGGTATTTTGGTAATTTAACAACTGATGATTTTGCTGGTGTCTGAACTTGCAGCTCCCGTGATTACCTTTCTAGGTCACAGATTCATTGAAAAAGAAAACTGGTGTGGGACAAGGTTGCTCACGGTCACCCTGTATCCCTCTAATTAGGTTGCCTGGACTTTGAAAGCCTGAACATATTAGCAGAAGCAAGGCATTCATTTGACAATTAGGGTGAATCTAGATGACTTGGACTTCATAGATGATCTTCCCCATTCATCTCACACAGCAACAAATTCCAGGAAAGATGGCCAGTGCGGCAACAGCCTCTGTTGCAGTGGGCCTCATCATACACAAAGGAAAAAGCAAGAACCTCTGAGACCACTCGCCGTTCACCAACCCAGTCACACTTGACAGGGAAATGACTGAGGATGTAGAAACCTTTACGTATCTAGGTAGAATTATTGATAAACAAAGAGTATCAGGTGCAGATGTGAAGACATGTAGTGGCAAAGCGAGGGCAGTATTTCTGCAGTCGAAGGACATCTAAAACTCTGTCAACCAACAACAAAGTCACAATTACCAAACAAACGTCAAAACAGTTTTCCTACATGGAGCAGAAAGATTGAGACCTACGAAAGACACAGTTCAAAAGGTATGGGTGTTAATCAACAGTTGTCTACCTAAGATACTGAGGATCGATTGACCAGGCACAATTAGTAACAATTTACTGTGGGTGAGAATGAACCAGATTCCAGCTGAGAGAGAAATTAGGAAAAAGCCCTGTAGATGCATAGGACACACATTCTGGAATGCACTCAACTGTATCACGAGGTAAGTCCTAAATTAGAAAAGCGGTAGATAAAGGAACAAACTGCGCTGGGAATCGGAAACAGATACGAAGAAAATGAATAGCAACTGGGCAGAACTGGAAAGGAAGGTTCAAGACAGGGAAGGTTTCAGAATGCTAGTTCGCGACCGTTGCTAGATTAGAGGTAACAGGCGCAAGTACGTTAGTAAGTAGATACATAAAAGTAGTCTCCAGAAAGGGAACCTCGGATTCTACAGCTTTTAAATCATAATGGTTTCTGATTCGAACCGAGATGTACGTTTGAACAGATTATACAGTCTACATCTGTTGCCTTTTTCCCTTCATTTTATGTCCCATTCATTTTCAAAAGGGGTATCTATTTAACAGTAGCGAAAATGTTTTCTACTTCTGGGAAAATGTAGCAAGACATATTTGGTTACACAGTAAGTGGTGTAGCGATACAATTTTCGAAAATGTAACTTAATATGTTTAGTGGTAATCAAGTTTTCAAGTGAACTACAACTATTTAAGTAGATCTTTATTTAAAAACGATTTAATTTGAGAATCCACAGACTATATTACAGATCGTTGTACATATTGGTTTTCCTTTTGATACTCAAAACTGGATTCGCTTATTATTTGAATAACATTAATGATTAGTGTAACATTTCACATAATATTAAAAGTTAACTTATAAAAATAGCACTTTGAGGAGATTGTAAAAAACTAAGCGCCAGTGTTGCGATCAATCTTAATTGGCCATTAACTAATTTATTATACCTCACAAAATTTACATTTTGAAAAATCAGTCAACCATTAAGTTTCAAATGACTGTTGTTCATTCATGTTGTCTGGGTTAATTCATAGATTCAATGTT
This sequence comes from Schistosoma turkestanicum, assembly GCA_944470395.2. Taxonomy (NCBI): domain Eukaryota; kingdom Metazoa; phylum Platyhelminthes; class Trematoda; order Strigeidida; family Schistosomatidae; genus Schistosoma; species Schistosoma turkestanicum. The sequence goes on along the minus strand of OX103974.1, from coordinate 10,205,681 downwards.
AATGTAACTAAACAGATGCATGAACTAATGTTACTGAAATCTGATACATGTTAAGCGAACATAACAATAAATAAAACAAATGCTTTTAGAATGAAGATAAAATATCCACAAAATTGCTTACAGAAATGATGTATTACATAGTGAATAGTGTGAGTTGAATAAAATATGAAATTCTAATCGGTTGTAGCTGTTTGTACATACTACTACTACTACTACTACTACTACTGATACTACCACTATTATTTTGAAGGTGAATAATTTCAGATGAAATTCGTGGGAATTTTTTTTATCTCAAATTGTAGAAGATTGAATGTCAAGTCAGTTAGTTGTCTTATGGTTAAACGGTCATGACGACCCATGAAAGTCTCAGGCTCGATCTCTAATGTGGTTGTGGATACACACTATGGAATAATTGTACACTAGGGAAAAGTTAAATGTTCAATGTTTCTAGATTTTCTATGATTGTTTAACTAAAGCCAATACTCAATGTAGATTGCACAGTAATCGGTCTTTCTTATTTTATTGTATTTATCTAGATTGGTCTGCAGACACACTCACGCATACGAGCAGTGGCCCCCGTTCGAGCACTTATGAACCAAATCGATCCCTCTAACCAATCCACTACCCACTATCCCGAATCAGCAAGCTCGACAAGGCGTGCTTTCCCAGCTAGACCTGGCACCCCGAACGAATTACCGAGCCACCCAGCAGCCGTTCCAACCGTCTGGCCTCCAACTGCCTTGCGCTGATACAATCAATCGGAGCTCTCAAATTCCATTCAACATAACTCATAGAGCGAAAGCTCACAAAATGATGAAGTAAAACATATGATTAGAGAACAAATAACTCTAGTGACCTTCAGACATTCAGAAAAATCTGAACTTTCCGTGTTCAAAAAATACATTTCAAATGATGAAAATGTTTTATTAAACTTGATGACTGATATTTTTTATAGATACATACATATTCTAACTATACACTTACATATTAATAACTTTAACTTAACGAACCACAATCAAATTGGCTAGATTTATATATTATGAATCTTATAACTGAGTCTTTTGGGTGCTGTTGTATTCCCTAATCGTGATGGTTCAATTATAAAATATTCGTTGTCTTTCCAGCCAACATTATGAGTGCATACTCGAGACTGAATAAGAGTTTGTTCTATTTAAATGGACTTGGTTTGTTGTTGTTTACAATTATACGACAACAGTTTGGATATTCAATCTGTGAAAACTCTCAACACAAATTTTCAAGTAATATCTAAACAATTATAAGAAACAACGAAGCAAGTCACAGTTCAACAGAAAAAGTCATTGGTCTAATGCGGACACGTTCCCATATACACCATAAAACACTTCGCATAAAAGGACATAACATCTACAATTTGAGCGGCAGAAATTCTTTGTTATCATAGTACCTTAACGCAGTTCATTGTTTACAAACATTCTAAAGTTACAGAGAAAGTAATATGATCAGAATCTAAAAAAAACCGATGTGGCTCAGTTGATAAAGTACAGGTGAACATTTGAAATATTCAAATCAATAGTTTCAATCAGTTATGTCTCATAAAAAATGAAGAAAGCTTTCAGAAAAATCGAATGAATGATGACGTTCCATGAATCTGTATATATGTATATCAGGGAATAAATCACACTGGAGTTTGAAGAAAAAAGCATTTTGAAAAGAACCTAAACTCATGTGTATAGAAACTTATACCTACCTACGCTACACTACTTATTTACACACTACAGAATTCACAAATAGTTTAAAACAAAGTATTGTGAAATTATATTAACTTCGGACTAATGCTAACCAATTAATGAAATATCACATGCATTTCAATTTTACATACATTATGTATGCATATATAAGTGCAGAAACATGATGAAAAACTAACTGAAAACAAATCTCTTCACACTATTCAACTGTTTCTTTTGAAATACAGTCATTTATGTTGAAGAGTAACAGTTTACTGCAATTACACATAGTTCCCGTATACTCTTCAAATTTTCACGTCAACTAGTCTTGATCACTGGAAAATCACAGTGATCTTCTGAACCAAAACAATATTACACTTCACTTACTGTTAGACAAGCATCATCATCAACACGATGTCAAGATTGACTATCGATTACATCTTATTTGTCACTGTAACACGTATGTAACATCATCCTTATTTACACAGCCAAATAATGTTTCAGTTATATTGATTTCATTAAATTCTCAACAATCTCATTTGGTAAATGTGGAATATTTTTAACAGTGATAAAATGTACACATTTAGAGAATGAGTCATGAATTCTTTTATTTAACATTTTATTAACTACCTACATTAATTAATTAAGTAATTAACATAAATGTAGTTTAATGCAAAACCGGATACCGATTAATTGTTGTTATATAACAGTAGGTTATATAAATATTTGATTTATTGTGAAAGAATTTAAACTATTTGAAATTGTTTCAAGTAAACCAATAAGTTATGTCACCTTGAGAAGTGTTTCTTTCCTGTTTTAAACAAATTTGAGATTTATTTGCGAAACTGTAGTGGTGTATATATTTCAACTGACTACTGCTATGGGCTTTCAACTTTAAAGCACATCTATATTTCACCATAATGTTTTGTTGGAATGATTTTAAATAATTAAGACTGATTCAACAACAGACTTTATTTGTATAAGTCACAGTCACGAATACACGAAAATATTTCCAACATTTACGCTAGCACTATTCAAACCTGTTGTCAGAGTTCTGAAAGTTTTCTTAAGAGTTATTATTGGCTTCAATTTTTAGTAAAAGAAAGCCAATAATTAAATCGATGATAAACATTTTGATGAGATTGTGTTCGATAAATAATGCTATAATTGCTGCAGATTGAAGTTTGAATGTGATCAGTGTCACAAGAGTTTAAAAATCAGTAGCATGCTTAGAAATAAGTAAATTCGAAAGAAAAAAAATAACATGGACAACAATTTAGACAAAGATGTTGGCGCCTATGGACCATGTGACATGTGTCAACATTCAGGACCATAGATTAGAAAAATTAAGATAGTTTGTCGGTGTAATGCAATTTCCTATAGCTTCTGAAGTTAGAATCCACACGCTTAATTCCCCTGTTTATATTGATCGAAATTTAGGAGTATCACAAAACAGTAACGGAACATGAGATGCACCAAAAAATGGTACATCTTTTGACATCGGTACTAAATAACTTTGAGATGGTGGAGAAGATTTGCAGTTCAGGTGGATGACTGTGGTGGTGTTTGGTTCTCTGAGCTGGATTTTTTGGTTGTAGAGCTCTCATTGTTCTTCTGAAGAATATCAACAGCACAAACTTCAGATAGATGTTGTTCAGAAGGACAATGAAAGCTCCACAACCAAAACATCCAGCTCAGAGAACCAAACACCACCACAACTAAATAACTTTATTTATTAGCAGAGATGGATTTTTTTTTCCCTGTTTTGATGCAAGGATCAGAGCATAGTTTACATCGATAAAATGTTTTGAGGTGAATCGGTCAAAGTGTGACTAATAATTTGATGGATTGTCCTTACAGTTTGTACGAAATCTGACTAAGTATGAGTTTCTTCAATAATTTTCTAGTAAAACTTGATGAAGAATACCAGTAGAAATAAAACTTAGTTAAGAGCTACATATCTTTATCACCTTTGCAATCATCTGCATGCCTTGGCGTTTATCTCAGGCAACGATGAAAATCAATAATACCTTGTTTGTCCTATCTCTACAACGTATTTGTTTCAAATCATTTGTCAGCTTTGTTAACTGAAGAATTTTTTGTTAAACGTTAATCACTTCTAATTGTGATGTCTATCAAGGAGATTTTGAAAAGAAATTTTCACATGAACAGAACTCAACTAAAATAGCACTACGGGGTTGTTGTGAAGATTGTTAAGTTTTATTTGATCGATTCATGGTTTCAAACAAAACTTGACAATCTTTACAACAACCCCGTAATGCAAATTACCTGTGCTCACTAGTGACTAGCTTCGTGAGGAATCTCCTCCGAGTTCTAGTGAGAGGACGTGACCAGTGAAGTTCAACCTATTCGGGTGTAGACAGTAACTACCGAAGACTGTGTATGAGGTTGCGCAACTCCGTGAATTGATCAAGTTAGACATTACGTTTATATATGTATATAGGCGTTCGCGCGCAAGACCGAAGGTTCCGGGTTCGAATCCTGCGGGGTGCAGGAGTCGTGGATGCTCACTGCTGAGGAGTTCCACACCAGGACGAAACGGCCATCCAGTGCTTCCAGGTTTCTAATGATGGTCTAACATTGATCGATTCATCGTTTCAAATAAAATAGCACTTCCTATAAATTATCGTGCCACAACTATTTTAATACTTTTTCTGTCAAAATATCATGCCTGGATTATAAGATTTAATTAAGAACAATCAAATAAGAAGAATGTGCAAAATCTTAAATCATACTACTGAGAACTGACAAAAATCGTAAAAATTATTCATAATGATCAAAGTTCAATTTCATTGTTTAAGGTTAGTTAACAAGTTTTGTTTATTTGACATTTTTTAAAGAAAAAAAAAATTAAATTACATTTCTTTGTTAATAATTTCAACACATTTTTAGAGTATTTTCACAGTGTGTGCACTTCAGAAATATTGATCTATATTAAAACAACAGTATTCTGTGTTACTATTTCTAACTACACTGAAATAATCATACTTCATCGTACAATAGAGTGAGTGATAAGACACATTTATTTCTGTATATATAGTTCATACTTTTAATTACGAGAAAAATAAAGCTAGTCAAGGTCACATAGTTTATACCGAGAACAATCAATGCGATGACATTATCAATAGAACACTAATGTGTCGTTGATCACGTGCGTTGCATATCAGAAACCTTAAAAAGAGATTTATTTGCTTTTTTTAACTGTTTAATTCGTTAGTGAATTCATTCACTTACACACAAGATTGTTATGCAATAATTTACCTAGACACAATTGACAATTTTGATCAATTTAGCTTTGTAATAATTGTATTAACACCTAATAAGTAGTATAGAATGAAATGATTTATAATGTCGAAATATTATCCTAGTACTGTACAAATTTAAAAAATGATTATTGAAAATAGAGAAATCAAAACATTTGTTCAATGTTAAATAATGATATGTCAGGGGGTTCAGTCAGCAAAGGTTCACAATAATTCATTGTCTACCAAAAATAAACTTTAGATAACAGTTTTAAACTAACCGCCAATTAATAATGCCTAGATAAATTTAAACGTTGTTGAGCTTACTATTTGAAAGACATTAAGTAAAATGTATTACAAAATTAAAATGGCCAGTGTGAAATTTCTAGACTATTTTTAAGAATAAATAGAAATAACTTAATGAAAAAGATTTCCTTTTTCTAGAATGTTATTGATCGATTTTGAATAAACGTATTTATATATTCATTTAAAGCTGACATAAGTTTAACATTTATCGATCATTGTTAGGTCACCATGAGAAACTTGAAAGCAATGAGCGGCCGTTTCGTCCCAATAAGGGACTTATCAGCAGTGCACATCCACGGTCCCCGCTCGCAAGAGTTGAACCCAGGACCTCTAGACTACTAAGCTAGCATCCCAGGTTGTAAGTTAGTGAAGACTCAACAATCTCTATAACTCTAATAAAAATAATGACAGTTATCATTTTAAATAATTTAATTATTCATATGAATGAACTTTCACTGCTTAGAGAAGTGAGAAAACAATTAAAAAAACTAATCTCAATCGATCCTTGATATCAAATGTTGAATAGGATGAGGATGGATGAGAAAGATATTCAGTATTTCATTGGTTTCCCTAATACCCTCACATATTAGGATGAATATCACCAATAAAAAGTAAACGGTTTCGATATTCACAAGGGTAAGACTGTTAGGATATTCACTAAACATCCTTAGAGGATTATTTGTAAGTCTGATTCTATTGGTCAGTTCCTATTGGTCATCCTAACTATCAGTGTCACATATATCAATGTTGTTTCCTATTTGACTTAACTGTATAAATATGCATTATCTGTAATGTTTAATGATCCGAATCCTCAGTCTCTTCTCGACTTGGACCTGATACTTTCCAGATGCTTGCAGAATGTACGTTCTACTGCCTATCAAGCCTTCTTCTTCTATTCAATGAGAGTCTGGGACACTCAGATTAGAGTAGCCTATCGTATCACCGGATCATCGATCCTCAGTCTCGTTTACCGATTAAGGTAAACTCGTCATAGTTCAAGCTTATCGACATGACATGTTAACTTGCATTCGTAGCAAAAAAGTAATCAGACTATATTGTCCTATTCTGTTTGAACTAAACATTATTTCACTTTAGTAAAAATTTCACAACTTTCAGTCGCACACCCATTTACATTAAAACAAACAAGGAGAACGTGAAACAGGGAACCAAAGTGAATAACTAAAAGAGCTAGAAAAACAAGCAGTTATCACAGTAAGAATGAAGGTATCATTGTCCATTTCATGCATTTATATATATATATATATATATACATAAATATGGTCAGAGGTAAACAAATAATCTACATTTGTTCTCCATAGACATTGTTTAGTTTGTCAAAAAAATAAAACGATCTATAATTATGTACAACATAATAACATTCTCTTCCTAAATTTCTTTTTCTAAGCTGATTCATCAATAAAAGAAAAAGAAACATTGTACACTGAATTCGAATATATATATGTAAATGGTGTTTTCTTTGCTGGAAAAGTGAACACCATTTTAGAAATTGAAAGATAAATGCACTTCCATTATTTAGATCAGAATGACAATATGTTTAGTATCTATATGTCAATGTTGTAAACATTTGTGATTGTCTTTTCCTACATCATTGAATCACACGGTACAACATAAAAAAATTTACTGAATACATAACTAACTGGAATAAGATAGTAGGTGGATATTCTTAAACATTTCATATCACTACAAGTAGAATTGGTAAAATTTTGTTTCGTCTCAATGCTAAAGGATGGTGTTGATCAACTTCTAATACCTCAGTAATGCCACTTCATTATAGGTTGTTAGCAAAGATGGGTAGCAGGTCACTGTGGGATCTAGGACATTCGCGATAGATTTTCTTTGTGGTTAATCACCTGAATGTAACCTCATTCCAGTGTCGATGTTCACACTGAAACTCTAACTCTATTCCCTTTAACTCAAACTGTGTTGAGATACGGAATCTAGATAACCACTAACCTATGCAACAAATATGAAGTTTATTTATAAAGGTTGGTAAGCGATAACGTGTTGGCGTTTAAAGCGTAAATGTACCAGTATGGTGGATACTAATCGCAATGTCGTTTTTAGGTAGTATGCAGCGCAGTGTCACCTGGAAGTTACTGTCGGAGACTGTCTTCGAAGCATTGCTCGTATATCCTGGGACACCCGAGTGAGCAACGCTATTATTAGGAATCGGGTGCTAGATAAGAATGGCAGATCAGTAGACGCAGTAGTGACACTTCATCAGTTGGGGTGGTTGCGACATGTGTTGCGTATGCCCAACCACCGACTGCCTCGTCGAGCCTTGTTTTGTAGTGTAGGAATAGGTTGGAAGAAAGTTAGGGGCGGCCTAACCAAAGCATGGCATAAATCCATGAAGTCATTGACAAGTGGACTGAGTCATGTCGGTAGGTGTAGGCTACGTGGTTGGGGTCCGCGAGATGATAATAATCGAGGGTTAGAGACCTTGAATGACATGGCTCAAAATCATTCGCAATGGCGACGGTGCATTTATTCTTTGTGTTCTCTCAAATCCTAATCTTCTGGATTCGTGAACACCTCTAGTTTTGACTTTCTTAACTTTTCTCATTGAATCATACTTCTTGAATAATATCTTCTAATGCTAACCTCTCCGATTACTTCTAATACCTTTACTACCTCTTCTACTATTGGATTTGAATTGACAATCGCCTCTCTGTGCTGATGTGGTATGGCAACATGAACTGATGTACTTACGTAGGAAGTTCTACGTTGCAACTGACTGACTGACTGTCGGAGACATGAAGGTCAGACCAGAGTGTATGACGTGATCAAAGTGTTTTAACGAACAAACGACTTGTGATAGACAATAGTTAATAATCTGCTTATTTTGGTATACACATTTTCTAAGTAAACTGTCGTAACGTCTTCATTCATTACACCGGGTTCTTTATTACAATTTAAACATTAATCAAGAGACACAAGTGCCTGTTACTGAGTAACTCAAAATAAAACCAAGCACTTGTCCATCATTCAACTATGACACATTGGTTGAGTGATTTTTGGTTATGAGTGTATTCAAACTTCTAATTGAATTGTATTTTCGTATAACATAGACAAAGTCTATTGTCAAATGAAATACCACGCATAATGACGATAGTTCTTTTTTGTTAATACAAAGTTAGGATTGTCTCTAGTCTATTCGTTTATTCTAATAATAAAATTATCATCAAATGATGACCTATTAAAAAACTACAAGGCAAACACAACACAAACACAAAATCATTTCAACACAAGGAAAATGTATTTGTAAGTGATTGTATTTTCCTCATGTTAATAACATGAAGTGTAAATGAACAGTCTTTACTGGCATATACACATCCTCAGTAATTTTTCCCTGTATTACCTACCATTCAGTCACAAATTGTTATCCAAGTTAAATAGGATACAACGTTATTTTCATGGAGTTTCAGATTAAACGAAACGTTCATCCTAGCTTAAAATTAATATCAACTTATCTATCAAAAATTATGTCATTCAAAGAATACAACTTTTCTTGTATAGTCTAATAACTGACTAACTAACTAAATAACTCGTAAAATAGAATGTTGAGTTATCAAAGTACCGCCTAATTTATTTCATTTATATTACTGATTAACTTTGATATTGACGTGTAAGACCACTGATAATTACATCATTATTTATGAATTTATGTGGTTCATAAGTAAATTTTAGAGATTCGAAACATTCACCCTCATATTAATTAATGTGGACTGTATGCTCAACGTCATCCCTAAAACTGATTATTTGTAACTAGATTTTGTCATTCTGACTAAATCACTAGAAGTTTTGAACTAGTAGTGATTAGCATAATAAGATATTTCATCATCACAACTGATTAGTGGATGCTTCACATTTAAAGTGAAATGGACATCAACGATCTACCGGAAAAAAAAACCCAACTCGATGCATTTGTTAAAACGAATAGCTTTACATTTAATTCGTGTTTACATGAGTTTATTTGGTAGTTAACACAGAGAGATTCATTTTCATTACTAATCGTGAAAAATTACCAGTGAAATTCTTGATTGGATGTGATTTAACAAAAAGATTATTACATAATCAATCGGGTATCAAAATAACTAGCCTACAACTGGATAGTTTTGATAGAGTATAACAAAACAGATTCTGATTAAGTAATTCTCGGTTTATAACTACCATATCACTATTCAACCTCGTCATGACATATCTCTCTGCTGGTTGCTCTCAGTTTCAACTTGGAGTACTCAAAATTTGACAATGAACACGTTGTACTCAAATTATTCGATGTGACTGTATCATTTGAATAAGATCAGGTGTTTGGAAATGGAAAAAAACATCCGCCCCAAAAAAAATAATTGTGCATACTTTTTTATGTCAACAAAAAGGGTAATTTTGTTTAGTTGAACATAAAATTATCAAAATTTAACTCATAAACTGACTTACCAAAATTAATTCACTTTGTCTATAAATCTCCACTGATCAGATCCTGTGATTAAACAATTCTGGCAAGTGACACTTTATATTTTTAATAATGATAATGAGATACGACAGATATAGTAGAGAATTTTTGTAAAAATTAATCTGCGTGGGCTACACATTTAATACTGTGAAGTATAAGAAGCAGGTGATTGGTTGAAAGCAAGACAATCGATTAATTGGTAGACAAATTGTGCTATAATGATAAAGCAAACACAAAACACCATCGTCACACACACACACACACAATCGATGTATGAATGAACAGAAAGGAAACCCCATTTCATGCGAATCGGTTGTTGTCTGTTTTTTCTGAATTACTTTGTTTTGATGAATACTTGAATTCTGCTGAAATTGTCTTTAATGTACACTGAAACTATTTATTAGTTACAGATTTGAATTTATAATGTATATTGATTGTAAACGAAGCAGTAGACTATTCAATTCAACAACTAAGTTAGGATATGACGTTAAACAGTCTCATTGGGAAATAATCATGTATTCACCTTGAATAAATTTCATAATCTTTAATTATGATATTGTCATAAAACAATAGACTATAACTCCAAATGAGTTCTGTGTCATTTATTGAAGAGAAATACAGATATATTTAAAGATGTTCAGTATATGTGAAGTCTGATTGGTTTAATGACATTCACATTTTCATTAGTTATTCTTCTATAGTGATCAATATTCAACGAAAAGATTCCCTAGACATGAAAACAAAAGAAGAAGCTAATGTATTTGAAATTAGCGGTCGATTTTGTAAAATTGATATTTGAAACAATTTTAGTAAGAAAGAATAATGCACAATCACAAACGATACTTGCGATCTTGTAATTATCTGGTATATGTGAATAAGTTAGTAAATAGTATAAAACTTTTCAATATATCATGTTCAGTCAGTCGGTTAGTCAATCAGTTACAACGTAGAACTTTGTACATAAGTACATCAGTTCAGGTTGCTATAACACATTAGCACAGAGACGCAATTGTCAATTCAAATCCCATAATGGTAGAGATAGTAGGAGTACTACTGTTAATGGAGAAGATTAGGATTCGAGTGGTTTTTTTTTAAAAAAACTGGTTTGATTTATGATTTGTGAATGTATTATATCATGATTACAAAAAACATCAATCAGTCAATCAAATGCGATACGCTAAGTTTGGTTCAATATTCAATATGATTGAATTTCGATTCATTTAAAATGTATTGAAATTGCTCATAGTATACAGTTAAATTTAATATTCGAGCTGAGTAATACTTGTAAATTGAATGAGTCATGTGAAGCTGCAGACAATCGTCGAGAAATACCCAAAAAAGTTTTGACCATTCTGATTGGAGACGTAAACATTAAAGTTAGAACAGGCAACGCTAGGATTACATGGACTGGGAACCAGACTTGCTTACTTAAGCTTGTTACCCCTAATGGAGCGAATTATTTTTCTGGTTAGGGTTGTTTAGCGAGTTGGATTTCTATGGGATAGAATCTCTAGTCCAATGCCAAAACCCCCTTTATCGGGGCTTTGGGAAAGGCAGTAACCTTAGAAGGGCTTCAGGCGGAGTTTTTTGCAAATCTATTTTCGTCTACGAACTGGTCATTGATGGTACCTTATTTTCACATAGACGCACACAGAAAGCCACCTGGGTTTCACCATACCATACTACCACATTCGCATCAATAAACATTTCAGAAGGACCATGGAGAATGTGAAACTCCGCTAGTAGAACCTTCGGGGCTACTGCCGGTCCCAAGCCTGGATAAAGGAGGAGGGTTGGACATGGGGTTGAAGACCCCATTCCGTCAAAAACTAACTTGGCAAAAAAACGCTAACCATGGAGAATGTGAGAACGAAGTGTGGAGCTGACATATCACCGAATCACCACATAGTGGAGACTACAATGAAACAGGATCTAAAGAAAACCCGGACAACTGGAAAAACAGGTCTCCAAAAGTTGAATACAGCCTTTTTTTGGGTTGTTGGCATATTCAATTAATTCAAGATAACTGTCAACAAGAAGTTCCAGGCTTTCAAAGATCTACTCAGTGAATTGGAAACTGTCAGAAAGAATAACAGGAGAAGGGTTAAGAAAACAATAAATTCGGCCTATCATGAGGTTTAAGCCAAAAGAAGCACCAATTCACTAAGGTTTCAGAGAAAACAGGTCTTAGCAAGTGAGAGAATCTGAGGGGTAACACGCTTCGCTGAAATCCATGAAAAGACTTCATTCTCGTGAAAAAGCTAAATCGTAACGTAGGCTAAAATCGTTACACTGTTTATTATATGAAACATGAATACTATAGTGTTTCTTGGCCTTAATTTTGTCTCATCCGATGTACAGTTTTGGTACATGAAGTTACAAAACCCTTCAAGTTGTAAGTTTAAAGGTAGATGGAAGAGAAAAAGCCTGAAACGAAGTTAGCATCAACTGTACAGAAAAACACGTGAATCCATAGGTTTGGTCTCGGATGAACACATTATTATTATGATTATCATTATTCACTCAGACAGGATATTTTTGTATGATTTTTCAATCATATTATGCCATGTTGATATTCTAGAAATTCTATCAGACTGCAATTGGATGAAATCTCTTCAGCTTCTTCAGAGCTTCTGGAAGCTTATTTGGCCTTCTGGGTGCCAGTGTACTTGTTTACTTTCGTCACTCACAGCGATAGGAAAATCGACAGTGAACACAGCTGGATGAATTACTTACTTACTTACTTACTTACGCCTGTTACCCCCGATGGAGCATGGGCCGCCCACCAGTTTTCTCCAACCAACTCTGTCCTGGGCTTCCTTCTCCAGTCCTGTCCAATGTTTGTTCATTCCTCCCATATCTTTCTCTATTTCTCGGCGTAATGTATTCTTTGGCCTTCCTCTTTTCCTTTTGCCTTGAGGGTTCCATGTGAGGGCTTGTCTCGTGACGCAGTTAGGTGCTTTTCGTAGTGTGTGTCCTATCCACTTCCACCGCTTCTTCCTGATTTCCTCCTCCAATACAATCTGGTTTGTTATCTCCCACAGTACGTTGTTGCTGATGGTGTCTTGCCAACGATTCCGAAGTATTTTGCGTAGACAGCTGTTCATAAACACTTGTATCTTCTGGATGATGGCTTTCGTAGTTCTCCAAGTTTCCGCTCCATACAGTAGAACTGTCTTCACATTTGTATTGAAAATCCTGATTTTGGTTTTGGTTGAAAGTTGTTTGGAGTTCCAGATATTTTTCAACTGTAGAAATGCAGCCCTTGCTTTGCCAATCCGCGCCCTTACATCTGCATCGGATCCACCTTGATTGTTGATGATGCTGCCCAGATACGTAAAGGTGTTAACTTCCTCCAAGACATCTCCATCAAGAGTGATTTGGTTGGTGCATGTTGTGTTGCATCGGAGAATTTTGCTTTTTCCTTTATGTATGTTGAGACCGGATGAATTACAATTTGCGCTTAAGTAAATCAATAATCCTTCCTGTGGAAGAATCAACCAACCATTATGCATAGGTTATTCCCTATAAATAGTAATATGTTCGTAGTGTGTGTAGAGATGTGTTTATTTGATTTAAATAAGCTTTCGACAATAAATGAAATATCTTTTTTTTTGGCCCCAAACAGGTAGAACGTGTTTTCTTCAAATGTTTTTCAATTGTCTAATCATCCCATAAAGGAGTCCAATATGAAAGAAGAAGTTTGCAAAGTTAATAATCTCATACAGGACTGATGAAGAATAGTTTTAAGATAATTATTATTGTAGTGAATGAGAACACAGGTGGGGCAACCGAATTGTATTTAACGGAAATTACAGAGTCACTCAGTAAAATCGGAAAACCATATCGTAAATTGTTCATTTGCAAAAGATCCCTTCATCCTATGGAACTGGACTGTTCCTGTTGCCAAACATCAATCCATTGTCACTATTCATGCGTTTCATACCAATTCCATTGTTTTCTAACTCTTCCTTTCTTGATCTTCCCCCCATATTATGCTACCAGACTTTACGTTGACACTCACGTCATATACTACTTATAAGTAGTTCGCACCACAGCACCACAGTATGACCAAAATATTATAGATATTGTTATCAGAATTATTTAAAAAAATAGTTTCAACGAAAAAGAATGTTTTTTATTTTCTAAATTGTCAAAAACATATTTTTAATTATGACTGACTGACTATTCAATACTCTTAACCAGTGTATGAGTATGATTATGATTAAACCAGTGTCTACGTGTCATTGTATTATTCATTAAAATGTAACTACTTTCTTTTTTTAATCTAATGGAATGTGTGTATGTGTATGTGTTTTTAGTGTAAGACCGTTATCTGTACTTTAATTTCTCTTTTTCTAAATGTAAAAATTTTATAATGATAACATATAAAAGTGATTAAAATTTTAATTTATAAACATTACAAGTTGATTTTTTCATTAAAGAAAGTTGTGAGTTTTAATTAAAATCTTCACAAAATGTGCTCAACAGTGATTAACTTCGTGAGGAAATTCTCCGAGTTCTAGTGGGGAGTTATGACCAGTGGAACACAACACTGTCGAGCATAGGTAGTTAGTTACCTACCGAAGTCAATGGATGAGGTTGGGCAGTACCTTAGATTGACTTGAATTTAGACATTAACACTAGTTCTTGGTTAACCAACAAGCCTGCTGCACATGCTGCATTTTAAGCAACACAATAATTCTCACAAAAGCCAATTTCGCGATCACTTCTGCCACATACAGGAACGCACATGTTGTCTAGATTGGTCTGCAGACAAGATGACGTCCAAAAAGCACGCACACGAGCAGTGGCCCTCGTTCTAGCACTTATGAATCTACTCGACTGCTTCAACCAATCCATAATCGGCAAGGACGGCAAGGAGGGCTTTTCCAGCTAGACCTGGCACCCCGAAACGGATTACCGAGCCACTCAGCAGTGCACTAACCAGCCGTCTGGCTTCCAACTGCATTGCGCTGATACAATCGATCAGAGCCGTCAGACCCCACCTGAAGCTAAAGATCGAGTTGGTCCTACAAGGTTAGCTGGAACGTACACTCTCCCATGGGGTAGATGTCATGAACTCGACCAAGCGCAAGCACTCAGCCGAGCAGGGTTAATCCCACTACGCGATTGGGCAGACATCATTGGTGTCCAGTACCATTTCAGCACTGGATCACATAACCCAACTGGAGACCCTTGTTTAAGGGGGCCTGGACGCCAGTTGACACAATACACCGAGATGCAGAGTGTTTGGGACAACCACATAGGGTCGGCATCAGTAGTTCCGGATCTTTACGGATGCTTTACCACACAAATCCTCTATGGCCGCCTTCAAGTATCCTGAAAAGCTATATATATCCCATTATTTCAAATTTACCTACGCTCAATGAGCGGGATTTAGACTTAAAGGCGTTCAGTCCTAACCCCCCAGGGTGGCAAACTGCATACACGGCTTGCGACCATGAACACGTACCATTATTCTGGACCATGGTAGGCACGGTATCCTAAGCGTTCGGAAAGGCTTTTAGCAGTAGCGCTGTAAACAACACCACGTTACCTGGCAGGACCACGAAGAGTTAGCCGCCACCACAACCACCAAAACGCTCCATTTATGCATTTCACCTAATATACCCATTCAATTAGATGACGAGGCATTTGGCTCCCTTAAGAGAGTTATAGTTAACACTGTGGGATATCGGCTCAGTGGTCTGGATATCAAGCGTTTGCGCGTAAGACCGAAGGTCCTAGGTTCGATTCCTACGAGTTAGTGGTCGTGGATGTGCACTACTGATGAGGCCTATACTAGGACGAAACAGTCGTCTAGTGCTTCCAGGTTTCTAATGGTGGTCGAACAATGATCAATTCATGATTTCAATGAAACTAAAAATTAAGCAATTTTTATTCTCTACTTAATGAAATACAATTTTTTCTTAAAAAAAGAGTTTCATAATCTTATTGTAATTCAATGTGTCAATTATTAATCCAGTGAGAAATCATTTTTAAAATAATATTGTTGATAATGATGGGTGTCATGTTCATTGTCTTGTTTGAATTGAAATTTGGCTGTAATTACTCCTTTTTTTCCTTCAATCATAAAAATGCTTGAATGAAATGGTTTATCTAAGCCTAATAATAGAATATTGTAATTTTGGGGCACAGTTTTGGAGGTTTGCGTTTTTACACATTTGAAATCATCAATCAATCATTGTTAGACCACCATTAGAAACCTGGAAGCACTGGACGGCCGTTTCGTCCTAGTATGGGTCTCCTCAGCAGTGCGCATCCACGTCTCCTGCTCCCCGCAGGATTCGAACCCGGGACCTTTGGCATTGTAGGCGAACGAACGCCTTACCATCGGACCACTGAGCCGGCATCCAACGGTGTTAATGTCTAATTCTGATTGATCTAGGGATTTTGTGCGACCTCACCTATTTGTCTTCGGTAGTGGTTACTGCCTACACCCGACAGGGATGAACTCCACTGGTCACGTTTTCTCAACTAGAACTCCGAGAATATTGTAATTCATATGTATTTATGTATACTGTTATTACAGAGAAAGGTGTTCAGTGTATCCAAATATTACTAGGTAATCAACCATGACAAAATGGTACTACCATTCATAAGTGAACTCTAAAATCTTGCTATTATGATTACTATTTTTATTTTATATTATTGTGTAGTATATGTAAGAAGTCATGTAAGCCAAATATAACATTCACCACAGAGTATAATGCAGATTAATTTGGGTGTGTAAGCATTCTACTTGACCTTAACTATAGAAATAATGTTTATTGTATCAGTAAGATTTTTTTCTCACTAATTAGTATTCAACTTTTTTCAATGACTAATACGATTTTGATGATAAGTAAAAACCTTATTGTTTGTAAATATGAAAGATTGAAGTGAAATTTTTATGTCAATGATATATTTTAAGTAATATTTACTGAGCTGGATTAAGCATGAACTGAATTTGTAGTCATTCATAAACAGTATGATAATAATGATTTCATATGATTTAGAATTGACATGAACTAAGATAACAGATAATCCTTAATGATGTTTTCTGGTTAACTGATAAGAATATGAGCCAAAAATCGTATGCCAAATAATACTCTGTAATAAGTAAGTTTTGCAGATTGTAGTAAACTCATTATTTGTTTCAACTACACTATCAATATTCATTAGTCCTGTATCAGTACAATGTGAATGATTCTTTCATAAGCTTCTCCTGGGTGATAAATTATTATCCGACAAGAATAACGAACTTAGGCAAGAGACGTACAACTGTTTCTGTTTAATTACACAAATATAGTCTCACCTTTCTATTAGTAAAAAAAAACCTAGGCATGGTTCGAACTATGTTTACTGGTTAGCTTTATTTTAGCGAGTTATTTTTCTGCGGGATAGGATTGCCAACCTCAAGCCGGATCCTCTTCTTTGGGACGGACAGTGGCCCCAGAGGGGCTCCAGGCGGAGTTAAAAGCCTAGGCGTAACGCAATCTATTCGAAGCAGTTCGGGTGAAGATTATTTTTTAGTTGACTTTAAAAAATATCACGACATCATGTCTAATATCAAGTAATATTGCTTTCCGAACAATAAGAAGAATATACTACAGATAGTTTCTATTGCCTGATAGATCCATGTATAGAAATTTCCATAAGCTGACCTTAATTCATGGGTGGAATATTCTCACTTATTTTTTTTCAATTCGCTCGCCTAATTATTTTCGGTTGAGTACAATTAATTACTTATATACACAAGAATTGTGTTCATCGAAATATTGTCTGATATAGGCAGAAACACTGAGAAATGATGATAGAATGAATATAAAGACATATGCTACACTTCCAGTCATTACTGATTGATTTTATTAAGTATGAGAATTGGCTTATATGAAATGCGAAACGAGTTAACGCAAATAATAGATACCATCTACGCTCCTACGGTTTTAATGCTAACTGTTCATCAATCGCATTTTCTTCAAAAATTCAGAAAATACATATGAAATAAAAAAAATTCACTTATTTATTTCTTGAATATACGGAAAAGTAAACATAACAAAGAGAAATAAAGTAAAGGGAATACATTGAAATCCGTCAGTATGTGACTCTACGAGGAGCCAACGTTTTTCTCTGTTTACTCCCGATCCATACACATTGCCTATCTAGGTAAGTAAAATTTTGTTTACCAAGGCAAGCGGTTGATTTCAATATGATCGACCATTTCGCTGCTTCAATAATAACAGGTCTTGTATACATATAGTTGAAACATGGTATTTGACGCTTTGATCCTTGACGTATAATTGTGTCAACCCAAAAAGCACATTTGTTAAGTAGAAAAATATACCTGAGAGATGAACTAATTGTAACCATTTCAATTTTAGTTACAGCTGAGCATTCAAAAATAACAGCATATATCTATAATGATATTTTCACTTAGACATATTCGATGCAATAAGTGACGCTAGTTCCAATGCACTTTTGTTATGGTAATCATTTTCACAACAATGAACTGATTTAGGATGAATTTCCAAGATTTTACTGAAAATCTATGGTTGATGAAGTTCAGCCATAGTTTAAGTGTGATATTAACCATCATGGTATTGAATAATTAACGCAAAATAATTTGTTTTAAACTCTAACCACAAGACACAAAAATTCTTCATTCTAAATTTGACAAGCCATTCGCTGCATATTCTGGAAGAGTACCATATAGAGAACAAAAAAAGTATTTGTCACTTTCTTTTTTCAATAGTATTCCAATAAGTGTTAGATAGTAAGTAGGTAAGTAAGTGCATAAGTATGTAAGTAAGTAATTAAGTAAATAAGTAAGTAAGTAAGTAAGTAAGTAAGTAAGTGCATAAGTAAGTAAGTATGTAAGTAAGTAAGTAAGTAAGTGAGGCAGTAAGTGAGTAAGTAAGTAAGTAAATAAGTAAGCAAGTAAGTAAGTAAGTGCATAAGTATGTAAGTAAGTAAGTAAGTAAGTAAATAAGGGAGTAAGTGAGTAAGGGAGGGAGTAAGTAAGTGAGTAAGTAGGTAGGTGAGTGGGTAAGTAAGTAGGTGAGTAAGGTAAGTAAGTAACTGAGTGAGTAAGGTGAGTAAGCAAGTGAGTAAGTGAGTAGGTAGGTAGGTGAGTAAGGTAAGTAAGGTAAGCAAGTAAGTGAGTAGGTGAGTAAGTAAGTGCATAAAGAAGTAAGTAAGTAGGTAAGTAAGTAAATAAGTAAGCAAGTATGTGCATAAGTGCATAAGTAATTAAGTAAGTAAGTAAGTGAGGGAGTAAGTATGTAAGTAAGTATGTAAGTAAGTAGGTAAGTCAGTAGGTAAGTAAATAAGTAAGCAAGTGAGTGAGTGAGTAAGTAAGTAACTCCAATGGAATTGGATTCATAACTATGCTGTAAACTATTGAGTGCAAAGACAACCGACCATAAAGGTAATACAGACTAGTTTTGTAAAAAAAAACAATGAAAGTGAATTGACACTCTCGACCATTATTGACAAAAATCTTTTCCTTTATCCACCGATCATTAGCAGTAATGGTAAGCTGGTATGGCGAAATTTAAAAAATATGCATTGATAAAAGTTATTTGCATTACGGGGTTGTGAAGACTGATTGTTAAGATACACATTTTTGAAACCATGAATCGATCAATGTTAGACCACCATTAGAAGAAACCTGGAAGCACTGGACGGCCGTTTTTTCCTGGTATGGGTGGGAGTCCTCAGTGGCAGTGCGTTAGACCGTTAAACCACTGAGCCGGTATCCAACGGTGTTAGTGGTCCAGAGGTTGAGCGTTCGCGCACAATACCCAAGGCCACGGGTTCGAATCCTGCGGGGTGCAGGAGTCGTGGATGCGCACTGCCACTGAGGACTCCCACCCATACCAGGAAAAAACGGCCGTCTTGTGCTTCCAGGTTTCTTCTAATGGTGATCTAACATTGATCGATTCATGGTTTCAAAAAAGAGAAAAAAATTATGTCAATATTTTTTATAGATTCGTTTGATGTCACTACTTTTAAGTACAATGAATTGCTTTTTTATGTTCTTCTTTCATTGATAAATCTCTAGCAAAAATTGATTTTTCTACTTTGACAATTTATTCTAAACATAAAAGTATGTTGAATAAAAATAAAAGAAAAAGGAGTAGTAGTAGTAGTACAATGAAGTAAAAATATTTCATTCATACTGTGATTAAACTTATGTACTTTAGTTTGGATTCGTTATCAATGAGTTCAATGCCAAAAAAAATAAATGTCTTATTACTGAGCATTTTTTTGTACAAATGACTTTTTTAAATAAAAAAAAATATCCAATAATCGTACTTTTTATTGCTGAAAAACTGTCATTCAGCCTCCTTCCTATTGATGTAAAAATCTTCAAGTGTTGTTTACTTGCGCCTGCAGGAATTTCGGCGCATATTCTCTTCATTTCAAATTGTTTACCCCAATGATGTTGGTCTTTTTATCTTTTTATAATTTAAATCTACAAAGTTCACTAAACTCAATGTATACTTACTTGATGTGCAATAAAAGTAGTACATGGGTGGCAAATGTCATATTGTAAATAAACAAATAAACATTTATGAATGAAATGATGGAATTTTTATGTGTTTAAACATAGTAACGTGTAATATTTAAATGTTTTATAGGGGAAATTGAATATATAGAGAGCTAGCTAGCTAACAATAACCTTTAGAGGGAATCAGCTGACGGATGAAGAACTTGCTCAAAATCACTGAACCACAGTGATTTAAGTTAAGCACATCAAGTAATACTTGTGTCTAGATCACTCAGTGATATATTTTTAAGAACTGATGCCTGTATTCAAGTATGTTAGTAAAATTTTCGATGGAATGCTGTTGATAATATTAAGTACAAGCTTCCTAGTACATGGGGTATATATATATATATGTACATACTTTCGCAAATATTCACAGATGTGGTGTTATATCTGAGCTAATAATAATAATAATACATAATGCCTATTAACTGACAGATAGATTTAAGTAACTTACTTACTTACGCCTGTTACCCCCAATGGAGCATAGGCCGCCCACCAGTTTTCTCCAACCAACTCTCTCCAGTTCTGTCCAGTGTTTGTTCATTCCTCTCATATCTTTCTCTATTTCTGTTCTTTGGCCTTCCTCTTTTCCTTTGACCTTGAGGGTTCCATGTGACGGCTTGTCTCGTGACGCAGTTAGGTGCTTTCCGCAATGTGTGTCCTATCCACTTCCACCGCTTCTTCCTGATTTCCTCCTCCACTGGAATCTCATTTGTTCTCTCCCACAGAAGGTTGTTGCTGATGGTGTCTGGCCAACGAATCCAAAGTATTTTGTGAAGACAACTGTTCATAAATACTTGTGTCTTCTGGATGATGGCTTTGGTAGTTCTCCAAGTTCCCGCTCCATACAGTAGAACTGTCTTCACATTTGTATTGAAAATCCTGATTTTGGATTTGGTTGAAAGTTGTTTGGAGTTCCAGATATTTTTCAACTGTAGGAATGCAGCCTTTGCTTTGCCGATCCGCGCCCTCACATCTGCATCGGATCCACCTTGATTGTCGATGATGCTGCCCAGATATGCAAAGGTGTAAATGTCCTTCAAGGCATCTCCATCAATAGTGATTTGGTTGGTGCATGTTGTGTTGCATCGGAGAATTTCGCTTTTCCATTTATGTATGTTGAGACCTGCTGCAACACTGGTCGTCTTCTCTTGCATTTGTTGTTGCGTGTGCGATAGAAGAACCAGGTCATCTGCGAATTCCAGTCCAGTTTGGTCAGTACACGATCGATCCTTACTAAATCCAGCCTGTGGGTCTCAAAGTTGGGCGTCTACGAAGTCCTTCATTCTGTTTAACAATACTCTGTTGAAGACTTTGCCTGGTATTGAAAGAAGAGTGATGCCTCTGTAGTTCTCACACTTTCTGAGATCGCCTTTCTTAGTATTTTGATCAGGTATCCTTCTTTCCAATCTGATGGTACTTGTTCCTCATCATATATATATATATATATATATATATATATATATATATATATATATATATATATATATATATATGTAACTGCGTATATATTTGTAATCCACTCATTTTTTTATATTTCGGATTCAAAGCATCAAGATACATTCCGATTGGTCTGTTGATCATTAATTAGGCTGGTGATTTCCCATCTTGACAATTTGGGTTGGATATAATTCTGCAAGATATGAGAAACTGTTGCATAGTTTATTCAACTGTAGCTTCTGCTTGCATCTTTGAGAGAGCCCTTTCAAAGATATCAACTAATTTCTCCGGATGCCCATTTGATTGTAAATGGAAAGCTGGAGTCTTAACGTGTTTAATACCATTCTGTTTTCAGAACTCGTAAATTCATATAATGTAAAAGTTGCTTCCCATTACCTGAAATCAAAACTTTAGGTGTACCAAACCTACCAAATAGTTGTTTGAGATGCGATAGTGTTTTTGATGTGGATGGGCTTCTTACAGAATAGATTTCAGGCCATTTCGAGTAAGTATCTACTACTAACAGAAAAAACTGACCGTTCATCGAGCCTGAATAACAGATATGTGCTCAGAAGTAAGCTTCTGCTTTCGTTGGATTCCTCAAATATTCTTGACAGGCATTAAATTGATTCCAAGAACGTTAGGTTGGCCAAAACACTAACTACAGTTTCGCAAATAAATCTCAAATTTGTTTAAAACAGGAAAGAAACACTTCTCAAGGTGACATAACTTATTGGTTTACTTGAAACCATTTCAAATAGTTTAAATTCTTTCACAATAAACCAAATATATATATATATAACCTACTGTTATATAACAACAATTAATCGGTATCCGGTTTTGCATTAAACTACATTTATGTTAATTACTTAATTAATTAATGTAGGTAGTTAATAAAATGTAAAATGAAAGAATTCATGACTCATTCTCTAAATGTGTACATTTTATCACTGTTAAAAATATTCCACATTTACCAAATGAGATTGTTGAGAATTTAATGAAATCAATATAACTGAAACATTATATTTGGCTATGTAAATATGATGATGTTTCATACGTGTTACAGTGACAAATGAGATGTAATCGATA
Source organism: Schistosoma turkestanicum (assembly GCA_944470395.2). Classification (NCBI taxonomy): domain Eukaryota; kingdom Metazoa; phylum Platyhelminthes; class Trematoda; order Strigeidida; family Schistosomatidae; genus Schistosoma; species Schistosoma turkestanicum. Next base: position 10,182,842 of record OX103974.1, on the reverse strand, counting down.
GGCAATTTTGACATCGTGTTGATGATGATGATGATGATGATGGTGTTTGTCTAACAGTGAGTACAGTGTAATATTGTTTTGGTTCAGAAGATCACTGTGATTTTCCAGTGATCAAGACTAGTTGACGTGAAAATTTGAAGAGTATTCGGGAACTATGTGTAATTGCAGTAAACTGTTACTCTTTAACATATATTGTAGTCAACGTGAACACAGGTGAGGCAACCGAATTGTACATAACGAAAATTACAGAGTTACTCAGTAAAATTGGAAAACCATATCGTAAATCGTTAATTTGCAAAATATCAGTCCATCATATCGAACTGCACTGTTCCTGTTGCAAAACATCAATCCATTGTCACTATTCATGCGTTTAATACAAATTCCATTGTGTTCCCACTCTTCCTTTCTTGATCTTCCCCCATCTTCTGCTGCCAGACATTACATTGACACTCACGTCATATACTACTTATAAGTAGCTCACACCACAATGTGACTGCATTTCAAAAGAAAAAGTTGAATAGTGTGAAGAGATTTGTTTTCAGTTAGTTTTTCATCATGTTTCTACACTTATATATACATACATAATGTATGTAAAAGTGAAATGCTTGTGACATTTCATTAATTGGTTAGCATTAGTCCGAAGTTAATATAATTTCACAATACTTTGTTTTAAACTATTTATGAATGATGTGAAGTGTAAATAAGTAGGATAGTGTACAGTGACAAAATGTTACCTTTCCATATTCTCTCATTGTATTCTTGAGCGATATAATCGACAGAAACATTATTCTTAAAAATCTAATCAATCTGTGACAGTGATCACATTCGAACTTATTTCTGCCGTTATACACTAACAGGTTCATAACTCGAGTTCATTGTTATCAAAATCTTTCAATCATCATATAAATTATTGCCTATTTTATCTAATTAAAAATTTGAATTAATTCATCATCATCATCATCAATAAGTAGTCTCATTGTTTTAGTTAGAATTATTAAAAATTTTTTTTTTTAGATGACAAGTGCAAGGTAAAAGTGGATTGGATTACTAAAAATTTAAACTTGACAAAATAAGTTCAATGTTATTCAACGCATTCAATCTACACTAATGTTCAATAATGATGTTTCATGAGAACAATTTAATTGTGGGTGATTTAAATTCTCTGACTCATTTGATCGAATAAATATGTAATATAATAATCATTATTAAGGCATTCTTGTCTTTTGTCATACATAAATATTTAATTAATGAACATGTGATTCGCAATTGATGATCATCAAAATGAACCTCAGATATTAAAATATATTTCATATGTGAGTGAGATGAATCAGATAATTCATGTTACGTACGCGCATTTCAACTTATTTTGAAATTAGTCAGTTCAAATAAATTAATATATCTTATAACTAGAAATATTTTTATTTTTTTACTGTTTATTTAAGGATGATAATTTGAAGAGGATGAAGTAGAACAAGATTACAGCCACAGATTTCAGCGTGATTTTTTGCATTTAACAAATATGATCAGATTCATTTTTAACTGACGTGTTGTTTAAAAGAAAAATTACTCATATTTCAACACAGTGTTTAACCAGAAAATTATATCGTTCCATTTATTAGCTGTACATTCTATTTGCTTTGTTTTTTTGAGAATAAAAAAAACGCGCACAACATATTCAATGGTTTCAATAATTGTTAACAGATGTTATATTTGTACTGATCAATTTTCAAATATGTGTATACAGACAGATGTTGAATGATATATATATATATATATATATATATATATATATATTTAACTAAGAAAGATATGGTCATGTTCATGAAAACTATCAACATTTTTCATTTAGATATTTGTGTGTTTGTGTCGGTGTGACTCAATGATAAATGGTAGATTATTTCAAAACAACATGAAAGTATGCATCATTGGAAAAAAAACAATTGACGTTTGAACGTATAATATCAAAATTAATTGTTTCAACAAACAATCCAACGTTAAACAGTACGTTAAAAAAAATTATCGAATCTGGTATTGACAAATAGTAGTTGTGTGGTGCGAGCTACTTATAAGTAGTATATGTCGTAAGTGTCAATGTAATGTCTGGCAGCAGAAGATGGGGGAAAGATCAAGAAAGGAAGAGTTAGAACACAATGCGATTTGTATGAAACACATGAATAGTGACAATGGATTGATGTTTTACAACAGGAACAGTCCAGTTCGATAGGATCGACTGATATTTTGCAAATTAACGATTTACGATATGGTTTTCCGATTTTACTGAGTAACTCTGTAATTTTTGTTAAATGCAATTCGGTTGCCTCACCTGTGTTCTTGTTCACCACAAATGTATTTGATTTTTTTCAGCCAAAGAATTAAAAGATAACAATAACAATTTATGAGATTGCTAATTTAAAATTAAATACCTTAAGATGAATGAGGCTATGTGTAGTGTTTCCAATGTCAATTAAGTATGTTCTGCATAGTAGACCTTTTGGTTATTTTTCCATTAATTAAGTGGATAACTGTTGTTTATTACAGTGTAAGTTTCATCAAAGATTGGATTTCATCAGTTCAAAGTTATACACAAATGTTTACTATGAACAAGTACACTGTGTAACTCAGCCTGGCTTACTGGATGAAGAATGCAATTATGATTGAAGTTAGGGCTTGAAGTGAAATCTCCAATGAAACGTATGTTCTATTATGCAGTAATCTCATGCTGATTAGCAAAAGATTAACTTAAACATTGTGCATATGACATGTTGAATGAGTATCAGCAAACATTAAGAATAAACTTAACCTCTTTTAAATGAATGGCTCCTTTATTTGACAAAACTATACTCGCATTACGGGGTTGTGAAGATTGTTAAGTTACACATTTTCGAAACCATAACCGATCAATGTTAGACCACCATTAGAAACCTGAAAGTACTGGACGGCCGTTTCGTCCTGGTAAGAAACTCCTCAGCAGTGCGCATCCACGACTCCTGCACCCCGCAGGATTCGAACCCGTGGCCTTGGGTATTGTGCGCGAACGCCCTAACCGATAGACCACTGAGCTGGTATTTGACGGTGTTAATGTCTAACTTGATCAAATTCACGGAGTTGCGCAACCTCATACACAGTCTTCGATAGTGGTTACTGTCTACACCCGAACAGGTTGAACTTTACTGGTCACGTCTTCCCACTTGAACTCGGAGAAGATTCCTCACGAAGCTAGTCACTAGTGAGCACAGGTAATTTGCATTACGGGGTTGTGAAGATTGTTAAGTTACACATTTTTGAAACCATGAACCGATCAATGTCCCATACCAGGACGAAACGGCCGTCCAGTGCTTCCAGGTTTCTAATAGTGGTCTAACATTGATCGGTTCATGGTTTCAAAAATGTAAAACTATACTCGTCATCATACTTTGTATTTATTGAAATTTTCTACAGAATCTTATTTTCGCCATATATAACTCACTTTCAATCTAGATATAACTTAATTAAACAGTAATAATGAATGTTTGGTTTCGATTTTGTTTGACACTGTCAATCGATTCCAAGGCATATTGATTAATGGTCAACTGTTTTTTTTTTTAAAGAGCCTATCTCATTAGAACACATCACAAACAAATAAATCAATAACGCTATTTGTGTACACATTCAGTTGATGACTAAAATTAAATAACAAACCGACAACAGCTATGATAAACCTATAAAAATTATATCTATGAGCATAGTTTGTGAACAGTAGTAAGTGAAAAGACAGTTTGTTGTTCATATCATCAATTTTACAATTGAATTATTTATGTCCTTCAAAAATCTACATAAAATTGAATTATTTTCTTTCATTATTTTAGTCAGTCAGTCAGATGCAACGTGGAACTTCATAAGTAAGTACATCAGTTCATGTTTTCATACCACATCAGCACAGTGATATAATTGTCAATTCAAATCCAATAGTAGTAGAGATAGTAAAGGTATTGGAAGTAATCGGAGAGGTTAGGATTAGAAGATATATTATTCAAGAAGTATGTGTCAATGATATAAGTTTAGATAGTCAAAACTAGAGGTGTTGAAGAATCCAGAAGATTAGGATTTGAGAGAATAAATGCACCGACGCCATTGCAAATGTCATTCAGGGTCTCTAACCATCGATTATTATCATCTAGCAAGCGGACCCCAGCCAGGTAGTCGACAACTACCGACATGGCTCAGTCCATATGTCAATCATTATTTTAGTATTTTTCAGGCAAATTCTACTAATATTCATTGAATAATGTCAACTAGTCACTGAAGTTAAACTAGACTAATTATCAGTATATAAGAATGGCTTAATAAGCTTTCATGTTGCTAATGAACATTGGAAAGTCACATAATTCCCTCCTAACAACTAAGGTATTTTCATTAGAGTTCTGAAGATTGTTGAGTTTCATTGAAATTATGAATTGATTAATGTTAAACCACTATTAGAAACCTGAAAGCACTGAATGTCCCGGTTGGTCGGTATGTAACAGATAACTCTTGTGTCATGTTAAAATAGTGGTGTCAATTACTTTACAGATCAGTGATTACTTTTGTTTTTCAAATGATAGATATTATGACAAAGATAACAACATTAATTATATTTCTCCTATACTGATCATATTCAGAATACCATGGAAAACTGAGAAGTATGGACTATTGTTTTGGTTCAGTATGGGACAGTTGAGAAGTGACTACTACCCAACACTCTTTCATTTCATCCTGTGAATGTTTAGTTATTTGAACTAGTGGATTGTGTCATCTGATATAATTATAATTTAAACATCAATCACATACATTATGATGAATTCCATTGGTCTCATCCATGATTAAGAAACAAGAATCGGATTCAGGATATTCAACCTCATGCTCAAACGTGTTTAACCTTTGAGACCATTGAACAAGGAATCACTGGTGAACAAGACAAAACTAATCTATCCTTGTTATTGAGCAATCAACTCTTGTCTTTGATAGGTAATTTACTCATTCTCTAAGACCAGTCCGCACAAATTTTTAACTTTAATCTATTCATGACCTTAGTTTAATTAAACAATTTAAAAGAAAACTTGACTGATAATGCTTTAATGATTTATCCTACACATACGAAACTGAATCGAAATAGAAATACTGAAAGAACACATGGCAACACACAACTAGAATGCACAATATAGGTCACAGTTTACCAAAATTATATACTGTTCCTAATAAAATACAGTACACATGCAAGTAATCGTGTACATGAGGTCACATCAAGTGAACATCAAGTGAATTATTTAGAAAGAAAATGACAGACTAATCGAATAAAAAAAAAATTAGGTTCAAATATTCCATGTTTGTTTGATTGAATGACTGATTGATTGATTGATTGATTGTTACTGATAAATTACTATTAATAAGAAAAATCATATCTTCTCTCTATTCATCCATCTTCACATAGCTAAACCTTGAAATTCAATGACCCTATTTTACTACTTACCACCTATTAAGCATCTGATTATTTTCAAATTTTAATACCAACAATTCGACAGAACGTAAAAAACCTCTATTTTTTTTGTCTGTAATAAAACACAAAGTGAATGTTTGCTTGTACATTATTCATTGAAATAGGCACAAATGCATCAGTGTAAGTCTAAGGTCATATTCATTGAGATGTAATGTGTTCACACATTGTTTCATAAATTCTTTTATTCTCTCTCTCTGTGTGTGTGTGTGTGTGTGTATAATAAATGATGATGTTGATGATGATTCAGCAAAAAGCAAACATGTATACACATCAGAACACTACTTACTTAAAATACTGTTCATGAAAAAAATGTCTAATAAGAAAATATGGTTTATCTAAATTATTTATCATTATGTTAATTATTGGTAATGATTTTATTTTGTTTTTTGTTTTCTAACAATGAAAGCATAATATTAATTTCATGCTGCTTAATATGTAAATAAGTCCGACTGATTTATTACTCTACTATATATATATATATATATATATTTGTGGTGTGTGCTACTTATACGGACGATATAAGTAGTATAAGAATGGACGTGAAAGAAGAAGTTGCACGGTCAGAAGAGCAAAACGGAAAGCAAATGAAGCAAAAGAAAGAAGTAAATAGAGTATTAACAGGAAGTAAAGAAAGCAACAGCAGGAATGGAAGAAGGATGGAGTGTTGGAAGTCACGACTAAAAGATGGTGTGCAAATAGAATGTTCAATGTAATGTGTTCGTTTTTAATTGACTAAGAGTGTACATTAGCACAAGATAATCTTCCGCGCCCGCCTCAGTTCATCTTTCTTTTTTCTTCATACCTTACAACCTACTATGTGTCAATTTAAATGATAGCATGTTTATAGTGGAACGCTTCTATGAAGAATAAACATTATTGTACTCGTTTTGTTTAATTGTACCAAAAACACTTCTACCAATTCTTGCGCGCAACCTACTCTTCGCGTTGCTGCCATTTTTCTAAATGCCCTGTTCCCGATGTAATGCCTAATGTCTCCTTCAATAAAATCTTGGTACATGGATTTGTTTTGATGCACATGACAGGACCGTATGGAACATTTAGTAGTGATTATAGTCAATATGGTATCTTGACTTGCTCACTAAAAGGCATACAATCATTTGTTTACATTATTTAAATGCAGTTGATGTTACACTACTCTGATCGATCACAATAGAAATAATCCTTGTTCCATGAGAGTTTAATATCAATTCAAACCATTAAGAAGTATATCAAAGATTATTTTTAAATTAAACAATGAATTGTACTTTTAAATAAATATGACTATTTTTTTTAAGATAAATTTTTTACAAGATAATAGATTTAAGTGAATTTCATCCAGTGTTCATGTTCATTTTCTTTACTCAGTGAAAAAATTAATAGAAATTCTTCTCAGAACAGTTATACTTTTTAGTCAATCAATAACTAGTGTAAGATCTAATTTTTTGAAAGCTTTGTTTGTGAAAATCCCTCCATGTATACATTTATAATTTGATTCCTTCAGTTGTACATTTTGTTAATCTGTTCGATGTCATTTTGAGATGATAATATTTGTATTTTGTTAAAGTTTCTATTTCTTCTGCCTTTACTGATTATCTATGTTTCTTCTTGAACTGTATTATGTTGTTTTAGCTGATACCAAGTCTTGACGACAGCCATATTGCTTTGTTTCTCTTTTCATTGTGTTGCTTGCTTTGACTGGAATTGTGCATTTTGATTGTGAATTGAAGCATTCTTCCAGAATAGGAAACACTCTGTGTTATAAAGCAACCAAATATTATCTGATCTATCCAGAAAGGATAGAATAACATTGATTTGCTGCTACTGATTTGATTAATCGAAAAACCGTTGGTGGAATAACTGAGTTTAGAACCGTCATATACCCAATCAGTTTGTTTCGGTTTCAACTGGGCGAATCCGCGTATCTAGACTACTTAGACAGTTATTCCTCATTCCGAACCTCATTTTGAATCTTACAATTAGTAACTGGAGGGTTTAGACAAAATACTCTGCTTTCCTGTTTATCAAAATACCATAAAAATTACATACAATCTGACTGATATAACCGTAATCACCGAATAAGGACTTGCAACACAGGATGATAATGTAAAACTTCATTCAGGGTCGAATGAATGCAGCAGCAAACAAAAGATTCTGAAAAAGATACTTTAAAGAAAAGTTTCACATTACTTACTGAATGATATTTATGCATATTTTACCAAATCAACTAATATAGATTAATAGTAAACTGTCGTGGGTGTTGTTGAAATTCATAGAAAAATCGAACACTGGACCTTCGGTCTCGTGCGTGAACGCCTAACCCCTACATCACTGAGTCGACATCCAACTAGGTTCTAGTCAGAATCTGTGACAGTGTCGGGTGTAAGGCAGTTACCACCGATCACAATTACACAATGTCATGGATTGATCAAAGTTAAACACTTACACCGTTGAATGTCAACTCAGTGATCAACAGTTTGAACCGTCGCGAGCAATGCCGAAGGTCCTGTGTTCGACCTCCGATTGTGAGATCGTGGATGCACACTGTTGATGAGTCCCATATGGGGACAAAACAGGCATCCAGTGATCCTGTCGTGCCTCCACATAAACTTGAGTTTGCTCATATTTAATTTGATTACGCCTTTTGATTAACTTATGTAACCAAGCTATTCGTATAGCAACAACCCATATGTACCATTGGTATTTTATTATTGTGTGGTTTGTATGAGCTTGTACGATTGAGCATTGTTTACGCCTACGCGCTGACTCATCTTTCTTCCTTTAATGTTAATCTCTTAATGTCCCCATGAACTCACATGATTTGTATCGCTTGCTTTTGACCTTGTCAATTATTCGTCGCTTTTATTCATGTGTGTGCATACCTATTTTGCTTGTCATATGTCTGTCTTATTTTTGGTCTGACTATATATTCTTAGTCATGCTTTGTCTCAGTGAGTTGGCTCTTAGCCTTCTCCAATTCGCTTCGCCCATTCGTTCGTATTGTAACCCATGGAGTTGGCTCTTAGCCTTTTCCAGTTCACGTTGCTTCATTCGTTTTATTCACTGCTTCTCCGCTTCGCTTTGTGATGTGTCCCGAATAAACGTATTCATCACTACGAATTCATTTTCTGATTCATAAACCGTCAGACGCTATTTAGCAGCAATTGTCTGGACGAGTTAATTACCGAGCTTAAGAATACGCATTAATTCGACACATCACAATCCTACGATTCCAATGGTGGTCCAACAATGATCGGTTCACGATTTCAATGAAACATTCAGCTTAGTAGTAAGAAAATGTGCTGAATTTAGACGCATACATTATTGTTAAACGAAATCACTTTTTATCAGTTCTCATTTTGAAATGACAATCATATCTCAACTGTTAAATGCTAATCAAGTTCATTCTAACGAAAATAGATAACTGCTTTCAGATCACCTGATCAAAGAGAGTTTTTGGAGAAATGCCGATTTTAAAGAGAGAATAATTCACCTAGATGA
>OX103974.1:9956013-10173515 GCA_944470395.2 Schistosoma turkestanicum | reverse complement strand
GTGGAGACGGAAATCCGTGAGTTAGGGGAGGTGTGACATTTTTAGGGCCGACGTTTTCTAACCCTTCCTTCCTTGTGAGAAGGCAGCATCGCTGCAGATGCTGGTTGTCCGAGGGAAACACCTTACTGCTGTCACACCCCTCTGCAGTCAGCAGTACGACTTCGCCCTCAGACCTTGGGTAGCTGCTTTTAGTCTCATCGTTCTCCAATCGACCTGTCTGGCATGGTAGAACCTTGAGGAACATATGTTCCAGCCAGTATAGCTCGGTTGGGTCATCACGATAGGCAAGCCCGACCACCACGTCAAGGTAGCAGCTACGGTCGGGTTTCGCGTGGTCTCACTGGTGTAGGTATAAGCATTGAGTTCTGAAGCAGAACTAGTTCTTTTTGACTGGATTCCAGTAGACAGTCGCTTGCGAGCTGTTCGAACAAACGAAGTAAGGACTGAAAACGATAGGAAGACTCGCCGTTGCTTCTTCGTCGTCTCTGCCTACGTTCCCCCTGATTGCAGTTCGGATGAGGTAAAGGATGAATTTTGCAGAAATGCCTCCAACTTTCTTCTAAAAGTAGACACTCTGATGTAGTAATAGTGGCTGGCGACTTTATTACTCACGTAGGCAGACTAAGCGGAACGGGAATACATACACCTGGGTGAATCCTGCGGTGTCGTGGTCCTTCGAACAAATAATGGCGAGCGTCTGCCGCAACTACGCTCCAACAACTACCTATTTCTGGCGAATACCTACTTTAAACGTAAGAAGCAACATCTTTTGACATGGTGACCGCCAAAGTCAACTCGACGCGAGACCTGATTAGACTGTATTGGTTTCAGCCGTTGATGGGGAGACTCGATAGAAGACTGCCGCTCGTTGTGGATCACATGTTAAGATTCAGTCCTTGCTCTAGTACGAGCGCGTATCTATCTGCAGCTTATTGGACGCAAAAAGAAAGCTCCTTAGAGTTCAGATTAATGGTAAAAAGATACACGATATATTTCGAAAACAGCTAGACTGTCATGTAAGTGATGCCTACCCCGATGCAACTTCGAATGATATCCATAAAGCTATGGAAACTGCAGTGATATGTGCAAGTAAGTTTCACCAAAAATGTTAGAGAAAACCAGTAGATTTCAGTAGCATCCACCAAACTGACAGATGCTCGGAAACTCATCTCGTGTTGTTCTGGACACGATGAGGAGTGGAGGTAGCTTAGGCTCAGGTTGATAAAAAGCCCACGCAATGATCGCGAACAGCGGTGTGTAGATAAAGCAGAGAAAACGGAAAAGACAGCGATGATAGGTAGCAGTATACAACTATTCAGACTTTTCAAGGAAACTGGTATTGGGAATTTGTCTGTTAGTGAGATTATCTCAGAAAAAGATGCGACTATTATTCATTCTCAAGCCAGAAGATTGGATCGATGGGCAGAATACTTTAGAGAGTAGTTTAACTGTTCTTCAGCCACACGACGATTACTCACGATGTCCAGTTAATCTGAATGGCGATTTTAATTATGTTCTCCGACTCTTGATGAAGTTGGCAAGGCTGTAGGAAATCTGAAGCGAGGGAGAGCAGCAGACCCTGGTTGGTTGACCGCTGAGATTTCTATGGTTGGTGGTCCAGTTTTAGAAGTAAGATTGACTGAGATCTTAGCTAGAATATGGGAACTGGACGTAATGCCATCTGAATGGTCTCAACGACTGTTTGTCGCAGTCGATGAGAAAAGACAAAAGTCCTCCTGTGACAATCACAGAATAATCAGGTTAACTAATATAGTGATGATGATACTTTGACGCCCAACGTGAGCTCGTAAAGAACAGGATTAAGAAAATAAGGGAGTTTTTATACCTGAACGTGGATGTATAGACCAAATATTCACACTTCGTCAGGTCCTAGAACACTGACACATATTCAGGCGTCCCATAACGGTTGTATCGCTCGACCTTAAGCGGCATTGAACTTTGTTGGTGATGAGGTTGTATGTCAGTGTCTGTCATTGAAAGGAGTACCAAAGAAGTACATTAACCTCGTACATACTCTCTACTCGAACACTACTGGTCGAGTGAGAGCTTATGACGAACTGTTATCGGAATTGATTACCTCGAGTGGTGTTTGTCAGGGCTGTCCACTTTCTCCACTCTTATTCAACTTTGTCATTGACATGATTTTAGAGACGACACTTAGATCTTTTGACTTTTCAGAAGTTAACCTTCTAGCAGGAGACACGCTTGCTAACCTAGAATATGCTGATAACATAGTTCCATTTGGTGAAGATGTTGAAAAAATAGTCTCCTGACCACCTTAAGCATCAATGCAAGCATGTTCGGGATGTGATTCTTCCCCTCGTAGTGCAAAATGTTACTTCAGGATTGGCTTGCGTGGGCACCTGAACTAGTGATAGGGGGTGAAATTTTTGAGCGTGTTGACTGTTTTGCTTATATTTGAAGTCTCATCAGTGCTGATGTGTTGATGTCTGATGAAATCTCAGCACGGATACAGATGGCTCTATTGGCTCTCACCAACTTGCATTACTTATAGTGTGGGCGAGATGTCCATCTATCAAATAATGGACGATTCTACTGTGCCACATTTCGTTCTGTCCTAGTGCACGACTGTGAAACATGGTCAGTAGGAATAGAAGATATTCATAGTTCACCAGTATTAAGTCATGGACGTCTTCGAAGCATTGTTCGTGTGTTATGAGACTGTTGAGTGAGCGATGCTGGGGTAAGTAAAAGGATACTAGGTAAGGATGGCAGACCGATTGATGTTTAAACTTTTCGATTACTGCTGAGACTGCTACAACCTCTAGTACTGCTGGATATGAATTGACAGTTCCATCTCTGTGTTGATGTGGTATAGCAACTTGAATTAATGTTTATACTACCAGTTTCATGTTTTTACTGACTTACTGATAAACTAGTCAGAGGATTTTGGTCCTAATTTAGAAACAAAAGGTGAACACTAATATGATTTATTTCATGATATTTTCAGGTGTACCGATCATTTTGAGAATATTCTTCATCCTTGTAAATATCCCGATGTTTACAGATCTTGGTGATAAAAATTAGGTTTTGTTTCATTCAGCAACAGCGTATAAGTTTTTACTACGTACATCGGTTCAAGTTGTCATACCACATTAGCACAGAGAACCAGTTATCGATTCAAATCGCATAGTGGTAGAGCTAGTAGAAGTATGAGCAGTAATCAAAAAGATTAGGGTTTGGAAATGTTACTCAAGGAGTTTAATCTAGTGCGATAAATTTGAGAAGAGAAAGATGAAGGTAGTGAAAAATTCAGTTTAGAATTCGGGAGAACACAAAGAGTGGATGCACTTGCGCGATTGCTAACGATTTCGAGCCATATCATTCAAGGCCTCTAACCATCGGTTACTATTGTCTCGCGGACCCCAACCAGGTTTTCTACACTTACCAACATGGCTCAGTCCACTTTACAATGACTTCATAGATTTATGCCATGTTTTGGTCTCGCCGTTCGTAACCTTTTCCTAACCTACCGAAAAACATTGCTTGTCGAAGCAGTCGGTGGTTAGGCATACATAACGCATGTCCAAACCACCTCAAGTGATCAAGATTTACTACTTCATCAATTGGTCCTCCATCCTTACCAAGTACCTATTCCTTAACATTGGCTTTGCTTACTCGATAGTCCCAGGATATACGAGCAATGTTTCGAAAACACCGATGATATTTTGTCCAAAAAAGTGCAGCTTATAGTTTGAGTTCGTTTTTTTATTGTGTGGGATTCATATGTTTGTCATTCTAACTTTGCCTACTAACCTACTTATATCGGCCTAATGATAATAGTCATTTCTTAAAGTCTTCTGGGCTTCTTAAGTAATTTATTAACCCAGAAGTTTAAGACCTCAAAAAACGCTAAACGTGATCGAGAAGTCTGTTCACTGACAAAATAAGTAATGCTTGATCTGTTGCCGGAGTTATGCGTTTTCAAAATATATGGCAAATTTTGTTTACTTCATTTTCTGTAGTTATCGTGTCGGGAGCGTGGAAGTGAACTATTTCTTCGCGAAAAGGAAAGTTGTAGCGGCTTATCTATTGACTTCGTGAAGGAACTAGCCCAAGTGGTTAAATCCAGTATTGGCCTTCGACCCACATATATTTTTACTCGAATCGCTGATCTCCCCCAAAAGGAACGTTCTTTTTTTTTGAAGCCTAAAGTTCAAAACCTATCCAATGAACAATATTGCCCATCTTTCGTAAGTTTTTCCGTAACTTTACACTTTTACATTACCATTTCAAGTTATCATTACCTAATCGAAGTTTGCATAAAGCTATTAACTAGAGCAGATTTCATGTTTCTCGATAATTATGAATATTTGGAATTTTCTTGTATAGAGAAAGAAATTTACTTGGAAATTTTGCCGGTAATTGTCAGTTGAAATCATATATTCATGACCAACGTCTATTGAAGCGCTTCTATGTATTATATCACTAAGCTTAACAATCACTTCGCGTTTTGTAGTTGATAGGATTCAGTCTGGACTAAGTCAGCAGTAATTTGGCCATTTGTTGATGTTTCTTATAAACGAACTGTTGGGGATGTTAGATCCCCCAAATTCGCTTGATAATGCCTGATTTTGGTTTTCACGTTTGCCAGCATGAGCTGATCAGATGACCTTGAGGCTTCAATTCCCACCAAGAAAATCCATGGCTCTGATTGGCTGCTGTGTCATTTTAGTGTGCTATTTTCTTAACTGTCTCAAGGACGCTCCTATGTTGTATAAATAAACGAGAGTTGTATGCTTGATTGTACTGTGATTGCTGGGTGTTTGTAGAATATACTTCTACGCCTACAAAGCCTTTTATTTCGCTTTGGGGATTCAAGGTAGCCTACCTGGACGCTGGTTTATTGTCTCGTTCGCGTTTATCGACTGAAGTAAACTCTTAATACCCTCAAGCATACTAAGTGATGAACTTATCACAAACACTACTTTCTTGTGTTTTATTTGTTTTTTTTGTGGATAACTCAAATGCTGTTAGAGGTGTAAAAGCGCTTGTCACTTCTCGGTTCCCCATACCGTAAAAGCATACTTCTTAAGATGCCTTGAGAAAAATAAATTTGGTTGGCTAGTGCTCATGAAAACTGAAAGCATAAGTTCATATCTCGAGGAACGATTGCTTAATGTTGGTTGCATAAATTTTTGTGAGTGGTTTTATGTATTAGCTCCATATTTTTAAGGTTTTACAAGTCAGTGTTATTTGTTTGTTTCATTTTTTTAATCTATATAGATTTCTGACAAGACTTTTGATATTAATAACTTAGTTGCTTGCGATCTTTTGATTGGAGATGTGCTAATCGCTGAATCACTTTCAGTGTCTACATCCCTTGCACAAATCTGCACTGCGCGACAGGTATGTACGACAATTTAATTGCCTCATTGTTATAAATCCCTTTCAAAAATCACATTCACTTGAAGGTATCTTTAACCACTGACTAGCATTACCTGGCAAACCACAACTGACGCTAGACACTTATCTCTGGTTCGTGTATCTCTGAGAGACCCCATTTAAAAATAAACTATTTCCCAGGGCTCTGTAAAACTTAGATATACCGAAGTAAAAATCCTTACTCTCATTCTTGATCTACTTTGTATATGAACGTTGTTAGTAAAACTTTTTTATTGAACACAAAATTGATAGAATGGGATTTGGTCACCATACTCCATGATAAAAAGTTACGTGCTGTTACATTCACCAAGCTGTAGGCCCCTAACTCTTCATCGGTTGTCCAGCTGATATCACTGGATGGTTAAAAAAGGAACCCTTCTATCCACCTAACTAAATAGGTACATTCATTGTGAAATTCTTGATTTATTACTACATTACCTATTAGTTAACAGAGTTCAACTCTCTTTCCTTATCTCAAACTGGTTATGCTCTTGTTGATTAAAACGTGTTTTGCGTGGAAAACTAATTTAAACCCGTCACTTTTATGTTTGACTGTTGCTGTTTTCTTACTACTTCGAATGTAAGCTTAAATTTAACTAATTATGATATATATATATATATATATATATCCATCCGAGTAACGAAGATAGTTCTGACTCAGATCTCGGGTGCGCTCTTCTAGTCAATCTGATATTGGTTGTCTGGAAAAATCCATTCTTGATACTCTAATTGTATTAGACTTTTTTCTAAAAAGTTATAATTGAGCGTTTTGACCAAGTTAAAGTAAGATAGTTTACATCGCTAAAAATCAAAGTGCTGGGAGTTATGAAAATCATCCTTTAATGTTGAGTAAATATCTCCTTAATTTTGTCTGTTTATAAGTTTAACTTTTGCTTAACTGAGTCACTTATCATTGGGCGAATAGGGTAACATAGATAGTCTGCCTTGAAGCAATTGTTAGCAATGAAATGCTTTTTTATTGAAACCATCAACTGATCTATGTTGGATAACTTTTAAAATTGTGAAATCACTACATTTATGAACAACAATCTGATTTTGTTCTTTCTTTCCATATATCGGTATATCACTAAATCTTTCCATAGACTTCGTGTCCACTGAATTGATTTTAATGAATCATTTTGAAATGATGAAATAACCAGGCGGAAATCAATTGATGAAGTCACTGAGTTTTTATTTGTATTAAATATCTTTTATGTAACCATTCTGTCTCTTTGGTATTTTAGGCCTTTCAAATTCTATCTCGTCCATGTTTCCTTGTTGGATCTGTGCGTCAATGGGATGAGGTGGAGTATTTGGTTTTGTGTCTAAGTCCAAAAGCTGAAATAGTCCCTAAACTATCTCCATTTCTCAAGGATCCTTTTGAATCTAATTTAGATAAAGATAATGCTGAATTTGAATGTGATGAAAGCGTTACCACGGTCTTCACACCTAAACCATTTGATGATATGTGGATTTACCTAGCACAACTTCCAAAAGAAACATTACATGATCAGGTACTAAATTCTTATTGTTTATTAATCACATCAATAGGAATGTTACTGGATTAAAAGTAAATAAATGATATAAGTAATTTTATCCGTCTAATAAACTATCCTGTCTTACCACAGTAAATTGCTTATAGTTGATTCATCATAATAACTACTATGTTCTAGACCTTTTTTTAAGACTCATTCTAACAGCCAGAAACGTTATGAAAATGATCTCATGTCTTGTTTTGTTTTGTTTATCTTAAGTCTTTTCAACAGCTTTTACAGTACTCAACTTCTTGTGAAAAGCGGATACTGAATTTGTGTCACATTTCATGTTCACACCAATACTTTATAATCCTATGTATTACCTTCACCCAGTGTTATCCGTGTGCAACATTTGTTGATAAGAGTCAGCAATTCACCAATTCTGAAGAGACTTCCATTACAAATAAATTGACAAGAACGCTCGAAAACTTTGTTGTCTAGTTCAAGTTACATATTAACACAGATCATTCCTGAAACAACATTTACATTGTTTTAGATCACATCTCGGTCTCGTGACCGTGTAGGACTACGTAATTTAACACTTGGTGTTAGTGAAAGTATCTTCTGTCATAAGATCAATTCGTACATGTATAATTAACATTTTGACAACTTGATCTATGATGAAATAGATGAAAGTGAATTAAGTAAGTTCTTTCAACCCGGTCACTTTCAATGGTAACAGTGTGCTTAGTTTTAAAGATTTCTGGAATTAATTCATTCGGAATTGTTTCCTTAAATTGTTTCGAATTAGTTAAAAGGCTTCAATGTCTCTCGAAATAGTAAGTTGCCCATATCAAACTTGAATGTTATTGCTCATGCGTTTAAATATTCCTAGATCCTTATCATAATCAAAATGCACTCCCTCAGTCATATCATTAACATTTTTATCGGTGTGCTGAGCTTTGTGTGTGTTTTAAAAATAAGTTCTTGTAAAAACCAACCGAATTCGAGTTAATTTAATTCGATTCAGAAATAGGTTGTTATAAACTAGGATAGAATATTTGTCCAACATAAATACCAGCCAGCATTTACCAGTTCTTCAGCTGTAAGGAATTTTCGAAATCTCAATCTGGTGTAGTACGCGTAGCTACAAAAATATATTTTTTTGTCATCTCTATAAATAATCAGTTCATTCATCTTTTTCACATTGAGTAAAATTTTAATCTCTATCCGTGTTACACATGCTCATTCATCAAAGTAAGTCACCTGGTTTTCAATCTATATTTAGATCTGAATATAAAATCTTTACATTCACCAATACCATGTGTTAACATCCTCATCCTTGTTTGTCATTCACTTACTGTTAATTGTTACACAGGCTCATCTAGAACAAATTTTGGCCCAATCTGCTGAATTCAGTCAAATGGTCATCAGTTTTGAATTCGAAGTGCAAACCACCACTGGTCAAATTATTTGCAATACATTAATTGATAATCAGCGTTATTTAAGCATTGAAAGTTCAGATTTGTATGGTGCTCAACAATCGGCAATGAGTAGTCTGTTGAATAAATTGTGTACTACTCAACCTGTGGTTGGTTTAACATTCTCACGGGAAGGTAAAGTTGCTATAGGCCAATCATCAGCTGTATTTTTTCTCTTAATTGACTATATTTTTAATAATTGTACCTTCAATACAATATCAATTGTACTGTTTTATGAATATACGAATATATTTCTTCAGTATCAAACTGTGCCTTGTTTCAATTAGTATTGATTTTTTTTTGATCATTTCATTCTCCTTGTATATATGTATGATTCAAGTGCGTTGTCTATTGATCTTTCTGTTTGATTTATTTTATATATATATATATATATATATAATTTGTAGCGATATTTCTGAATTTAATATGATAACATGACTGATTTATCTGGCAACAATACCGAAGAAATAATCTCCAATTCAAAGTGTTTTCCACTGTGTACCATGCCTGAGTTGTCTTAATGAACAGAAATCGGTCCTACTTTATCGCTGTCTAACCAATTTGCTCTAATTAATTTGCAACCTTCTGTCATATAGTTAAGTGTGTCATCTGACGAACAGATTTGACAGGTAGTTGAAATTTTTTGTGACAAGTTAGATCCTACTGATGAGTCTCAGTCTACTTACAAAAGTTCATGTACATACGTACGAAGTTCTACGTTGCAACTGACTGACTGACTACAAAACACTGTAACATTGCTTTTGTAACTTTTATCAACCCTAGTTCTATACCCTGAACTCGTCCCAAGATAATTGTTTGCTGACCAATACCCCTCAATGTAAATTTTGTTCAGAGATGGATGTGTATTGACTGTTAAGCTAAATGCCTACTTATTCTCTCAGTGAAATTGTCTCCAGAACTGTTTCACGTTCTGTGTTTTAAGACTTTTTACATGGTTTATTGTTTTTGTTTATTATTTTAAAAAAGTATATTCTGTTTGTATTGGTCTATTACTGTCAACCTATGGCTATGATGCATTTGGATTTATTAACTTTTATTACCGTCTCAATCAGTTAAATACGGTTTTGGTTTAATTGAGAATAATCATCAAAAATCAATCTTCTTCTCAATTATTTTATAATATCGTTCATTGCAATAGTTGTCAGTAAATAAGCCCGTTGACATATATTTCAATGAACTATTGGTAATTAGGTCTAGCTCGTATACACTTCCGAATAATAAATTCTTTTGATTCGAATTGCTTTAATTACGTGTTAACAACTTAGTTTTTCTCACTATTAACACATTGTAGAGGATTGCCATCGTCCAGTGCTGTCAAGTTTTCAGTAGTTGTCTAACTTGGGTCGGTTCATGATTTCAGTAAGAACCAACAATCTCCACAACCCGTACTGACAATAATCTTTAATATTTACTCAGATAAAGACTACAGCCCAAAACTAGTGTACTAGAGTTCTATCTAAACCACTTATTTCCTATCTAATCACGAAGTCTAACTTATTTGTTACAGATGGATGTCTCAGTATTGATAATATCAGGAAGCACGGCCCAATGCACCTAATCATGACCTTGCCATCTTCACCAACTGAGGTGGGACGTGTGTTACTTATCCCCATCCACTGACTAACATTTCAAGCGATGTTGTTTGGTGTACAAGCAGGCTGGAAGGAAGCTAGTGGTGACCAAACGAAGACGTAGCACCAGCTCATGGAGACACTGACTACTGAACTTGAGTTAAGTAGATACAGACTACCTAGTTAGGATAGGCGTTATTATTGTAACAAGTGATTAGAAACTTCGAGTAACGTAGCACAAAGTCGTTCGCAGTAGCGCAAATGCATTTAATCATTGTCTTCTCTTAGATCCTAAATTTCTACATTCCTCAAAAATATCTTTTACTCACTCGAATTTTTATCCCGATTTTTATCTTCGATACCTAGTCTTTCGCACCACCTCTGATACGTTTACTACCCCTACTACTCTGAGATTTGTCCTGATTATTTCATCTGTTTGTGCTAATTTAGTGTGGCAACGTGAACGGATGTGCACACAAGCTAGGTTCTACCTTGTGTGACTGAGTGGGTGACACTGACCTGCGTTAATAATAATAATTGACCACATTCTCACTTTTACAGGTTTCAACCTTACAGTTTTCAGAGACGTGTATATACACTCTAGTGTACAATGTTGTTTTTTAAAGTTTACTACAAAAAAATCAGTTTTCTAAAAGCTAATCAAACGAAGTTTTTGTCAGTCATTTTACAATTATCATCTGTAGAGTATTACTTCAAAACTAATTTTCACCACATATAATGTCAAAGCTAAGTTTGATAGTTTTTTATGACTACTGTATTTTTTATCGTAACAGTAACTGTTAACGAGGAAAATCTGAGGTGACCACAGATAACTTATTCGACATTTGCTACCATGCATCACTCGCAATGTAGCCAGCGTATTCATACTTATCCAAAGACAAATATATACGAGAGCACAGCTTCTCTGTCAAGGATATACCTGATAGAACTAACTTAAGCTTTCAACGAAGGAAGCAAAATCACTGGATAAGTGCAAATAAATCACCTCTCAAAAGACTGGTTAATCACTTCGATTAATGATTGTTGCAAAAATGAATTTAATTTACGAATTGATGCAAGTGATTTATGACAGCTTGTGGATTATTGTATAAATTTAGGTCTCCATCGTACAGACTACATATCCACCATTTAAAAAATAATATTCTCTTTAACGTTCATATATAACTGGTAAGTAGTATTACTCCTATTTTCATATATTAGAGACACGTATAAAACAAAACTTTTGCTTCTTACCTATATATTATTGATATTAATCAACCTCCAGATCATGAACTGTTCAGGTGAAGTATTTCGCCCTGCTTAAACGTGTTACCCCTAACGGAGCATAGGCCGCTGACCAACATTCTCCAACCAACTCTATCCTGGGCCTTCCTTTCCAGCTATACCCAATCGCTACCCATTTTCCTTATGACTGTCTCTAATTCTCGGCGCAGTGTGTCTCTTGATCTAGCTCTTTCCCTTAGACCTTCAGGATTCCAAGTTAAGCCCTGTTTCGTGATGTGCTTGAGCGGTTTCCACAATCTAAGTCCTGTCCAAGTATTTCACCTTGCGTCCATTTAATTGATGCACTACGTGATTATGATGATTGTAACAAGTGATTTTGTATAGGTTTGTGAAGGATTTTTCATCTGCTCTTACATATACTGGGTATAGCCGTTTAAATTATAAGCTACGATTACTTCCAGTGTTTTCAGCATCCAATACAGTTTGCACATATCTGATGCGTCTTTATTTTTCTGAATCAAAATATGCAGGTTAGGATTTCAGAAAATTATACCAGCACTTAATTGCTTTCTCAATTGAACCTCAGTGAGCACCATCTTTGTTTTGTTTGTTAGTTTACACAACATGTGATCTATAATAGCCACTTACTGACGGGACTGCGATTCCATATGTATCACTGAACTTTCAAACAGTCATCATATTGAAATAGTGACAGTCACTTGCATTCTGTTGTTGTTTATTATCTCCATTCTCATGCAACACTAATAAATTAAGTTCACTTGGCATAATCAGATAGTTATTGGCACTATGGCTGTACGCAATTTGTGATGTCCAGAATCTTTGGGTTCGTTTTTAGTGTTGGATATTATCGTAATTTTGGAGTTTGTATATTGTTGATATTAATTTTATGTTCATAAATCACATAACTTCTATTCGTTATGGATTATTGTTGCAGACAAGTTCGAAGATGACGCTACTTCACATCTCTGGGGAATTCCCGAATATGTTATGGTCGAAAATCTTATGTGGGGTAGAGAGGAACTGGATTCACCAATACATTTTGAACAGCTGGAAGCCCATTGTGAAATTCCACCTTTATCTCCAACACATCTTATTTGTGATGGTAAGTGATTTTTACTCAGAAATTTTTGAACGAATTATTAATAGTTCATGTGATTCCTAGTACCTCTTGTTTCCTATTATATCAAACATCCGCTTACAACCATGTTGAATTTGTCATTTCCAATGTCTGTAATTGATTTGAAATAAAACGTATTGATCATTACTAGTTAACCGCTCTTACATCTCCCTGTATATATGCATCTGTTCAATTATTTAAACTTGAAACCCTGGTGTTCTTCATCCCCATTATTCTATTTGTTGACAATTGATCTCTCACTTTATCGCTTAGAATGCTTGATCAATGTTGGTTTGTGCGTAGTGTAATCTCACCCGGTAATCTTCAAACTTAAGAAACCCGATCCGCCCGATTATACATGATATTAGTAACCGAGGAACTTTAAATTAATTCAAAGATGTTGATTGTTAAGTGCAAACTTTCAATTTCTGGTTCAATTTCGTAGTTATTGTTACTTAAAAATGCTAAATAACACAACTTACACTTTTGAATAAATTGTCTATTGATTCATTTATTTTTCTTTAGGCTCACTTAGTAACAACAATCATGAAGGAATAAATCGGACTACTCTATTTTCATCGCCAATCCTGATAGAAAGCTATCTCCAAGCATATGCTGCTTCAGCTCTAGTCTCTCCGATTTGCATTCTGCCTACTGTCGTTCCAATCAATCTCTGGCCAGTTGTACGACAACATGCTAAACGTTGGGGTTTGTTGAGTCGTGTGGAAGTAAAGCATGGTGCAGATCCTCCCAGTTTCCTTATTGTTTGCAAACGAGTTCCACTATCTCGATTAAAAAGATCATTGTATGATCATCAACAATATGGTTGCTTTTATTTAATTGATAAAGGAAATCTTACCACTGACGCTTTAAAGCGTCTCTATCAAGCTGATCCACTTTGTTTTAGTGATAGTGATGGTTCAACAACAAACAATAACATTCAATCAACTGATCCTATAACTAATATCAACACACTGCCTTCTTCACCATCAACATTTTTTGAAACATCAGATCCGTACAGTGATGAACCAGTTACTCGTTACGCTCGTGAGTTCCTTTCTACGCATAAAACATACATTAAAAAAGAATCTAACGATGATAGTTGTAACTTAATCAATGATGATTGTGTACTTATAACAGCAGAACTAAATCAACCGTCAAATGCTATTGAAATATTAGATGATCTTCCTAAAACACTTATACCGGGAATAGATTTCTAGTATTTTATCTTTTCAGTAAATTGAAAAAAAAAAAACTAGATCTTTCCCTATATTTAGATATTTTGGCACCGGTATGATTTTTTATACTCTTTTCGACCAATTACTGATAAAAAAAATTGAAGAGCATTTTTATAGTTTCGCATTTATTCTATTGTTGTTTAGTTCTCCCAGTGTTATTTCGTATTATCATGTTTTTTATGATGTGATATATATATATATATATATATATCACAAGTACTGTTTTGTATAAATAATTTGTTTTCCCCGGGTAATTGACGATCAGTTTATCAAATAATAATTATTTTTCTTGATACTTCTTTCTGTGTTCCTGTCATTGGTTTTTTTTTCAGTCGTACCAATGCTTTCTCTTTATCATGAGTAAAATATTCTGTTTGACAGAAATGACAAATGATTGATGCAATGACCGAATATTCATTTGAACTATTGCAGTTAATGTTTGTTTATAAAAGCGGTTTTGTATGATAGGATGCAAAATGGACTGATAAGTCTTTTGTTTGATTTATTTGTGTTAACAAAAATCTGTTGTCACATTTGATGATTCGGATGATGTGTTACACTTAATTGGCTATCTGATGTAAACGAGGTAGTACTGAATATATCATTGGAAAGTTTTACTGTAAATCACAAGCACACTTGTCTGAGATATTGGTATGATGGTTTGTATTGTCACATATTACTGAGAATCAAGGTTGGAATAAAGTTTCATAGAATGTCTATGATGTAACTGAGAACTAAAATTTTGATGGGACAAGACGTAGTTTATTTGATAAATGTGATGTCTTCGCGCTATACATTTCTAAGAATCTGCTTATACATGTACTTGTCTAGGTGGATAGTTGTGGTGGAGTTTCATTCTCTGTTTTCGTTGTAGAGCTTTAGATAGAAGTTTATGCTGATGTTGTTTAGAAGAATAATGAAAGCTCCACAACCAAAACATCCACTTCAAAGAATGAAACTCCACCACTTCTGAAGGTTTTTTATATACAAATTCGTAAAAGTTCAAGTTAAAATTGTAAACAAAGGAAATAGAGAGAACAGGAATTACCCAAGTCATAATAATACGGCTTAGCGATTACCAGAGTAAATTTAAGGTTATAAAGTGTTTCTGTACATAGGGGGTGGGTCCAAATTTAGAAATAGCCAAGGTTTCTATAAACTTCCCTTCTTGAACATTTCTATACAGTGTTTGAAGGGCTGTGTTTGATGTCAATCCTATGCCCCGTTTCGATTATGTGTTTTGCTTTCGATGAACATGGTTTTCTGTTTCCCACATATATCCGGTCATTTGACGTTAACTGAGATCACATGATAACAACTTGAACTAAGCAAGTGAAGAATTTAGAACACCGTACTGATGATGATCAAGTTTCATTTGACTCGATATAGTCAATATAGCCACTTGTCTGGTTATTTTGTTGACTGTTTTTCGTGAAGCTACTTGTTAATCACTCCAGTATATCTTCGTTTTATTTGCAAACATTAGGTATTATAGTGCGTAATTTTGAAAAGCACACATGGTATCCATTCAAAAGACAGAGTGTCACAGATACGAATATCAAGAGGGGTAATATTATTTTAAGGGTTTGAAATTTCGTGGGTTTGTTATCTGTCTTTCTACCCCTACAATTAATCTAAGATGTAGTTTTTTTCAACGTTCATTGAAGATTCTACTTTCAACGAGTACTATGATTTTCCGAATTCAGTAATAGTTTGTTATTATTACTCTAGTTATGTTATTTCACACATCTATTTATATAGTGAATCTAGTTGGCTTACTTAATCAGTCAGTCAGATGCAACGTAGAACTTTGTACATAAGTACATCAGTTCATGTTGCCATACCACATCAGCACAGAGAAGTAATCGTCAATTCAAATCCAATAGTAGAAGAGGTAGTAAGGGAATTAGAAGTAATCAGAGAGGTTAGGATTAGAAGATACTATTCAAGAAGTATGATTCAGTGAGAAAAGTTTAGAAAGTCAAAACTAGAGGTGTTGAAGAACCCAGAAGGTTAGGATTTGAGAGAACACATGAATAAATGCACAGGCGCCATTGCGAACGTTTTTGAGCCATGTCATTCAAGGTCTCTAACCATCGATTATTATCATCTCGCGGACCCCAACCAGGTAGTCGACAATTACCGATATGGCTCAGTCCACTAGTCAATGACTTCATGGATTTGTGCCATGTTTTGGTCTGGTCGCCCTCTAGCTTTCTTCCAACCTATTCCTACACTACAAAACAAAGCTCGTCGAGGCAGTCGGTGGTTAGGCATACGCAAAACATGTCCCAACCACCTCAACTGATGAAGTTTCACTACTTCATCTATTGATCTGCCATTCTTACCTAGTACTCGTTTCCTAATAACAGCATTGCTCACTCGGTTGTCCCACGGTATACGAGCAATGCTTCGAAGACACCTATGATCGAAAACCAGTAACCTACGAATATCGTCTACTCTCACTGGCCATGTTTCACAGCCATATAGGAGAACGGAGCGAACTGCACAGTACACCCGTTCTTTGGTTAGCGAACGGATATCACGCCTACGCCATAAGTGACGCAGGTTGGCAAAAGCCAATCGAGCCTTCTGTATGCGAGCTGAGATTTCGTCAGTCACCAGGCCATCGGCACTGATGAGACTCACGAGATAAGTGAAGCGATCTACACGTTCGACTACTTCACTCCATATCACTAGTTCAGGTGCCGATGCAACCCAGTCTTGAAGCAACATTTTGCATTTCGAGGGGAAAACCGCTTACTTAATAATCCGTATAAGTTTAGTTCTACATTAGCAATTGTTAGACATTGTCTTTTCGTTTACTACCGAGTATCATTTCGATACGATATACACAGTTTTTATTTATTTTAATGGCACATACTCTTTGAATTATATCAATTATATGTTTGGCATGATATCTTTTATTATTCATTGTAAAGCAAGCTATTTTATAGAAATGGAATCATTAAGTGATAAAGATCTATAGAAAAGATAGCTGTTAGAGAAGAATAAATTTCCTACGAGAGATTAAGATCGCGGAATAAAAGATTTCACTGATATTTTGTAGATATTTGCAAAATCATGTAAACGACTCTATGTATGTTTCTCTGAAATTATTTAGTTAGGAAGTGACTTTGCGTAAAGCATATTTTATATTCATGTTTATATGGGTGATTGCGAGTAAATGTAGGTATTCAAAGTAAGTGTGCCTTTAAACAGCTTGTGTGATGATCCCAATCCCGTGGATAATAAAACTTTTTCCCTTTATTGCAACAGGATTTAGCACTTTGAGCTTAGGCTACTTGATTTGAGTTTGCATGATTCACCTAACCAATGGCTGGGGACATGATACAGCTGAATTCACTCGCTTAGAACCGAAATCTCTTACCTTTTCAGTTTGTGCGTCTGCTTTTTCTTACTACTACTTTTCCGATCTTAGTCTCGGAACAATCAATCAATCGATGTTATAGTTTGCTATGGCGATTTGAAATGATGCACTTATATATCACGTTCTCTGTTGAACACGTCTGTCAAATACTTCAGCTGCTCATTTTTGTATTTAACAATGCTCTTTCGAATCAGTCGAACAATAATCATCCATGGAATGTTTATTGAAATGTATGTAACCACTGGTACAGTCACTGACTTGTAAATTACGCTCTACAGGACTACTATGAACTTTTGTTTACCTAAATTATTATTTGACGCGAGTTGAAATTTCACCAGAAACCTTCAAACTAAAACATCGTGTTAGTGTTTAAACTTTTTATGTAGACACATTTCTGTATTAATCAAAGCAATTATTTATTTTATTTCAATCAAAGCATGTTGAATCGTGTTGATTGTTTTGTAGAGAACTTGAGTTGTTTGTTTTTTTAAGAAACAACTTAAATATAGTCAGATTGTCAATTCTCTACTCTCATGTGTATGTATCACAAATATTATACCATTTTCACTATGAAATATTCACTATCAACATTTAATTCTATTGTCACTCCATTTTGTAAAGTATCAAAACTCACTGGAATTTCTTACAGTCCGCTACAGAATAATAGCAATCTAATTTTTATGTGAAATTTTTTTAGCTTCTTACAACCCTTTTTTTTAGGACTAGATTAATTGCGAAATCCTATTTTAATCCAGTATAATATTTAGGTGATAAAAAACTCGTTTGATTTTAGTGTGATATCTGTTCAGTCACACTTTCGTTGCCATTAATTCAAGTATTTCCCAAAAAATCTCACTTAACAGTGCCCCATCGAGGCTAACAATATAATCTACGACGCGCGTTCCGTCCTGTTTGTGTCTTGTCAGCTAGATGTACTTGAATCAAAGAGTTGATGCTCACTACAGAACTCGAACCCAGCACCGTACGCTTCAAACACTATCGAGTTTGCAACTTAGCTACTGATTCCAGATATCCTTTGCTTGTGCAATATGGTAAAAATTATTTCATTTGTATTGGTTGTTCAAATAATTACCAAATATTCACACTTCGTCAGGTCCTAGAACACAAAGACACATTCAGGCGTCCCACAACGGTTGTATCGCTCGACCTTAAGCGGTGTTTAACTTTGTTGGTGATGAAGTTCTATGTCAGTGCCTGTCATTGAAAGGAGTACCAAAGACGTACATTAACTGTGTACATACTCTCTACCTGAACACTACTGGTCGAACTGTCATCGGAATTGATTGTCAGGGCTGTCCACTTCCTCCACTCTTATTCAACTTTGTCATTGACATGGTTTTAGAGACGACACTTAGATCGTTTGACTTTTCAGGAGTTAGCCTTCTAGCAGGAGACACGCTTGTTAACCTAGAATATGCTGATAACATAGTTACATTTGGTGAAGATGTTGAAAAAATAGTCTCCTGACCACCTTAAGCATCAATGCAAGCATGGTATGGGATGTGATTCATGCCCTCGTAGTGCAAAATGTTACTTCAGGATTGGCTTGCATGGGCACCTGAACTATTGATAGAGGGTGAAGTTGTTGAGCGTGTTGACTGTCTCACTTATCTTGGAAGTCTCATCAGTGCTGATGTGTTGATATCTGATGAAATCTCAGCACGGATACAGTTCTTTCAGGTTATCCTCACACATGCCAATGCTAATTTGTTTTTCCGATATTTGCTTGCATATAATCTCGGTAGTCTCGATAAGTGGTACGTTGATAAACAAAGACACCACATCCAGTGAGATCATATTTTTCATACTAACATTGATATTTTCCACTTTGGAAATGAAATCAAAGACGTCTTTGACACTTTCGTTCAACTGATATGTGCAAAGGCTCTAAGATTCTCACTAGCGACTTTGCAATTTTGTGGTACAGAGAATTGTGCATATCTCGAAGTGGGCGTAGAGGAAGACCCGATTTATTAACTTTGAGTAAACCGTACAGTCGTGCTGTATTTGATCCAGTCGGTTTAATTGAGTCATGAATCTCTGACTTAATGATTCCCTTTTTACGTAGTCCCTGATGTTTTTCTACATTGGTATTGATGTCATTATTACTAGTAATTTTTTGAAATTTGCTGGGATCACAAAACATTACATTTTATCGATGTAATTAGTTTTGTTCATCAGGACTATACCTCCTCCCTTATCTGGTTTGCATATGATCAAGGTTTCACCTTTTCTAAGTTTTGTTGAAGCGTCCCGGTGCAGTTTGGTGAGTAGGCGATTTGTGGTACACTTACTATTCTTGTATTGTTGGCAGTTATTAACTAACGTGGTCTTAAACCTAGCTAAATCCTCCACTGATGTAGACATTCAAGTCAGTTGTTTGTGAAAATAAATTCTCATACTATACGTCAGTGTTTAGTTGGCTGATATTGAATCCATAATCACAGAACTTTGGCCCAAGAGCTACAGCTTCTAACTGTACTACATCTAGTTCAATATTGGAAAAACTATGGACGTACCGCATCGGATCTAAAAGAAATTCCTTTCCTGGTTTCTGGTTTTCCAAAGTTTTCACTAGTTTTGTTATCGTGTTCTCAGATCTGTTGTTGGAAAATTTTTCAGCATAATCCATAAACATTGACTGAAACTCCGAAATCAGGCTTTTAACGGAACATTGTCTCAGGAGGAGATTCCTTTCCAAGTTGCGGATATTTATTTTTAATGTGTCAATTTGATACGACGCATGTCTTTTACGTATTTTCGCATTGGGATAGACTCTGTTCCGACTCAGACTTCCAATATATAATTTAGGATATGTATACAATTTATAACAAATCCTAAGTTCGTTTTCGCTTGTGTGAGACGTGCATTAAACTTCAGGAACGCATTGAGTGGTTTGAATGCAACAGGCTCCCCACGTGAATTTTGGAATATTAAGGATTCCCATTGTGAAAATTGGGACAACACGTATTAGACTAAAAGTTTCACAAAAATATCTCATACTAGTTTCAAAAATTATCTGTATTTTAATAGTAGTGCTGTAAACTGTACTTCAAGGGTGTACCAATTATTTCTAATTATTATGAATCGAAAATTGTGCTTAATGGTAGTCTAAATTTAGGCAGGGTACTGAAATATATCAGTATAGTGATCTAAATCCTCTGACTATATTCCACAATTGAATGACCTTCATGGGTTGAGTGAATAGATCGAGTTACTATGATTTGACATATCGAGAGAGATTTCAAGTACTTAAATCTAGTAAGATTGATGTCTTAACAACTAACTAATTTAAGTATCAGCAGCTGTTTCTCTAAATCACTCAAAACATCTTGTACATTCACCTGACTATTAAACATATGAAACCGATTTTACACTTCATCTTTGAGATAAAATTCAAACAGAAAATGAGGAAAGCATCTGGTTTTCAGATTACCAATTAACATTAAGTCAAAATAAATGATTTAGGTTATTAGGTTAATACATCACAAAGTCATGTAACTGATAAAAGTACATGGTGGATTAACTGAAAAGTAGTGCATGATGTTTTGATTGTTGAATGTCAACAAATAATAGTTATAAAATACTAATGAATTCCTTAGCCTAACATAGGTACCGTAATCACGCCTAAAAAATTAGGTTCAAATGATGAGATTACTTATTGTTCAGTATAATCAACATTACTTCATTCAAATTGCTTTTCAGATCTGACTTCATGCAATAAGTTAATTAATAGTTGTATCATCAAGATAACATCAACATAATTATCATTCACTACATCTCCATTCGGGTTCCATCTGCAGCTCCCCCAAGCAAACGATTTGATCAATCTCATACGAGGGACTTAAATGCAAGTTTGGAATGGCTACGAAGATATAACTAGACAACATAGACTGACTGGGAGAGCGAAACAAAAACAGTGAGAGATTCTCTAACCCATGTGCCTTCAACAAAATGGTAATAAGTGGCACCATATCCCCACACGGTTGCATAATACACAAAGTCACATTAGTTTCACCGGATCACACTACCGAGAACCAGATCGATCACATCTTCATCAACAAATAGTTCAGAAGGACCATGGAGGATGTGAGAATCAAGAGAGGAACTGACGTAGCTTCAGATCACCATTTGGTGGTGGTCAAGGTGAAACTGGAGCTAAATAAGCACTAGAAAAAACAGTATGACAATAAGTTTAATACACCCTTTCTTTCGGATACTGGTAAACTCGACGAATTCAAGATAGCTCTCTGCAATGGGTTTCGGTCTCTTTACGATCTACTCAATGATGAGGAATCCACCATGGTAAACAACTGTGAAGGGATCAAAGAATCACTGATTTCTGCATGTCATGAGGTTTTGGGCCACAAGAAGCACCATCGTAAGGAATGGGTCCCTGTTGATACACCGGATAGGATTCGAGAAAGGAAGAACGAGAAAACATCAATCGATAACGGCTGGACACGAACAGAGAAAGCTAAGGCACGGGGCGAATACGCAGAAACAAAGAAGCAAGTGAAGAGGAGCATCAGAGCTGATAGGTGAAAATATGTGGAAGACTTAACAATAATAGCGAAACGCTGAAATAGAGGACAACATGTGACAACTATACGATACAACAGAGAAGCTCTCTGGAAATTATGGTAAATCAGAACGAACAGTGAAGAAGTTACCAGCTGAGGTATTGAAAGGCACTGAAAGCAGACATAGCAGTAACTGCAAAGATGTTGCACGCTCTGTTCAGAGAGGTTTGATAGGAAGAACAAGTACCAACACATGGTAAACAAGGACACCTCATCTCAGCAAGTGTGAGAAAACGAATGCGCAGGACAGAGGTGATTTCAGATTGCTGGTGGACTGCGGTCCTAAGTTAGGGTCTACCTACATGCCAGCAGCATATACAGGTATGTTGCTTTTAATTAACACAAAGGTTCACTGTCCATATATATGATCTCCCTTGCCCGAATGGTACGTACATTTTGTTTATTTTCTGCCGCAGGAGAGTCGAGCATCCTATCAGGTTTCTCATGAACAAGCATCCTTATAGGGGTGCTTATAAAACAATTCGATCCCTCCAACCAACTCACTAACCACAATCGCTAAACGGCGACAGCAGCAACGGGGTTAAACTCAACTTTATCTGACGCCCCGTACATGTTGTCAAGCCGCGCACTAAACAGCAGCCATTCTAACCAAGTGTCCTCCAGTTCTCTTCCGCAGCGAACAATCCACCGAAACCCTCAGAATCTCACATAAAGTCCATGATCTGTTTCCTGGCAAGGTCACCTCGAATGTAGACTTTCCCATGGTTTCGATGTCTGTAATCAACTGAGCGCGAGCACTCAGCCAAGCTAGGCTAATCAGTTAACAATAATGTGAGGAGACATCATGTGCGATCAAACTCCAGTTCAGCAGAGGATCCCATCCATCCAACTGCAGACCTTTGTTTAATGGGCCTCAATGCTATTTGACACACTACACCGAGGCATAGTGTTTGGGGCAACTACATAGGGCCCATAGTCCAGGATCTGTATGGTTGCTTCCCTGAACAAAACTGGATGATTACATCTCTCTTAGAGGTATGTGCTACTACCAGAATGATAGAGGATAAGTACTCAAACCATTATTTCTATTTACCTACACCAGAGGGACAGCATTCAGACTCATAGGGGTTCAGTCCTAATCACCTAGAGTGGCGAATTCGCATCCACGAACTCGTGAACATGAACACGTACCGTCATTCTGGACCATGCTAAGCACCGTATCCTTAGCGGTCGGCACGATATTTGGCCGAAGTCTGTAAAAAACACCACGTTGACTGGCGGTACCAGTAAGAAGTAGTCGTCATCATAACTCCCAATAAGCTCCATTCATGCCATTCATCCATTAAATGACAAGGCAATTGGCTACCTTAAGAGAGTTATAGTTACTCTCATCCACTTCCACTTCTCTCAGTAAACGGTTAACCTATAGTTCTCTTAGTTGTCATCTAATGTTTTATAATCCCTTCTCCAATCAATTCTATATTTTGCTCATCAATCATATGGTACGACATCCTGTTTTCTCTAAATATAAGGAATTCACGAGGATCGCTATCTTCTGTGAAACATCACACAAAGTCTGATTATTTCTAATGCAATTATCTACTACTAAAAATCTGGAAGTAGGCAATATGATTATTACTACAATAATTTTTATGGAACGAAATGTGAAATCTACGGATTTCCCGAATAATCTTAATTTATTTCAGTATTCTAAACTAACGTTATACATAGTAAGAAATCAGATCACATATTTATAAGCTTTACAAAGATTCACACAGAAGAAATTAAGCGTGATTGCTTGCTTTCAGATTGATTACCTAACCTTGAACAGTAGATAGTTTTCTTACTTAGGAGATTCTGAAAATCTTATCATTGCAAGTTATCATTACCACGACGGTATGCTTTGAGATCTACCACTACGGAAAATCAATACCCCATTAATACTTGTAACGTTTTAAACACATTCCCGATAATAATAATAATAATAATAATAATGAGAGAATTACACTAATCTTCATGAGTACTTTGTCACAATTAACATGGAGTAATTCAAAGTTCATTGTATGATGGATGATAACACTTATGTAAATAACCAGAATAAATTTTTGGTTTGTCTACTTCACGTCAACCTAATTACGCGGGGTTAGTGAACATGTTTGACATGGGAATAAAAATCTCATTTCAACCATCTACAGTAGCACAAAATAATAAAATTGCCAATACCACCCAGTTAAGTTGTTGTGGAACACTTTTACGAAGCAGACGCAATTAATGAAAACAAAACATTGACTGTTGTACTCATTTTGTTTAACTGTACTGTACGTGCGACCTTTTTTCGCGTTGTTATCATCATGCCTAACTTACTGCTCGTTGTATTGCTAACTTTCTACTTCAAATATATTCTTTACCCTGGATTTAAATGTATTCTTTGTGACGAGATAGTAATTAGTATTTTGGTGGTTGATCATAGTTAATCTCGGACTCGGTCACCACTAAAAAAGCATTGACAGAACAATAATTTTAAAGTCTCTGAAATTACGCATTCAAATAAACTAACTGTACATAATCAAAACCTAAAACGAAATTAATTTTTAATCCATCGATTCAAAATTTCATTTATGTACAAACACTAGTTTATCTATGATGCTCTAATCAATTGGAACTAAGTACGACCTATTTTTTTTTTCTAAGAAAAAATTACAATCACATATATCTATCTATCTATCTTACACAATTCATTGATTCAATGTTTGATAACAATTTACTCATAAGCAAATCTTATTGATTTATTCAGGGCATTGAGTTTGGCTTTATCAATCATGCCAAGATAATGTTTCATTCTGGCGTAAATAAATAGTGAAATATTGCAGAAACTGTCAACTCGAAATTAATCTTTCTTTACTATGAGTCCAAATATTGAACATGGTGAGTACATCAAACATAGAGTAGTAGGTTAAGTCATACAACTTATCTAGACTGTACAACACTAGATTCTTTTGCTAACTTATTTCATATAAATGAGTTGTAATTGCACACTCATGCATTAATCAATGAAAGTCCTGTCATAGTATAATTCAGTTTATTTCATCAGGCATTATATATCTAAATTAAAACTTTGAATAAGTTGAAGACGAATTAACTAATCTACACATATATTCAGCAAGTTAAAACATGTAAATGGTGTTAATTAGTTGCTTACAGTGTAAATAAACACATACACTCATCGAACTGAAAAATAAATATAGGAATTCTGAAGATAAAAAATTTAATTACATCTTACTGAGACTCATCATCAAATAAAAAGATTTCCCGTAGATCGATTTCATCTGAGCATAAGTAGTAGTAGTAGTGTGGTGCGCGCTACTTATAAGTAGTATATGACGCGAGTAAAAACGTAATGTCTGGCAGCAGAAGATGGGGGAAGATCAAGAAAGGAAGAGGGGGAACACAATGGGATTTGTATGAAACGCATGAACAGTGAAATGTCATGTTTAGCAACAGGAACAGTCCAGTTCGATATGATGGATTGATAATTTGCAAATTAACGATTTACGATATGGTTTTCCTATTTTACCAATTAACTCTGTAATTTGCGATATTATATTCAAAATAATAATTTCTCACAATAGTAAGTAATCAACTATTATGTAACTCAATTATTGCAATGAATCTAAGTAAACGATGCGTCCGTATCATCACAAATGAATCTGGCACATCAACTACGCTTTCTAGCCGTGGATAACGCATACCATACCAGATAACCTACTCCTAATAACATGTTTCAGTCCAACTGTCCATGACTCCATGGACTGGTATCATGTCTTTGTTTGATTGCCTTCAGATTTCTGTCAACCTTTTTCTACATTATATAATATAGCCCACCGAGGTAGGTGGTGATTAGTACACGTGATATATTACCCAACCATGTCAGCCAACGAAATTCCACCAATCGAAGGACATCTCATCTACTTTAGAGACTTGACGCAACGTGTCAACACTCAACCTAGCCTCCTGAATCTATCTTGCCAGTCGAATACATCATTTCACCGACTCACCATTATCGTTCTATTAACACTAACGAAAAAATTTGGCATTAAAAGAAAATAAGGTTAGTTAATATCCAAAACATTCACACTTACTTAAATCATAATGAAGTAGTCAGATGAGATTTTAATTTTACTTTGCTTTTTTCATTGCTTATGTTTAGATCACTTTATTATACATGCAGAATAGAAAAGTGTTCACACTTTATCTACCTAAAATCGATTAGTGAATTCTGACTAACCCATTAGTTTTCCATGTACATAGACTAAGTAGAGCTCGTGAAGAGCAGACTCGAGAAAACCAGGCTGGTTTTCGACCTGGACGTGGTTGTATCGACCACATTTTCACACTCAGACAGGTCCTGAAACACAGACACACATTTATGCGTCCAACAATAGTTATCTTCCTGGACCTTAAGGCGGCATTTGACTCTGTGGATCGTGAGGTTCTGTGGCAGTGTATGTCATTGAAAGGTGTACCACAGAAGTACATTAACTTTATACAGGCTCTCCACTCGAATACTATAGGTCCAGTGAGAGCTTATGGCGAACTGTCACCAGAATTTTCTACATCAAGTGGTGTCCTTCAGGGATGTCCACTTTCTTCATTCTTGTTCAATTTTATCATAGACATGCTCCTAGAAATAACCTTATCCCCGTCTGAATTTTCAGGAGTAGACCTTCTACCAGGTGGCTCGCTTATTGACTTAGAATATGCTGATGACATAGTTCTACTTGGTGAAGACGCTGACAAAATGCAGAGTCTTCTGACTACCCCAAGCAACAATGGGAGCATGTTCGGGATGCGGTTTTTCCCCTCGAAATGAAAAATGTTGCTTCAAGATTGGGTTTCATCGGAACCTAAGCTAGTGATAGGGAGTGAAGTAGTCGAACGTGTAGACTGCTTCACTTATCTCGGGAGTCTCATCAGTGCTGATGGCCTGGTGACTGACGAAATCTCAACTCTGATAAAGAAGGCTCGACTGGCTGTTGCCAAACTGCGTCACTTATGGAGCAAGCAAGATATCCGTTTGCTGATAAAGGGACGAGTGTTCTGCGTGGTAGTTCGCTCCGGCCTACTATAAGGCTGTAAAACACGACCAGTCAGAGTAGAAGATATTCGCAAGTTACTGGTTTACAATCATAGGTGTCTTCGAAGCATTGCTCGCGTATCGTGGGACAACCGAGTGAGCAATGCTGTTGTTAGGAAACGGGTACTAGGTGAATATGGCAGGTCAATAGATGAAGTAGTGAAACTTCATCAATTGAGGTGGTTGGGACATGTGTTACGTATGTCTAAACACCGACTGCCTCGACGAGCTATATTTTGCGATGTAGGGATAGGTTGGAAGAAAGCTAGGGGTGGCCAAACCAAAACATGGCACAAATCCATGAAGTCACTGACAAGTGGACTGAGTCATGTCGGTAGGTGTCGACTACCTGGTTGGTGTCCGCGAGACGTTAGTAATCGATGGTTAGAGACCTTGAATGACATGGCTTAAAATCGTTTGCAATGGCGCAAAAGCATCCACTCTTAATGTTCTCTGAAATCCTAATCTTCTGGATTCACCATCACCTTTATCTTTATCTTTTTAAGTCTATTTCACCAGATTTTACTTCTTGAATAATATCTTTTAATCCTAACCTCACCGACTACTGCTAATACCTTTACTACCTCTTCGACTATTGGATTTAAATTGATTATTGCGTCTCTGTGCTAACGTGATATGGCAACATGAACTGATGTACGTGCAAACGTACAAAGTTCTACGTTGCTAACGATTGATTACATAGACTTCAGAAGACTGAAAATGCTGTGAGAAACAACCACTGTGTAAATATATTTGACAGATTATTGAATTTGCTAAGAATCAAAGTTGATACACCAGCAAAAAGAAACGACTGTTTCTATAACTCTAACCAATAAAGTTGTGTAAGATGATGCATCATAATTAATATTTGTTATTTGCTTGCTAGAAAAAAATGATACAAATCTAAATAATCAATAATTATCACATGTGCATACATTTAGAAAATGTTTTTTGCTTTAAAAAAAAAACTATCATTCAAAAAGTTATTTGCGTCATATTGATAACCATGTTATTTTCAAATCATATCTATCATGTGAAAATGTATATTCCAACTTAAAATATCATTTTGAGAACAATTTGACAAAAAAAAAACAAACAAATGTAATTTATGTGGTAGATTTAAAGATTTTCATAGTTTCAGATGAATTTTTGTTAACTTAGAGAATTCCAGTAAATATTTTCAATTCATAATCATAGTGTACTTTTTGTTTTCTATACATTCTAATACAATCTGAAAATATTTTATTCAATGTTCAATTTTAGTTGAAACAGAATAGAAACGATAACACTAATAGAATGATAATATATATGTGGTGCGCGCTACTTATAAGTAGTATATGAAGCGAGTGTAAACGTAATGTTTGGCAGTAGAAGATGGGGGAAGATCAAGAAAGGAAGAGTTAGAAAACAATGGAATTTGTATGAAACGAATGAATAGTGAGATGTCAAACAATGGATTGATGATGGATTGAAGATTTGCAAATTAACCGTTTACGATATGGTTTTCCTATTTTACTGAGTAACTCTGTAATTTTCGTTAAATACAATTCGGTTGCCCTCACCTGTGTTCTCCTTCACAACATTTGGTGTCGCTGCCTACACAAAGGATGAAGATGCCATGGCCAAAGGAGTTTGAGGACGGAGATTTGCGGAGCTTCCTGGAGGAGTTTGAGGCCGTGGTGGGGCTGGTGGGTGTGAAGGGACCCGGGGCGGAGTTGGTGGTGCTGGGGACGCTGCGAGGAGTTGAGCCAAAGGCTGTATTCGACAGTTTGAACGGTGCCGCCGGGAAGATGGCGTGGGAGACGTTCACGTAGCGAATAGTGACGGAGTTCGTCGGCCCAGTATACAGGGAGGAGGCGCCGCAGAGGTTCCGGTTGGCGAGGTTGTCTGTCGATTGTGACCCACTGGTGCTGGCTGTGGAGCTCACGATGTTGCTGAGCCGTGCGCTGCAGAGTATGGATGGGGAGTCGGAGGCACAGTTGTTGGCATCGCAATTTATCGAGAGTGTGCCTGCCGCCGTGTCCCAGCAGCGGGAACTAGTAAACGCTACACGTTGGACAGGTGCCGTACCTGTTCCAGACCAGCAGGCAAGAGCAATGACCGAAGTGGTAATCTGGCATATTGTAGCGTGTCACGGAATACGGAAGGTGATATTAACTGACCAGGGTCCCTGTTTTGAAAGTGACGAGTTTAAAGCCCGTCTAAAGCAGTTTGGGATCAAGAGGATACGAACTACACCGTATCATCCTCAGATAAACGGGCTTACAGAGAGAAACAGCCGGACGTTAAAGGAATTGTTAGCATCTAAAGGAGGAGATTAGGAGAAAGAGTTACCATTGATTTTGATGATCCCAAAGTGTGAAGGACCGTACGTTATCACGGAGAGACGCTACGCGGTTCACACGTTCCGGAGAGAAGACAAGCAGAAGAGCGTAAATGCTAGTCAACTGCAGAGATGGTTTCAAGATTATCGAGTGTATGAGTCACGAAAAGCACCAAAGATGACAACGATACGGCAATCAGAAAGACTACGACGACAGCTTATTAAAAGGGGGGCCAAGTGTGGTGCGAGCTACTTATAAGTAGTATATGACGTGAGTGTAAACTTAATGTCTGGCAGCAGAAGATGGGGGAAGATCAAGAAAGGAAGAGTGGGAACACAATGGAATTTGTATGAAACGCATGAATATTGAAATGTCAGACAATGGATTGATGATTTGCAAATTAACGATTACGATGTGGTTTTCCTATTTTACTGAGTGACTCTGTAATTTTCGTTAAATACAATTCGGTTGCCCTCACCTGTGTTCTCCTTCACTACATATATTCTATCTATACTGTACTTTTGTAATATAAGCAGCAGCTTAAATAGATTTAAATGTTGAATATAAATCTGTTCGTTATCAAACTTTAATTTTTCTTTAGATAATTGTTAATGTTGTGATTCATAATAATCCTGTCTAACTTCTTATGTTACTGCATTAAAACTTTTAAGCTAACTTTTGGTAATAACAAAACTGCTCATATATGTGACGATAGTGAAGTTTGACTGTAATTGTATTCCATGGTCTGAAGGTAGTCTTCCCTTTCATCTATTGAAAGGTCCTTAAGGGACACACTAAAAATACCGACGAAATTTTATTGAAGACCCTTCAGTTGAACACTGTTGACCAAACTGGAGCCTATGTTTACAAAGGTTACCTGCTTATCCTCAGTTTGACTTAATATTTTTTAATATATATATAGTCGTATAGATAAAATTTAGATTATTTTACCTTTCCTAAGGATTAGTTGCCTATCTGAAAAATGATTGATCAACTTATATTATACCACAAGGCGTAATCCTGTTTATTGAATAAGCTAACAAAAAGCGAAATCTTCAGGAATGTCATGGACAACTATGAAAAATGCTAAGAGGTAGTGCCTGTCCTTTTAAATTGAAATATTGCTTATGGACTTTTCTACATGTTAATAGATAGTTTGATCATAATGAGTGAAGTAATTCACTGTTCCACTTTTTGATTTCTTTCAAACGAGTCACTAACTTTCATACGTTTATTTCTGATTCAGCTTCAGTAGACATACTCTGAACCTGAATCGATTGAGTAGGTGGGATATGCTTGTTACATGCTCACTTATAACGTCAAATGTTGGTTATGCTACAAACAGGTAACATAACTAACTCTCTAATCAATTATAAATCTATATAATTAGCTAATCAAACAGTTTTAAGTTGATGTCTAGTGATAATACATAACTAATTATCCAAGGTTAAAAGAGTTTACGACAATTCTTAACCTACCATCCAACAATACCTGAATACTGATTACTATTATACACATTGAGCCAACACTTCAGTTTACAAGTAGATTGAATTATATGTAGCATAGACTAGATCAAAATATTTCTCCCTAGAATAATTAGCTTTGTTGTCTTAGATAGGTCAGTACATGTAGGTAGGTAGATCTTCGGACTGGATTCCATATGATTATTTTCACAGTAAGATAGGAATTGTCAACAATTCTGCTTATTCAGGTAGCATTATTTTATTATTAACTTTCTAGCGAATGCTGAATCTTTCTGCAATTATCAAGTCTAACCTTGGTATTGATACTTATTGTCAACTCTGTTTAAAGACTTTATTTATATGACATGGGTGAAAATTGATTGCAGTTTAATAGATGGATTCTTTGTTATTCGTCTTCGCCAACTTCGTCATGTAAATTTCAAGAATTTTATTGATCCACAATTTTCACACCTTGATTATATTCGTTCTATTTGAACAAAGTTCTCTTCTCTATATGTAGTTTTTCACTACTACAGATTTGTGATTTCGACCTCTGTTACTACTATTAGTCTTTTTTTTTTATTGCGTTGATAATTTCAAGTGTGCTTATGTATACTGATGCATGTTTAAATCAAATTCAAGATTGTATAAGATTGAATATGTTTAATGAAACTCGAACTGATAAATGTGACCTTATGGTCATGTGTTTAAGTTCTAATCATATGACAAGATTGTGATGTGGAAACAAATCAATTTTACACTGTACATTTATTTACTACTACTACTACTAAATTCATCGGCCTTCAATCAGTTTATTGTTAAATTGAATCAATACATTGTAATACAGGGATGAGTGTCAACAAAACAACTAACAGTACCTGCTCAATTATGAATAAAAATCGTTTATATTTTTTCATTATGAATTGATTATGAATCAGTGACGGGCTGGCTTATCACTTACTTTCCCTCTGACTTATCGTGTATATATGCGTATTTTGCGATTTCTTAATTGATGGTATATGATCAGAAAATAACTATTCTGCAGTTTAAATAAAAGTGACCAGCTTTGAAAGAAAAATTCCGGAATTCTAGTAGGAAGTGGTGACCGGAGAAGCGAAATCATGTTGGTTGAGATAGTTAATCACCAAAAACAATGGATGATGGTCACACAAAATCTTGAAAAGATTGAAGTTGGACAATAACGCCGTCGGATGTCAGCTTAGTGGTATAGAGTTTAGACGTTCGCGCGCTAGGTTCGGTTCCCACGTGCCGGATCGTGAATGCGCACTGCCGAGGAGTCCTGAACTAGGACTAAACAGTCGTTCAGTACCTCTAGGCGTTCAATAGCGGTCTAATTTAGATCAGTTCGTGATTCTAATGTAATTCAACAATCTTTACAGCCCTGTAGTGACAATCATTGTGTAACTGAGCATCTACACAACAAACGTTTCGTTTGCTTGTTGATTTCGTCTTCTGATTAGACAGTGGGATGCAGGTAGGTCGACAACCGACAGGCGTTAAAGTTTCACTAATTGGTTAATGAGGTACCAGAAAATCAGGACACTGATCCTACAGGCATGGAGAGAATCAATAGATAATCATATTAAACAGTACTACTGCTTTCCGATTAATAGCCCAATCAAACTCACCTCAATACGACACACGAATCTGTTCCATATGAAGATTTAAAGGATACGAAGTACGACAGATACATAAGCTCTAATTTCATCCCAGTTATCAAGAAGTGCGTACGTTAGACTATATGAATAATAACATAGTTTTTAACTAAATCAGCTGACTTTATACCACAATTAAATGACCTTCATGGGTTGAGTGAATAGATCGAGTTACTATGATTTGACATATCGAGAGAGATTTCAAGTACATAAATCTAGTAAGATTGATGTCTTAACAAATAACTAATTTAAGTGTCAGTAACTGTTTTTTCTAAATCATTCAAAGCATCTTGTACATTCACCTGACTAATAAACATATGAAACCGATTTTACACTTCATCTTTGAAATTAAATTCAAATAGAAAATGAGGAAAGCATCTGGTTTTCAGATTACCAATTAACATTAAGTCAAAACAAATGATTTAGGTTATTAGGTTAATACATCACATAAGTCATGTGACTGATAAAAGTACATAGTAGATAAACTGAAAAGTAGTGCATGATGTTTTGATTGTTGAATGTTAACAAATAATAGTTATAAAAAACTAATGAATTCCTTAGCCTAATGTAGGTACACTGATCACGGCTAAAAAATTAAGTTCAAATGATGAGATTACTTATTGTTCAGTATAATCAACATTACTTCATTCAAATTGCTTTTGAGATCTGACTTCATGCAATCAATCAATTAATAGTCAGTAGTATCATGAAGATAGCATAAACGTAATTATAGCTAACTAAATCTCCATTCGCATTCCATCTGGAGCTACCCTAAGCAAACGATTTGATCAATCTCATACGAGAGACTTAAATGCAAGTTTGAAATGGCTACGAAGATATAACTAGACAACAACAACGAAAATATAGTAAGTAGTATGTTAAAGAAACTGTATGACGCTTCCCCGTTTTCTGGTTGATTCCTCATAATCAAATATTCAGTCAAACAATTATACCCAACGTAGAACCGGGCACGTTAATGCACTGTTAAGTAGTTGTCACATCATATTAATACATCGAGATGTTTACAGCTAGCTAAACTACTCATCATTTAGCTTAGTGATTGATTTTGAGGTAAACCCGATGAAAAACACAGAAACCAGAGTAGTATATATTGACTTTAAGAGACTATCTCTTTATATGCGCCATACAAATCTTGTAAATTTGCATATATTTCACTCTCAATAAACAACTAACTATTAATGACATACTTTATAATCAATAAATTTTCGAAAGAGAAATATCTAGCCCAATTTCTAATTGGTTGAATTAGCATGTTGTTAATGCTATTTGTCAGTATAGATCTGACATATTTTCAAAATCATTGTCTGTTTCATTGATCATCTGGTCGATAAAGCAAATAAATTATGAAGGACAATAAGAAGCTTATAATCTAGGTTATTTAAGGTTTTCAACTTATTGTTTCCACTTTTTTGTTTGGTAAAATATTGATAATAAGCATTTTCGTATGCAGCTAAGACCAAATTTTGTTTGTAGTTAAACTTAATTTGGAATGCATTCATTGGGTAGTCAGATGAAAAACGATCAAACAAATCTATCCATTTACTATCAGTATATTAATATTTTTATGAAATGCAATGCACAAATATCTTATGCTCTTGACAGAGGCCGTCGAAATTGTTGCTTAGTTACGTTTAGTTTTATCTCTTCTAGATGTATGACGAAAACTTTAACGATACGAAGAAGATAGAGGTTATTACCTTCCACAGTTGTCTGTTCCATTTGTAGATGACTTTGAATAACGTCCAAAACTTGGATTCACCTTGTATTGCAGCTGAATGATTTCTGCACTGTGTATCCTATCAGCCTCCAGTGATTCCTCATAATTTATTCCTCACCTGGAATCTCGTTTGCTCTCTCTCCTCAGTCGGTTCTTCCTAATGGTGTCTGGTCAACGGATCCCCAGTATCTTGTGTAGACAGCTGTTAAAAAACACTTGTATCTTCCGAATAATGACTTTCTTGGTTCTCCAACTTTCCGTCCCATACATTAGAAACGTCTTGACATATGTGTTGAAAATTCTGACTTTGGTGTTGGTTGACAGCTGTTTCGTGTTCTAGATATTCTTCAATTGTAGAAATGCTGCCCTTGATTTCTCAATCTGTGTCTTCACATCTGCATCACATCCGCATTACTCATCAATGATGCTGCTCAAATATGTAAACGTCCCCACATATTCCTGACCTTCTCTATCGAGTGTGATTTGGTTGGTACAAGCTGAGTTGTATTGGAGGATCTTGCTTTTTCCCAGTGTACTTTAAGGCCTATTGACATGGAGGCTGCTGCCATAATAACTGTCTTCACCTGTATTTATTAACATGTGTGTGATAGAATGGCTAGATCATCTGCAAAGTCCAAATTGTTCAGCTACACCTGAGCCTTGGACGCTATTGTGTGCTCCTCGTGAGATGTTGATGTCTTCATAATCCAATCAGCCTGCAAGAGAAAGAGAAAGGGAGAGAATAAGTAGCCTTGAATGACAGACACTACTAGTCACTTTGAACGCATCTCTCAACCTCACTTCATGCAAAGTTTCGCAACATAGTACAATTAAGGGAGTTGATTTGACCTAGAGGACTCTCTCATATTAAGATATTTGAACAGATTTCAGTTGTGTAGTGATCTTTCTCACTTAGATAATTTAACTGGTAAGTTTTTGTGGTTATCTATGTGAATATTTTCATCTTCAACTTTAGATAGAAGTAAGTTCCTGGTTATTCCATAGATGTATCGACTCATCCGAACGGTATTGTTTGTAACTGATTGTTCTGGTAAACTGTATAACTTTCATTTGTTCTT
Organism: Schistosoma turkestanicum; assembly: GCA_944470395.2. Taxonomy (NCBI): domain Eukaryota; kingdom Metazoa; phylum Platyhelminthes; class Trematoda; order Strigeidida; family Schistosomatidae; genus Schistosoma; species Schistosoma turkestanicum. Next base: position 10,138,549 of record OX103974.1, on the reverse strand, counting down.
GTTGATTGTCAATGTTGGTTGACCCAGAAACTTGTGTGTTTGGTTGACTGCTTCTGTGTTGAACCCATGGAATGCACGTATTTTGAGTGTTAATTTTTCAGAATGCCATTCTTCTAGAAAAATTCTCTGGCATTCTTAGAGATTATCCCCGACTCACAATTTCAACATTTGCATAGCTTAACAACATGTAGTCTGATCGAACACAATAAAACCAACTAAGTTTAATATGAATAAAGTAAACGTAAGAGAAATGAAAACAATAGATTACGAGACAACATGTGTGTGATTAGAATCAAACGAAAATTATTAACAATAGAGAGGGTAGATTTCATATTTCATATAGCGAACTGATTTTGTCTAAGGTCAGTTCGTGTTTCAAATTGTATAGTGAAGATTATCAAAATGGAGTGAGAGTAAGAACGAACGAAGTGGTTTTGAGCACATGAATGATTAAAGCTTTCCATTTTCACATATGTACAAATGAAAGCTGTTTCATAGTTGATCATTTGACCTATTTCCATCAATAATTGTCAACCTACTGCATCGACCAAATTTTTAATCCAACCGTGTTCTCAAAACTATCAGGTTATATGACTAAACGTTCTTTTTTCAAATCCATGTAATGATAGCTTAAAATGAAGTGAAACACTGACCTGATCATCTATCAGTTCAAATCCATCATGTGTCACACAATATTAAAAATGATAAATCTATCTGCATAATAAATTACTGTAATAATTTTCAGTCACTTCGAAATCAAACTATTCAATTCCATGGATAGATTTGTTTGATCGTTTTTGATCTGACTACACAATGAATGCATTCCAAATTAAGATTATCTACAAACAAAATTTAGTCTTCGCTGCATACGAAAATGCTTATTATCAATATTTTACCAAAACAAAAAGTGGAAACAATAAGTGGAAAACCTTAAATAACCTAGATTATAAGCTTCTTATTGACCTTCATAATTTAATTGCTTTATCGACCAGATGATCAATGAAACAGACAACGATTTTGAAAATTTGTCAGATCTATACTGACAAATAGCATTAACAACATGCTAATTCAGCCAATCAGAGATTGGGCTAGATATTTCTCTTTCGAAAATTTATTGATTATAAAGTATGTCATTAATAGTTAGTTGTTTATTGAGAGTGAAATATATGCAAATTTACAAGATTTGTATGGCGCATATAAAGAGATAGTCTCTTAAAGTCAATATATACTACTCTGGTTTCTGTGTTTTTCATCGGGTTTACCTCAAAATCAATCACTAAGCTAAATGATGAGTAGTTTAGCTAGCTGTAAACATCTCGATGCATTAATATGATGTGACAACTACTTAACAGTGCATTTACGTGCCCGGTTCTACGTTGGGTATAATTGTTTGACTGAATATTTGATTATGAGGAATCAACCAGAAAACTACTTACTATATTTTCGTTGATAGTTTTGAGCCTCGGGAATGGAAAGTTATAATTAGTTAGACCTAAAGTCCCTCAGCCATCGGAGTGTAGTTGCATAATACCACAAATTGAACTGGAGATCAACTCAGTAGTCGCGAAGTCTAGTGCTCGTCTCAGGAGCTGAAGGCTGTGTTGTAGAAGACTACTCCCAAATAGAGACAGCTATTCTGTCCTTCTTAGTTTTCAATGGTATTCTAAGGCTGTTACGTGATGTAAACTATGGAATTCAGTCACCACAAACACTTTACACTAATAATGTTTCACTGATTTATTATATACTCTAAAATGAAGCTATCCACCTTTAATATGACACAATCTCATGAATGCTAAGCATTTTGTTGCTATTATTTAAGATATACTGGAAGTTGGACAATAGTATCAAGATTTTAAGAGAGAATAAAACTAATTTTGTTTAATTTAAACAAATAAATAGTTAGCTGAACGCCTTGAACCTAGGTTTCGTGTTAGTAGGCACTCATTTCACAGGTGTAATAGTAATAGAAATGCTCAGGGAAATAAAGATCCTAATTATCTCAAACTATTTTCACTTGTAAACAGTATTTCGGTTAAGGCTAGCATTGGAATCCAGAACAGGAGTTCTATTCTATCTAGGACCTATCAACTGACTGTACCTCCATTCCACAATCGGTGATCAAACAGGATAACCTGAATTAAGGATGTATGCATGTTGGTACTTGTCAGCAAGAAACACTTGTATTCTTGAGCGAACTGATCATCCACGAACGATACAAATCATATTATCCAGCTTCACAGTTTGTGAAGTGAACACCAAGCTCAGGGGTCATTTGATTTTATTCAATGTCAAAGTCCCACAGCTTAGTGGTAGTGTCTTGTAGTGTGAAGCTGAGTGGTCATGTTTCGAATCATACAGGGAGAATCATTTCTCCCAGAATTCAAGCATCTCTTACAGGCAAGTGAGAAGTAGGAAGAAATCAAGATTCAGGATTTCAGATAGACTACCGTGGATCATCTAACATCCGAAGCCGTATTAAAGAAAATAACACTATTAAGGAATTATTACTTATGTTGTAATGCGACTACTCAAACTTTAAAGTGATTTCCGATGCTTGGTTCTGGGCAATAACTGTCCATTATTTCTGAAACAATATTACCTCATGTTTGTTTTAAAACCTTTTATTTGTATCAACAACAGAGTCTAAGAACGAGAAATGCTATGACAAAATCAGTTATAATTGATAAAAATATTACTTATCATGAATATTGCATCTTTTAAATATCCTTATGATATATGATCAAAACAATTTCTAGAACATTGTGCATCCCTATATATACATTATATATCCCGAAGAAATAAAAAAGGGAAAGTGGAGATGATTATTTGAAACCAGCCCATATTTGTAATGGAGCTGTAACCTCCCATCTATGCTAAACATAGTCTCGTGTAAGAGCTCTCAAGTACTCCATAGTATCAAAGAAGGCAAACTAAGATTGACCTATCCACACTGTCGGATGATTTCTCATAGTCAGGGAAGTGGATGTACAGTGGTAAGTTCCATCCAGTTGATTATTCAACAATGATCCGCAGTGTCGCAGTCTGATCAGCAAACAATCGGTCTTTACGGATCTCGAAACTAGGCGTCTACAGAATCTTTCATTCGGTTTAACAACACTCTGTTGAAAACTTTCTGGTATTGAGAGAAGAATGGTTTCTATAGATCTCACACTTTCTGAGATGAAGTGTCCTTCTTTCCCATATGTTGGTACTTCTTCTTCCTACCAAAACTCGCTGAATAGAGCGTGCAACATCTTTGCAGTTACTGCTATGTCTGCTTTCAGTGCCTTTCAGTACCTCAGCTGATAACTTCTTCACTGTTCGTTCTTATTTACCATAAGTTCCAGAGAGCTTCTTTATTGTATCGTATAGTTGTCATATGTTCTCCTCTCTTGCAGCGTTTCACTATCATTGTTAAGTCTTCCACATATTTTCGCCTATCAGCTCTGATGCTCCTCTTCACTTGCTTCTTTGTTTCTGCGTATTCGCCCCGTGCCTTAGCTTTCTCTGTTCGTGTTCAGCTAATATTGATTGGTATGTTCTCGTTCTTCCTTTCTCGAATCCTATCTGGTGTACCAACAAGGACTCTTCCTTACGATGGTGCTTCTTGTGGCCCAAAACCTCATGACATGCAGAAATCAGTGCTCCTCTGATCCCTTCACAGTTGTTTACCATGGTGGATTCCTCATCATTGAGCAGATCGTCAAGGGACCGAAACACATTGCAGAGAGCAATCTTGAATTCATCGAGTTTACCAGTATCTCAAAAGAAAGGGTGTATCGAACATATTGTCTTACTGTTGTGTCCAGTGCTTATTTAGCTCCAGTTTCACCTTGACCACCACCAAATGGTGATCTGAAGCTACGTCAGTTCCTCTCTTGGTTCTCACATCCTCCATGGTCCTTCTGAACTGTTTGTTGATGAAGATGTGATCGATCTGGTTCTCGGTAGTGTGATCCAGTGGAACTCATGTGACTTTGTGTATTATGCAACCGTGTGAAAATATGGTGCCACTTATTACCATTTTGTTGAAGGCACATGGGTTAGAGAATCTCTCACTGTTTTTGTTTCGCTCTCCCAGTCAGTCTATGTTGTCTCGTTATATCTTCGTAGCCATTCCAAACGTGCATTTAAGTCTCTCGTATGAGATTGATCAAATCGTTTGCTTAGGGGAGCTCCAGATGGAACTCGAATGGAGATTTAGTGAATGATAATTACGTTTATGCTATCTTCATGATACTACTGACTATTAATTAACTTATTGCATGAAGTCAGATCTCAAAAGCAATTTGAATGAAGTAATATTGATTATACTGAACAATAATTAATATCATAATTAGACTACCATTTATAGATTCATCATTGTATGACTTTATTCTTCATTAGTGAGATTATCAAAAACAAGCATGAATTTTATGCATGTATCATTAAAACTGATTATGATTATTCTCATTATTATTATGATTGTATTTGTGACCTCTGAGCATTCCATCTTTCTAATAACAAATTTAGTATGTATATTATTGGAATAAAATATGTTTTTGATGAAAACCATTCAATTTATTTAAAATTTTCATTCTGTTTACGTTACACTTAGTTAAACTGATAGACAATGCACACAAGGTTAACTATTTTTGAATATTTATAGGAGTTTGTGGGTCTTATTTATCGGTGGGTTGATCTCATTTGATGAATCATCAATGCCTAGGAGCACTGGACAGTTCGTCCTTGACGCTAAATAGTGAAAACTCAAGATCTTCAGGTTTTATACGGTGGGTGCTTGATTATTGGAACCGTTGAGTCTATGTCAAATGGTACAACTCTAATTTTAGTCATTTTACGAAATAGCATGACGATCATCGGACACTATGAGTGTGTGCATTGCTTAGAGGTCTTATATTAGAATAAAACAATGGTCTTATGCTCCTTAGTTCTTACTATTACACAGTCTGTGATGAATACAGTCAACACATTAGAGTAACTCGTTTAAACTTCTTCAAGTAAAATGTATAGGAGTTACTAGTTATCAATTAAACTTCAGACCATATTTCTCATCCGGAGACAAGGTTAAGAAGAGAATTTTTACGACCATAAACGAAGTTTTAATTCTGACGCGCATCAATTACTACTTGCTGATAAGATGTTTCCTGTTTCAAAAAGTAGATATTTTTTTGTTATCAAGACTAAATGAGGTGCATGTTCACCACATCGTTGAAACCTGTTATTCCGTAACCTAATATAGTCTTATAAACATTAGGATATGTGTTCGAAAGGGTGTTCATTAAATAAGGGTTATCATCAAAAGAGTGTATATCAAGAAAAGTGTTCATTGAAAGCGAGAATAACAGTTTTGTAATGGTATAAAATATGTCCGACTTATCCTCTATCACTTTGCCTTATGAATCATTAAAAAACATTTGGCGAAGAGTAGACTTTCGAGAAGCATTAATTCATGGAATTCGGTAACAAATTGTTATTCTTTGCACTTCGATCATATTATCACGTGTGCGTATTTTGAACAATTGAGGTATAATCTTATTTAGATGGATGTTTCTAAAATATTGAAGAAATGTTTGAGGAATTATTCTCTGAATAAGTTTTAAATACTAAATATTCTTTTTCAATTAAAATAAAAAGTCACACAGTATTGTTCAATGCATTTATTGCTGACAACATTATCTTTTGTACTTCCCCCCCCCCTGTTGAAACTCCATGAAATTTATCATGTCGACTGTGTTGATTTTCATGATAATAAAAATCAAATAACTAGGATTTATTTAATTTTAATAAGATGAACTATTGGAACATATTAGTTTGATCTTATACACTGTTTATTAACATAGAATTAATTAAGCGTATAGGTCAGACTATCATTTGTTTCAGTCAAAACTATACTCAGATTTACGTTCGACAAGCGAAAACATTTAAACAATTTTTTTTGAAATTACCTAGATCAAATTACATTACGACAACGTCTTACTGATTATTTCTGTACAGAAGATGGTACTTACTTACTTACTTAGGCCTGTTACCCCCAATGGAGCATAGGCCGATCACCAGTTTTCTACAACCAACTCTGTTCTGGGCTTCCTTCTCCAGTTCTGTCCAATGTTTGTTCATTCCTCTCATATCTTTCTCTATTTCTCGGCGTAACGTGTTCTTTGGCCTTCCTCTTTTCCTTTTGCCCTGAGGGTTCCATGTGAGGGCTTGTCTTGTGACGCAGTTAGGTGCATTCAGCAATGTGTACCCTATCCATTTCCACCGCTTATTCCTGATTTCCTCCTCCACTGGAATCTGGTTTGTTCTCTCCCACAGTTCCTTGTTGTTGCTGATGGTGTCTGGTCAACGAATCTGAAGTATTTTGCGAAGACAACTGTTCATAAATACTTGTATCTTCTGGATGATGGCTTTCGTAGTTCTCCAAGTTTCCGCTCCATACAGTAGAACTGTCTTCACATTTGCATTGAAAATGCTGATTTTGGTTTTGGTTGAAAGTTGTTTGGAGTTCCAGATATTTTTCAACTGTAGAAATGCAGCCCTTGCTTTGCCAATCCGCGCCCTCACATCTGCATTGGATCCACTTTGGTTGTCCATGACGCTGCCCAGATATGTAAAGGTGTTAATGTCCTCCAAGGTATCTCCATCAAGAGTGATTTGTTTGGTGCATGTTGTGTTGCATCGGAGAATTTTGCTTTTTCCTTTATGTATGTTGAGACCTACTGCTGCAGAGGCTGCTGCTGCCGGTCCCAAGCCCGGGTAAAGGAGGAGGGTTGGACATGGGGTTGGCGACCCCATTCCGTCAAAAACTAACAATCTGTTACCGAATTCCATGAATTAATACTTCTCGAAAGTCTACTCTTCGCCAAATGTTTTTGAATTTTAATCATAAGGCAAAGTGATAGAGGATAAGTTGGACATATTTTACGCCATTACAAAACTGTTATTCTCGCTTTCAATGAACGCTTTTCTTAATTTACACTCTTTTGATAATATAGCCCTTGTTAGTGTGAACTAAATACTGAGGTGAGTGATACAATCTAACTGACTAAAGTCCTCCTGATCCGATGATTTTGAATCTTAAAAATTTTATACTCTTTAATCAGATTGCACAGTAAACAACATCCACATGACAGTTATGCAAATTAATATGACGTTCAGAAGAAATCCTATGGCTTATGATGTTTGCTTAGCAACAACGAAAGGTAGATTCCGTAATCGAATTAAACAAACAAACCATAATGTATTTTTTTGCTTTAATTAGTTTAGAGAAGAGAAATTACTGAACGAACGAAGCTATGAAAATACAAATGAATTCACTGATGATATAAAATGCACACACATTCCAATGTATGTATGCGTTCAATGAAAAATATGTGCAGTTCTTTTTTTAAGGTAACCTACAAAACACCACTACACTCACTCACTCACTATATGGATGGCATGATTACACTATAGATTTTTTTTTTCATAATCTGTCGACCTAGTTTAATAAAACAAACTTTTAAAAAATCACATTTCTCGTGTTGTGTATCAAAAAATGAATTATCACCTTGTTGTTGTAACTAGATCTTAGAAAAAAAAAACTAATGCGTTTAATTAGCTAACTATAACGTTCTTATTTATTCAAAGCATGACACGTTTATAGAAACATAAATATAGCAGTAATTTTATCAGACCATATATGTCGATATTCTCTATAAAAAAATCAATGCCATCCATATCAGAGAACTTCTCGAAGTTTAAAAATGAAGAGAGAAATCTCTAAAGAAGGAATATGAGGTATTCATAAGCTGATCAAGTGAGAAAATACAGATGAAAAGCTTCGGAAACTATGCAACCATAATGTAGAATACGGTTTATTCATTAAATGTGTATATTTTAAGAGACATAAAACTCATTCTATATGCCTGATTATTTCACATTAAAGATAGAATCATCAGTTACAAATTCAATGAGGTCAGCTATAGCATCACTTAAATGTACAATTAATTTAATAGTGAGAAAGAGAAAGTTGTTTAGAGTAGTGACGTTTCAGAGATGGTTATAATTCTTCAGTTATCCAAAATATGGAAAAGCCTTACTATCACATTTCAGAATGCTTGAAACAAGCTGAAGTATGCTGTTTTCGGAACGTCTATGCATAAAAACTTCTTTCCGCTATGAGGAGCATAGTTGCAACTGTCTCACACCAATGAACAGTCTGTGGAACGATCTACCGTCCGGGAAATTAAATTATTGCTCTCAATTCTACTATTCCCTTACTGATTTTCCTGACATGGTTAGATCTAAAGGAAAAAATGTTGTAGCCATCACGATCAGTAGCCTCAACCACAACCTCGATGAAAGTCGAGATCTAAACAGTGTTATCAATGGTGCACTTAAGTTCAAAGTCGGCCTTATTAGGATAAGGAAAACTATGGAGAAAATATGAAACGTAGGAAGAAGAAATAACACAGAATAACACACCCGTAATTAAAGTGCCTTCCATATAGATAGATATATACGATATACTGTTCGTGATGATAAACGTGAAAACACAACCACTTAACATGGAGAGATTGTCTGTTTAAATTAGGGTGTTTAATAATCGACTCCGAAGGTGTATATTCAGACTGATTTGCTTTACCATACAAATCTATTGGAGACTAAATTATAAATGGTGGTTTTCGAGACCATTAAGAAACACTAAAGTTACTCATATTAGTCTACTTCAACAATATTCATTTCTCATTTTCCTTGAAATCCATGTGTTTAGAATGGGAAAGCTCACTTGAAAGGTAACTATTTCTATGAAATATTGATAGTTAACAGAAGACAAGTGACCAACAATTTAATAGATTTACTAAAAATTAACACAATAAAACACAGTATCCTCAATGTGAACAACAGGAAGAGTGCTAATCATCAAAATACTTCAACAGTATCCGATTTCAGCTTTATCACAAGTATCAATCTCACTATAATTGCTTCACCTTTCACTCAAACATAGACTGATAAGAAGTTCACGCAATGATCATGAGGCATAAAGATCATGTGTGACTTGTCTCAGTTAGATATCACGTCTCCAGGTGGTTATGATCACTTACTGCTGATTTAATTTCGTACTCAGATACCTCAAGAAGAAATATCTTTTCACAGTGTACAAACCAAGAAGTGATAGCCACCCAATACACTCTGTTCATATTTCGCAATTTAATTAGAAGATATGAAAAAAGCACTAATAGCAGGTAAAACATGATAGTTGCTCAGACTTATCAAAGAAATAGAATTTGGAAAGTCAATCGTTTGTGAAATGATAAAGGGAAATGCGAAAAACGGTTGCTCATTCTAAGAGCAGGCAATCGAAAGTTAGCAGAGCGTTATGAGCAACTGTTCAATTGTCCTACGCCATAGATCCAACATGACGTTTTATGTGTTGGTTTGACTTTTAGTCTGCCTTGTGAGAAACTAACCGCATTAGGTCCACCTAAACATCGGATTCACTTTCCACCTCTCATGAAGTTTTTAAGATTGAATAATCCCACGCTTTCTAACATTTTTATATTTAATAGCTGTTTGCTATTATCATTATACACACTTCACTTGTCCTCATTGACTCCGCTTATAAAGATGATGAGAAGTGTAGTACATTTAACTACATCATAATTTATGTCTAAATGCATCAGTGGTTGACATGGATTCGAATTTCATCAAACATATCAGCCTCCTTAAGAGTGAACAACTGTCTTGATGGAAAACCTCACCTAGCATGAAACCTAAGTGCAAACCTTACCAATATCTAGACAGGTGTATTCAAAGATTTCCGTTGAGGTGTACTTTACGGATATCCTATGGTGTGTTTGCATTATGTGACTACATAAATTTGAACAGCAATAAAACATCACATAGTGTCAGGCTTATGATAAGCATGACAAATTGTTGACAGATCCGGTTGCTAGCCTCTTGAAAAACGCATGTTCGATATTCCTGGTATAAAGTAATATAAAGGTTACTAGGTTTTGGCAGCTCCCCTTGAACTACGTGATCCATGGGGATTCAGCACAAATGGTTCAGAGCTGATCAAGATCTTTTTACGTATAAAATGACAGAAATAGTGTGATTATTGTAATTCATGATAAGTAGGTAAAATAAGAGAATAATTTAGGACATCGCTGCAGATGCTGATTATCCGAGGTAAACACCTTATTGCTGTGACAACTCTCTACAGTCAGCAGTACGACCTCGCCCTCAGACATTCAGTAGCTGCTTTTAGTCTCAACGTTCTCCAACCAACCTGCCTGGCATGGTACGGCCTACAGGAACATATGTTCCATCCAATATAGCTCGGTTGAATCATCACGATAGGCAAGCCAGACCACCACGACAAGGTAGCAGATACGGTTGTGTAGATGACAGAAATAGTGTGATTATTGTAATTTATGATAAGTAGATAAAATAAGAGAATAATTTAGAACATCGTTTACGCATACATTAGCCCAAGTTCACTAAATAGACAGAACGTGTAAAAAGTTAGTAGGATAAGAATATGGGGTATATAATACTAACTGACATAGTGATCATAACTAACCGAAACTGAGGACAACAGGTTCACAACGACTATTACCTAGAGTCAGTTTCTACTATTTCAAAAGTCAGATACATGCTTTGTCCGCAGAAGTTCAAATATCTAAGACGATCAGTAAAGTTTTAGGTCTTGTGATCAGGGAATTTATCAATCTACACTTGGACAGGCTCAAATAGAAATAAAACCACATTCCATAAAGACGACGTTCGGCTCACTCAAACAAGGTCTGATGGTACTAATGTCCCATTTTCCCTTATAATATGAGATGAAAGATCACACTTTATTGCACACATCACTTACGATCGCAGAAGAATCTAATTTAGTAACTTGACGGATATTGTTTCAATAACTAGAAAATTCCAATAAATGAGAATTCTAGTCACAGCAATATGGGAAATAATTATGATGATCCAAAGATTTACAAGAAATAGAAAACGGATTTGGAAAATCTAACGTTTCACAAGAGTGGACAGCTAGGATACAGCTGGAAGATCTAGACTTCGCAGATCATCTGACTATTCTATCCCACACATAACAACAAATGCGAGGGTGTAGCAGCAGCCTCAGCAGCAGTAGACTCCGCATTCACAAAGGGAAAAGCAATATTCTCCGATACAATACAACATGCACCAACCAACTCACACTTGGAGATGCTTTGGAAGATGTAAAAACCTTTACATAGCTCGACAGTATCATCGATCAGTAAGATGGATCTAATGCACATAATGAAGGTGCGGATTGGCAAAGCAGGAAGGGAAGCATTTGTAGAAACAAATGAAGAACATCCCTAACTCAAAACAGCTATCAACCAACACCAAAGTCCGAATTTTAAATACAAACCTCAAAACAGTTCCATCAGGAAGAAGTGCTGCAAGAGGATAGGACACACATTGAGGCAAGCATCCAACTGCATCGCAAGATAAGCCTTAACTCAAAATACTCACTGCAAAAGCAAACGAGGAAGACCAAGCAACACATTGCACTGAGAACTGGAGGCAGATGTCAAAGAATGGACGACAATTGAATAGAACTGGAAAGCAAGGCTCAGCACATAATAGCTCAGAGAACGCAAGTTGGCGGCCTATGCTCCACTGGGACTAATAGACATAAGTAACGTTTCACAAAGGCATATAGTTATTGAAACGACCTATCAACTCAAAGCTTATGACAAAAATACAAGACACTTGGTAAGTTATGTAGCAGATAATGAGATATCAACTTGCACAAAAGTTTCATATCAGTCCCTCTAACCAGGATTGTTTGTTGTATTCTAAAAATGTTTCTAAGCCCATAATGGAACAGACATCATTTTATCAAGTTATTACTACTTTATGGGTGACAAGGTAACAGCTAGTCGTGGTATTGTATCCCACAGGTATTAGTACAAACCAATACACTTCAAACAGAAAACAACTCTACCTCAGCACCAGATAGTACGCATAAATATCGTACTTAGCTGTGGAGCAGAATTCAATCAGCCTTATTATCTAAGAAGGTTAAACATGAGATCTCATCGGTAAGACTGATTTGAATATTATTTCCAGCTAAAACCCTATATCTTCAACATCAACGAAAACTGTTTTACTTGACATAATAGGAATGATGTTCCCAGGACTCAGTCAAATTATCATGAGACAAGCCGCGAAGCAAAATGGATGAGATTCTTGCCACAACTAGCTGCACATCCACAACTAACCTAAGGTGGAATGTCCAAATTACATTTGATCACAATGCAATCGATGCAATCAGAAATACTCACATGAAATTGACTTCATGCAGGAACTAACCATAAACACATCTAGGCCCAAACCACATTTAAGAACGATGAGAGAAACGCTAAACGCAATTACATAGAACAATCACCCTGGGAACACTGAGAGACGCACATCCCAGGGCTGATGGTAACTATGGCACAATAATACTTAATCCTACCAACAATTGTCAGGAGCCAAATATCAAGTCGTCCTAACAAGGCGAAAAAATAATTCCACGGAAATATACTTTAATATAAGTGTATGATAAACTACAGAGTGAATTCAAAACACTGATATTCCCAAAAAATAACATTTATTTTTTAAGATGAAAACAAAGTAACAATAAGCGGGGAATGCAAGTTTAATGAGATTAACATGCAAATTATTCATGTAAGTCTGTAAATAACAAGCGGTAGTCCGACTTCAGGCTAGCTAGTTCAGGAGGCGAATCCACCACAATCTCAAAACCAATAAACATCAGCGTTTTCAGAAGTGGCGTGACCATCTTCTGCTCACCGGACAGCGGCTTCGAAATAGCAACATATACTTTGTCCACTCCGCAATGTTCAAGTTCCTCAAGACAGGAAACTAGTGCATTCTTCTGAAGAACCACTGGAGGCTTAGAAGCCACAGACAGAAATATAACTGCCATCTTCGAATCGTCGACACATGCAACGAGCAGAGTATTAGGAGGCAATGACGACCGAGCAGCATTCAAAAAACCAACTGTTTCACGAGACAAATCTGGCACACTAATTAGCGAAGTTTGAGTGCTTCTGTCACTTTCTCTTCGTATTCGCAAACTTGTGTGCTGGTGCTGAGAGTTCTCCGGATCGCTTCCAGATAGCGAGTCAAAAGATTGTGAGCTCGAAGCGTGTCGAACTCGCCCATTGTCCGGAACACTGCCTGAGTGTTGCAATAGTACCTTTGCATCCCCCGAAGAAACATCAAATATAAGGCCGAGGCCATATGCCCAGACACGTACGGAAATTCACAATATTTTGGATTTCAACAGTCGACATTTTATTAGCACTCACGATAGCAAGCAAAAGTTACTAGTCAAGATGAGTGACCTACTCTCGCTTATATGCAATGATCCAAACGTTTCGCCTTATTGTATGAACCAATGATTCTGCTACTTAGTTACGTTGATTGTTATTGGTTGAGTTGTGATGTCTAGCTTTTAAATTCAACGAATCACCAAGTTGTTAACCTGTCATCTATCCATCATCTATCTATTGATTTGCAAATGAACAACGACTATCAGACATGGTATACTGACACATTCATTCAAAAACACCCACGCTCTTACACACAGGTTGTGTTATTGCCATCCGATTCTTTGTTCAGCTGTTTTGACAAACAAATACCCTAAATTTCCACCAGAAAACTCACAAATTGAAGTCTAGTTTAGGTAGAATGATGGTACTCGATGACGGACTTTTCTCAAAACCACTTGACTGGATGCAAAAATTTACCACTATATGAAGCAGACAGTTTAGTGATAAATTTCTATGCTAGTAATAGGGTAAAAATTCTATCGATTAATTGGAGATAAAATGAGTGTTTTCAAGCGTCGTAGCAAGTAATACACGTCCTTTCGTTTGCCTTATCGTTTGGCAGCATCGAATTTCCGTTCGGAACTGTTTTCTCCTGTGCTTTCCTTAGTTTTCAATTGAGAAGTCAGAAAGGGGTATACGGGATGCTGATGTTTTGCACCGTAGACAGTGTTCGCAGGTCGAGAAAATGACGGAGTAAACGTTGATCACTACCGTCTGTGCTAATCATGTGTGTTTAAACGACTCGAAAGTCAGACTAGAATTAGTTCGGTCTCTTTTGCATCAGTTCTGATTTGTAGCTGGTGCTGATAGGGAGTGAAGTAGTTGGGCGTGTTGTCCGCTTCACTTATCTTGTGAGTCTCATCAGTCCTGATGGTTTGGTGTGTGACAAAATATCGACACGGATACAGAAGGATCAACTTGCTTATAGCTTAGGCGAGACATCTGTCGGATAACTAAATGACGAGTCTCCTGTCCTAGTTTACGAGTGTGAAACATACCCAGTAGGAATAGAGGATGTTCTTAGTTTACCTTCGAAACATTGTTCGTGTGTGTGACCGTCGAGTAAGCGATGCTGGGATAAGTAAAGAGTACTAGGTAAGGGTGAGAAATGAATTAATGTGGTGGTGAATGTTCATCGGCGGAAGTGGTTTGGACATGTGATATGTTTACCTAACCACAGACCACCTGGACGAGCGATGGTTTTGTGATGCAGGTGTAGACTGGAAGGGAGCTACGGACGGCCAAAAAACACGTGGCAATAGTCTGTGAAGTCATTGACCGTTTGGTTGAGCCATGTTACTGGGTGTAGACTACCTGGTTTGGATCCGGGCGACAGTCGTAACCGTTGGTTAGAGACTTTGGACTATATGTCTGAAATTCGTTCGCAGTGGTGCAAATGCATCTGTTCTTCGTCTTTCCCCAAATACCAAGTTTTCGAGTTCTTCATCCCTACTCTATTTTAACTTATTTAACGGGGATATACTTCTCGAATCATATCTTTCATCCCTAATCTTCTCGATTGCGGATAGTACTGTTCATAGCAACGTAAAAAACTATGGGATTTGAAATGATAATTCCATCTCTGTGTGCTAATGTGGTATGGCAACTTGAACGGATATATGTACGTACCAATTTTTACGTAGTTGACTGGCTGGTAGTGATATCATAACTCTTACTTCATGGTTTTCATTACATGGGACATTCCGTATTAATAGGACAGCAAGAAATGGTAAGCGATGGCTTTGAATTTTTCACTACCCCTTCAACTTGTAAATTCATATGCTAATTTAGAAGTATTCTCGTGACCTATATCACCATACTAACCAAACAATGATATGTTCATTTCAGAGTAGAAAGCATTTGTTGCCTCTAAAAATCTTTTAGCACATGTTAATGTTTAAATGAGATGTTGTGACAATGAAAAATGTCTTTACCAAAAATTAATCAAAATCAAGTATTTGTTTTATCTGTACGTTGCTTGTAAATTTTCAAATATACATTTGAAACATTAGTATACATCTGTACTTCATTCACATAAGGTCACAAATAGTTCTGTAAATGATTTTTCAATTTTCATAAAATGAATCGACAGCGGAAATTCCTAGGTATTTTCAATCTACGGACACAATGCATTGGGTCAACAGTATAGTTTGAACAAGTGGGAAAGGAACGAATTTTTTTCATTAAATCATATTTCAATTAGAATCTGCTTAAGAAGAATGAATGAAATTTTTTTCTTATAATTATGATTTCAGATCATATCTTCTTAGCAATTTTTATATCTACATATATAGTTATTCTCTTTACTAAAATTATAAGAACAATTCTATTCGGCATTACTTACTTACTTACTTACGCCTGTTACCCCCAATGGAGCATGGGCCGCCCACCAGTTTTCTCCAACCAACTCTGTCCTGGGCTTCCCTCTCCAGTTCTGTCCAATTTTTGTTCATTCTTCTCATATCTTCGTCTATTTCTCGGCGTAATGTGTTCTTTGGCCTTCCTCTTCTCCTTTTGCCTTGAGGGTTTCATGTGAGGGCTTGTCTCGTGACGCAGTTAGGTGCATTTTGTAGTGTGTGTCCTGTCCACTTCCACCGCTTCTTCTTGATTTCCTCCTCCACTGTAATCTGGTTTGTTCTCTCCCACAGTTAGTTGTTGCTGATGGTGTCTGGCCAACGAATCCGAAGTATTTTGCGTAGACAACTGTTAATAAACACTTGTATCTTGTGGATGATGGCTTTGGTAGTTCTCCAAGTTTCCGCTCCATACAGTAGAACTGTCTTCACATTTGTATTGAAAATCCTGATTTTGGTCTATTCGGTATAATCTTTTAATATTTACAGAAGCTGCTATCTTGATTCTGATTTACTAATGTATAATATCACAAAAGCGAACGCATAGTATCACTTCATGAATGCCAAATGAATAATACTAAGCTTAAATAACTTAATCATGGTTTATGAAGATTTAAATAATTTTTTTTTACTCTTGATATCCTTTCTACCTTGAGAAATCAACTAAATTTTATAAATGAATTAATTGTTCCCCTAAACCAATAGCTTATTTTTCACTGATAAATAAACTAATCATATGGAAATTAGGCTTTCAATCTTTTTATTATTCATATTCACACAGTGAAATATTTATTGATCAAGACCATATTTATACACATGAAATTTCATAAGATTAGAGGATGTTAATCACAAAGAATACATCTTAGTGAAAGGCTATGTACATAGAACGGTGTGAAAATACTTGTCATTCTTTCTCTAAAATATTAACTTTTATACACCCTTTAATGAACTTCCTCAAATTATACATATATATATATATATATATATATATATATATATATATATATTGGTAATGTTGATTTGTTTGATAATAAAACTACTTAACTATTGACGTTTCGATAGATTAAAGGTCTGACCTTCAAATAATGTCAAAATAATATATTTTGAAATGATGAATCGATCAATGTTAGACTACCATTAGAAACCTGTAAGCATTGGACTACCGTTCCGTTCTGGTATACGACTCATCATCAGTGCCCATTCATGACCCCGATTTAGAGAATCTAACCCAGGATCTTCCGTCCCACTCACGAACGCTTAACCTGTCGACCACTGAGCCGGCACCTAACGATGTTAATGTCTAATTTCGATCGATTTACAGTCCTACACAACCCTATCCACTGTCTTCGGTTGGTAACTGAGTCACAACCGACCGAGTTAAAACTCTACTGGTCACAACTTGTCACTAGAACCCGGACGAACTTCTTCATGGGGCTATAGTCACTAGTGAGAACATGATAATTTTTCATTACAAGATTGTCGAGTCACTTAGAAATTATGAACCGATCAGTGGATGCTCACTGTTAGGACGGAACGGCCGTCCAAGTTTATTTCTATTGGTGGTCTAACATTGATCGATCGATTCATGATTTCAAAGAGACTTAACAATCTTGACAACTCTACAAATGAAAATTAATACATTGTTTGACTGTTTTATAATTCTATGCATATATTTACTGACTTTGGTACCTATGATGTATGTTCAATTTATGAAATAAAAATACTAACTGACTTTGTTACATTTATGTAATAAAATTTAACAATTAACAGTGTTACATTAACAAGTAATCAATCATAAATTGAATGCACGACAATACGCAGAAATGACTTATATGAATTTCGAAGCTACATTAATGTTGAATCGTAATCAACATAGAGCCTGTCTAGTATGTGTGATTGGGTAAAGCTGCTGTATAATGAATATATAGGCATAACAAGATGAAAGTAACAAGAGAATCGAAAAACATCTAGTAGTGTGGTGCTGTGGTGCGAACTACTTATAAGTAGTATATGACGTGAGTGTCAACGTAATTTCTTGCAGCAGAAGATGGGGGAAGATCAAGAAAGGAAGAGTTAGAACACAATGGAATTTGTATGAAACGCATGAACAGTGACAATGGATTGATGTTTTGCAACAGGAACAGTCCAGTTCCATAGGATGAACTGATATTTTGCAAATGAACAATTTACAATATGGTTTTCCAATTTTACTGAGTAACTCTGTAATTAATTTTATTTAGTAAAAAGAAGAGATAAACATTAGTAATAAGCACCAATCATCAATAATATCGGCTTATTATATTTGAAAGTGAATATTTTTGTGGTAGATTGATGAACTATTGACTAAAAAAGCCTCAGTATATCTTCTTACAATAGCAAACTTGGTGAATGACTTCTGTTTTTTTTTTTAAATTAACATTTCGTTGTTGATATTGATTTTAAACTGATGTGCAATAGACATGTTAATAGTATTCGTTCGCTTGTTAAGTGCAATTCAATATGATGTCTTATGAACTTTGTTTCATAAATTCAACATGAATCTAATGGTGACTGAAATTTATTAGTCCCATCCGCTAGCCCACTAACGAAAAATCTGTCACACCTTCTACTTGCACTACTCAAACCTATCGTCCAATAAGATTAATAGTTCTAAAAGTGATTTTACAGGTTATTGTGGAGCAAATCTTCATTCAAAAAAATTCAATAATTTATACGATGATGGGCATTTTGATAACAATGATCTCGAGTAGTCAAGCTATCACTACTGCAGATTGAAGCTGAAACGTGATCACTGTCACAGGTAATTTTTATTTCTAAGCATGCTGTTTCTAGTAGCTTTCCATCACTAGAAGCACTCAAGAATACAATCAGAGAATTTGAACGGGTAATGTTTTGCTTTTTTACTGTTTATGATTCTCAAATGAAAAATTGTATGCTGTAGAAATGTTCGGTAAGCGGTCAGGAGAAATCCCAATCATCGGCAAAGAAGGAGGTATGTATGATAATTTTATGATGCGATTTCATCCACAGCTTTACTGAAATGCACTTGTCTGTCATTCTTGCATTCAAAAGAGATTGATAAATACTGAACTATAATTCAAGGGGACGTACACAACTACCAATGTAACTCTTTGACTTATCACAATAGCTCATAAATGTAGAAGCTAAACAAATGAGAGTTTGATTCCTTTAGGCCTCTACTGATTTCGGGCACTGTTGCATTTCAAATGATGCACTGTATAAACTCATCATTGTGGAAGCCTATGTATCCATAGGATGTGTTCAGTTTGAGGCATACAACATTTTCTCTGACTAATTTTCCAGGTAGTTAATGTCTTCATGTTAATGCATAAAGGCTCAGAAGTTATAATTTCACTGGGAGGATGATGTGATTATAGCCTGTATGAAGATAATGCGTTACAATATTATTTCTTTCCTACCGTCATTTTGATGTTCTTGGTTTAGACGGAGCTTATAAAACAAACAACAAAAATTTATTTCTTTACCGACTTATTGCATTGAACATGAATTTCATGGCAATACCGATTTGCTTCGGCTTTCTCAGTCAAGAAACCTCAATGGTTAGTCAGTTCCTGCATTTCTTCAATCAAGCAACAGGTGACACAGAAGCCGTCTAGGGATTATGTCAGATAATCCATCGACTATCACTGCTGCAATCATTGTAGTGTTTCCTGATTCAGATCACTTATTGTGCCATGTGCACATAATACGTTAACGTTAAAAGGGTATGTTATTCAACGTCTGTTAGTGCTATTATAATGGCTATGATCGGAAATTTTACAAACATTTTTCCGCTTAATTTTACATCAAGAACGTCTGCAGGTAAACAGTATTTATTGAAGTTATTTATATCTTAGTTTCTAAATGTACATTATAACGATATAAAACGCGGATCCATTCTTCCATAGATATATCTATGATCAGTTATTACAAAGGAAGCAAAAATGGTCCACTGCATTTCGGCCTGGTGCAAGAGAGTAATACCAATTTTGTGGAGTTAGCACACAGAATTTCGAAACTGTATAAACTAGGTAGACAAATTTCAGTCTTAGAGTCTATATTTAGTTTGTTACTTCGTTCCGGATACTGGATTCAAGTACGACTGCAAATGTGTATGCAGAACAGCAGTTTCGGGCTTGATTCGTCGTTCCTCCATCTGCAGGACCAAATGACCCTGCAATATATCAGCTTTTAAGTCGCGAGGTGAGTATACCAGCCACGGAGAATATTTCGTCAACAGAAACCCTAACGGTTACAGACATAACTGGAACATTATCCGCATCAGATGATTCGTTAAACTGTTCTTGCAGCTTGGCAATGGAATATGGATTGTTGTGTTGCCATCCAATGTAGGATTTAACTCGCAATCATACAGATCTTGCCATGAGGACGACTGTAAGTCAAAGGTGTTGATTACTGAAGAAAACCTATCAAATTTAGCTGTGGAGAATTATCTACCTGTTGGTAGCTCACAGCCAAATACGAACACAACTAGTGAAAGTAGATCATTATCGGGAGACTCGTAATATATCCCTGAAACTGTGATCGCATCACAGACAACTACCGAAACACCGGTAGAAGACGAGGAGATGCCAGGTCACGAAGATTCACACGATAGAAACAATCACAACTGCGCAATAAAGGTTGATCTAGATGCTACTCCAGTCCCTCTGGAAGGGAAAGAATTTACTGCAATAAATTCGGAAGAAAATGATAACTTGGATAACAACTTGGACGAAGATGCAGATGCCTATGGATTATGCGATGTGTGTCAAAATGCCGAGCCATCAAATACGAACTCAAGACAAAGAACAAGGATTATTTGCCGGTGTAATGCAATTTCCGATGTTTTCTGAAGCCGCTACACACATCCTCACTTCTCTGATTCTAACTGTCCAACATATGGAGGTATCACAGATCAATAACAGAACATGCTATGCATCTAGAATGGTGTCACTGCTAAATAACTAAGTTTTTAGGTCAACATGGTGAATATTTCCCAAGAAATTCCTGCGGTACAGTCGAAATATAATTTTTAGATTTCTTCTATCAGTACAACAAAATAAATATTTCCCACCGAAATATCTGTAATTGCATAAATATACTTTTCACCGTTCATAATCAATTTACTTTGTTCTATCTAATTGCATTGTAAGTGACTTGGTTACATATATGGTCAGCAAACGGATATCTCGCCTGCGCCATAAGTGACGCAAGTTGGCAAAAGCCAATCGAGCCTTCTGTATCCGTGCAGAGATTTCGTCAGTCACCAGGCCATCAGCACTGATGAGACTTCCGAGATAAGTGAAGCAGTCTACACGTTCGACTACTTCACTCCCCATCAGGAGTCGATGCAACCCAATCTTGAAGTAACATTTTGCATTTCGACGGGGAAAACAGCATCCCGAATATGCTTGCATTGTTGCTCAGGGTAGTCAGACTCCGCATTTTGTTAACGTCTTCACCAAATAGAACTATGTCATCAGCATATTATAAGACAGCAAGCGATTTTCGTGGTAGGAGGTCCACTTATGAAAATTCAGACGAGGATAATGTTAACCCTAGAAGCTTGTCTTCGACAAAGTTGAACAAGAATGGAGTGAGTGGACATCGCTGACGGACACCACTTGAAGTAAGGAATTCCAATGACAGTTCGCTATGAGCTCTCATTCGACCAGCGGTGTTTGAGTAGAGAGCTTTTATAAGGTTAATGTACTTCTTTGGTACACCTTTTATTGACAGACACTGCCACAGAACATCACGATCCACCGAGTAAAATGCCGCTGTAATGTTGAGAAATGCTACTGTTGTCGGGTGTCTGAACGAGTGCCTATGTTCTATGGTCTGACAAATTGTAAATATCTGGTCTATACAGCCACGTCCAACTCGAAAACCAGCGTGGTTTTCTCTAGTCTGTTTTTCGCGAGCTCTAGTTAGGCGTCCGAGTATCAATGAGGCCAATATTTTAGATACTATATTAGTTAGTCTTATGCCTCTGTGATTGTCACAAGAGGATTTTGTCCTTTTTTATAGATTGGGACAATCAATGATTGAGACCAGTCGGATGGGATTACGTCCAGTTCCCAGATTCTACCTAAGATCTCAGTCAATTTAACTGTTAAAACTGGACCATACTCCTTAAAAATCATAAGGATAAGTGTGCTAGGACCCGCTGCTTTCCATCTCAACTTCATTAACAGTTGCAGGAATCAAATCAGTTTGCCATTCAGGTTGACTGGACATCATGGGCAACCTAAGTGTAGCCGAAGGCCAGTTGAGCTTATCCCTAAAGTGTTCTGCCCATCGATCCAGTCTCCTGGATTGAGAATGGATAATAAGACCATCCTTTTCCGAAAAAGTCTCACTCACATTTGGGTTCCTAATACCGGTTTCCTTGATGAGTCTGAATAGTTGCCTACTGTTGCCTATCATAGTTGCCTCTTCCACCTCCCTTGCTTTCGCTACCCACCACTGTTCGCAATCATTGCGTAGGCTTTTAATCAGCCTGTTCCTAAGATGACTCTGATCCTAATCGTACTCAGAGCCAGGGGGTGAGCTTTCGAGCATCCATCAATTCCGTAGATGCTACTGAAATCCATGGCTTCTCCCTAATCTAATAATTTACCTTACTAGCAGATATCATTGCTGTTTCCACACCCTTTTGGATATCATTCCAACATGCCTCCAGATGGGAATCGCTTACATGGTCGCCTAACTCTCTTTCTAGTTGCTCCTGAAATATATTTTTAGCTTTATTATCATTAAGTAGAACCCTAAGAGGTTTCCTTGCGGTGTCTTTCCTACATCCAGTAAGTCGTGAACAAATACGCGCTCGCATTACAGCATGATCTGAATCTAAACATGTGCCTCAGAACCAGCGACAGTCGCCTATCGAACCCCTCTATCGTCGGCTGATTGCGATGTGATCTAGTTGGGTCCGGCGCTGAGACGACTCTGGAGGTCGCCAGGTCAGATTTTTTTCCTTATGCTTAAAGCTAGTGCTTGTTAGAAATAGGCCGTTATCTGAGCATAGTTGCAGCAGACGGTCGCCATTATCTGTTCTATTAGCTGTGACACCATAAGATCCACTCAGGTGTCTTTCATTTTCACCTAGTCTACCTACTTGAGCATTAAACTCATCAGCCACTATTATTATATCAGAGCGCTTAACTTTTTGGAGGAGGTCCGAAAGCTTTCTGTAAAACTCATCTTTCACATCGTCTGAACTGCAGTCAGTGGGAGCGTAGGCAGGTACGACGAAGAGGCAACAGCGGGCTTCCCTATCTTGCCGAGTCCATGCCGTCCCGTTAAGTCGGACAGCGCATAGGCGACTATCTACTGGGATCCAGTCTAGGAGAACTAGTTCTGCCCTAGGACTTAATGCTATACCTGTATCAGCGAGGAACCGGGAAGCCGCAGCAGGGCTTTCAGATACACGAAGAGTAAATCCAGGTGCTTCTTTATTTAGACAAGGTGAAATCAAATTAACGATTTTACTAGGATCCTGTATGCGCGTTTCCGAGACGCAGCATACATCGATGGCACGAGATTCTAAAGTCCTAGCTAATGAAGCCTGTTGCCATATTTGACACAATGTCCGAACATTAAAAGCTCCAACATGTAGTCTAGAACGGGATTCCAGGAGACGAGGAACAACGTTTCGTGAACCCAAATCCTTTGCATCAGCGGTGCGGGATGATAAAAGAGTTTGAGAAGAGTTAGTCGTGGAGACGAGGGGGGATGTTAAGGGGTGTAGGAAGGGTTTGATTGTGACCGATTCGGTCACGAGTGCTGGTAAGTGTATGAGGGTGGATGTCACTTCCATGCTCCTCACACTGCAGAAGGGTGTTTTTTGAAGAACCTGTAAAAGAAGGTAGATTAGAGTTGGTCTTAGAGACCTGGGTGCGTGACCGCAGAGCCCAAGGGACAACTGCTTGGGGCCGGTCATGCACGGCCTTTATGTGAAGCTTTTAAAGTGTTAGCTCCGTTCTTTTTAAAAGGTATTACTACTGGAGACGGAAATCCGTGAGGCAGGGTGAGGTGTGACATTTTTAGGGTCGATATTTTCTAACCCCTTTCTTACTTGTAAGAAGGCAACATCTCTGCAGATGCTGATTGTCCGAGGTAAACACCTTACTGCTGTGACGACTCTCTACAGTCAGCAGTACGACATCGCCTTCAGACATTCAGCAGCTGCTTTTAGTCTCAACGTTCTCCAACCGACCTGCCTGACATGGTACGGCCTACAGGAACATATGTTCCATCCAATATAGCTCGGTTGAATCATCACGATAGGCAAGCCAGACCACCACGACAAGGTAGCAGATACGGTTGTGTAGATGACAGAAATAGTGTGATTATTGTAATTCATGATAAGTAGATAAAATAAGAGAATAATTTAGGACATCGTTTACGTACACATTAGCCCAAGTTCACTAAATGGACAGAACGTGTAAAAAGTTAGTAGGATAAGAATATGGGGTATATAATACTAACTGACATAGTGATCATAACTAACCGAAACTGAGGACAACAGGTTCACAACGACTATTACCTAGAGTCAGTTTCTACTATTTCAAAAGTCAGATACATGCTTCGTCCGCAGATGTTGAAATATCTAAGACGATCAGGGTATTTAATATCTACACTTGGACAGGCTCGAATAGAAATAAAACCACATCCCATAAAGACGACGTTCGGCTCACTTAAACAAGGTCTGATGGTACTAGAGTCCCATTTTGCTTTATAATTCGAGGTGAAACATTACACTTTATTGCACACATCACTTACGATCGCAGAAGAATCTAATTTAGTTACTTGACGGATATTGTTTCAATAACTAGAAAATTCCAATAAATGAGAATTCTAGTCACAGCAATATGGGAAATAATTATGATGATCCAAAGATTTACAAGAAATAGAAAACGGATTTGGAAAATCTAACGTTTCACAAGAGTGGACAGCTAGGATGCAGCTAGAAGATCTAGACTTCGCAGATCATCTGACTATTCTATCCCACACATAACAACAAATGCGAGGGTGTAGCAGCAGCCTCAGCAGCAGTAGACTCCGCATTCACAAAGGCAAAGGCGAGACTCTTCGATACAATACAACATGCACCAACCAAGTCGCACTTGATGCACAAACTTTGGAAGATGTAAAAACCTTTACATAGCTCGACAGTATCATCGATCAGTAAGATGGATCTAATGCACATAATGAAGGTGCGGATTGGCAAAGCAGGAAGGGAAGCATTTCTACAAATGAAGAATATCCCAAACTCAAAACAGCTATCAACCAACACCAAAGTCCGAATTTTAAGTACAAACCTCAAAACAGTTCCATCAGGAAGAAGTGCTGCAAGAGGATAGGACACACATTGAGGCAAGCACCCAACTGCATCGCAAGATAAGCCTTAACTCGAAATACTCACTGCAAAAGCAAAGGAGGAAGACCAAGCAACACATTGCACTGAGAACTGGAGGCAGATGTCAAACAATGAACGACAATTGAATAGAACTGGAAAGCAAGGCTCAGCACATAATAGCTCAGAGAACGCAAGTCGGCGGCCTATGCTCCACTGGGACTAATAGACATAAGTAACGTTTCACAAAAGCATATAGTTGTTGGGATAAAGTTATTGAAACGAACCATCAACTCAAAGCTTATGACAAAAATACAAGACACTTGGTAAGTTATGTAGCAGATAATGAGATATCGACTTGCACAATAGTTTTAATATCAGTCACTCAAATCAAGATTGTCTGTTGTAATCTAAAAACGTTTCTAAGCCCATAATGGAGCTGACATCATTTTATCAAGTTATTACTAATTTATGAGTGATAAGGCTTAACGATAACGGGTGCACGAAAACAATTAGGAACATGTAACAGCCAGTCGTGGTATTGTATCCTACAGGTATTAGTACAAACCAAAACACTTCAAACTAAAAACAACTCAACCTCGGCACCAGATAGCATGAACAAACATGGCATGACTTAATCACCCTGTGAACACTGAGAGACGCACATCCCATAGCACACTAATACTGATCCTACCAACACTTGTCAGGAGCCAAATATCAAGTCGTCCCAACAAGGCGAAAAAATAACTCCACGGAAATATACTTTAATATAAGTGTATGATAAACTACAGAGTGAATTCAAAACACTGCTATTCCCAAAATAACATTTATTTTTTAAGATGAAAACAAACTAACATTAAGCGGGGAATGCAAGTTTTATGAGATTAACAGTCAAATTATTCATGTAAGTCTGTAAATAACAATCGGTAGTCCGACTTCAGGCTAGCTAGTTCAGGAGGCGAATCCACCACAATCTCGAAACCAATAAACATCAGGGTTTTCAGAAGTGGCGTGACCATCTTCTGCTCACCGGACAGCGGCTTCGAAATAGCAACATATACTTTGTCCACTCCGCAATGTTCAAGTTCCTCAAGACAGGAAACTAGTGCATTCTTCTGAAGAACCACTGGAGGCTTAGAAGCCACAGACAGAAATATAACTGCCATCTTCGAATCGTCGACACATGCAACGAGCAGAGTATTAGGAGGCAATGACGACCGAGCAGCATTCAAAAAACCAACTGTTTCACGAGACAAATCTGGCACACTAATCAGCGACGTTTGAGTGCTTCTGTCACTTTCTCTTCGTATTCGCAAACTTGTGTGCTGGTGCTGAGAGTTCTCCGGATCGCTTCCAGATAGCGAGTCAAAAGATTGTGAGCTCGAAGCGTGTCGAACTCGCCCATTGTCCGGAACACTGCCTGAGTGTTGCAATAGTACCTTTGCATCCCCCGAAGAAACATCAAATATAAGGCCGAGGCCATATGCCCAGACACGTACGGAAATTCACAATATTTTGGATTTCAACAGTCGACATTTTATTAGCACTCACGATAGCAAGCAAAAGTTACTAGTCAAGATGAGTGACCTACTCTCGCTTATATGCAATGATCCAAACGCTTCGCCTTATTGTATGAACCAATGATTCTGCTACTTAGTTACGTTGATTGTTATTGGTTGAGTTGTGATGTCTAGCTTTTAAATTCAACGAATCACGAAGTCGTTAACCTATCATCTGTCTATCATCTATCTATTGATTTGCAAGTGAAGAACGACTATCAGACATGGTATACTGACACATTCATTCAAAAACACCCACGCCCTTACACAAAGGTTATGTTATTGCCATCCGATTCTTTGTTCAGCTGTTTTGACAAACGAATACCCTAAATTTCCACCAGAAAACTCACAAATTGAAGTCTAGTTTAGGTAGAATGATGGTACTCGATGACGGACTTTTCTCAAAACCACTTGACTGGATGCAAAAATTTACCACCATATGAAGCAGACAGTTTAGTGATAAATTTCTATGCTATTAATAGGGTAAAAATTCCATCGAATAATTGGAGATAAAATGAGTGTTTTAAAGCGTCGGAGCAGCATCGCATTTCAGTTCTGTACTATTTTCTCCTGTGCTTTCCTTAGTCTCCAGTTGAGAAGTCAGAAAGGGGTATACGGGAAGCTGATGTTTTGCACCGAAGGCAGTGTTCGCAGGTCGAGAAAATGACGGAGTAAACGTTGACTACTGCCGTCTGTGCTAATCATGTGTGTTTAAACGACTCGAAAGTCAGACTAGAATGAGTTCGATCTCTTCCGCTTTAGTAAAGCAGTTGGGCGTGTTGACCGCTCCACTAATGTTGTGAGTCTCATCTGTCCTGATGGCTTGTTGTGTGAGGAAATATCGGCACGGATACAGAAGGATCAAATGGATTTGGCCAATTCGCGTAGCTTATAGCTTAGGCGAGACATCTGTCGGGTAACTAAAGGACGAGTCTACTGTGCCGCACTTCGTTCTATCCTAGTTTACCAGTGTGAAACATGGCCAGTAGGAATAGAGGATGTTCGTAGTTTACCTGTATTCAGTCATAGGTGCCTTGGAAGCATCACTCGTGTGTTCGTGTCTGTGTGACCGTCGAGTAAGCGATGCTGGGAAAAGTAAAAGAGTACTAGGTAATGGTGAGAAATGAATTGATGTGGTGGTGAATGTTCATTGGCGGAAGTGGTTTCGACATGTTTCACCTATGCCCAAACATCATGCAGTATACTAACCTACTCATAAATCCAGAAATTTGTGTGGTATATAATTATTGAGATGCCATTTCGCATCAATGTTAATGTGTTTAAATAACAAGATCCTTTAAGTTTATATTTGCTATGCGAGATATATCAATCGATAGGATTGTTTCATTCTATTACCGTCAACTTTCTGTTCTTAAGTGAAATTGTTACACTTCGTTATTTTCTATTTTTTGGCGTAATAAACTATTTAAACCAATGAACGGATGTGTTATAATGAATCCTTAGGTCAGATGATTATGAAATAAAACTTAACATGTTTACATTATGATAAACATTGCTCAACCACATCTTAACTTCACTTTACGGTTTGCGCTATTTACTTATAAGTTGAAATCGTCACAGATTGCAATTGTAAAATAATAGTTTATACGTATCTGAATTCTATGCATAAATCTATGGTTGTGAATACTTAGCATTCCTAACCTAACATGCATTGTAATGTGATTTTATGTTGATCACTGAATTAGACTGAACGTTTACAACATCACGTGATTTATTGAATTCATATTGTATTGTAGAACATAGTCAGACTTATTTAAATTTTTAAATTTTGGTAAACAAATTTTATTTGCATTATACGGTTGTGGAGATTGGTGAGTTTCATTGAAATAATGAATCGACCAATGTAGGACCATCATTAAAAAGAAACCTAGAACCTGTGGACGGGTGTTTTGTCCTAGTTGATAGTGCACATCCACGATACCTGCTCGGCGGAATCTAAACCAGGATCTTCAGTCTCAAGGACGCTTAACCTCTAGACCACTGAGACGGCACCCAGCGGTGTCAATGCCTAACTTTAATCAGTCCACTAAATTGCGCGACCTCATCCATTGTCTTTGATGGGTAACTGAGTCAAACGCGACACAGTTGATCTCCACTAGTCATAGCTTCTTACCACAACTCTGAGAATTTCCTTACAAGGCTGGCCACTAGTGAGCATATGATAATTTAGTATAAAGAGTAAACAGTTAGAGTTTCACAATAAATTAATGGTCTTTCCTATCTCAAAAACAATTGCAATAATAATGATAATAATAATAATAATAATTATTTTTATTATGATAACATTAACGATAATAATATTTGTGTATACTTAAGTACTAAAATCTATGAACTGTACACCATAATCTTACGAGATTCATTTCATTTAAATTACGTAAACTCGATGAACGTGACTTGCTTGATAACGTGTTCAGAGTTCACCGTAATAATCTCACGCTTAAATCCACAACAACTTGGTAAAAAATTTCGCTAACCAACTGTTGATAATACATTCTACTAGATTTCAGTTGACCAATATCTTTTAAAATACAGTTTATTGTTTAATCAGTAGAAATAACAAATAATCATTAACAAGGAATCAAAAAATAGTTTCATGCTGCAGGATAACTACATTTTTTAATGGTACTTTATCCTTTTTATACATTATAATCGGGGTTGTGAAGATTGCTGAGTTACACATTTTTGAAACCATGAACCGATCAATGTTAGACCACCATTAGAAACCTGGAAGCACTGGAGGGCCGTTTCGTCCTGGTATGGGACTCATCAGTGGCAGTGCGCATCCACGACTCCTGCACCCCGCAGGATTCGAACCCAGGACCTTCGGCACTGTGCGCGAACGCCCTAACCGACAGACCACTGAGCCGGTGCAGGAGTCGTGGATGCGCACTGCTGAGGAGTCCCAGACCAGGACGAAATGGCCGTCCAGTGCTTCCAGGTTTCTAATGGTGGTCTAACATTGATCGGTTCATGGTTTCAAAAAAACATTATAATTAGTCAGGTGTAAGTACAGTTCAAATGGTTTCTAATATTAATAGAATATTTATTTGTGTGATGTTCAGCCAACAATCACAATAACACAGTTCTATTTGTTACAGAATAGTGGTGACAAGTTGATGTTAATCCATAGATGGAATAGTCTTACTTTTCGTCATGATTTAGTTTGCTTGATGAGTTGTTGATATATATATATATATATATATATATATATATATATATATATATTATAGTAAACTTTGAGGTCTTATAATTACAATTTATTATGAATGTTCGGTCCAGTGGATTCAGTGAATTGATTGTGGCAGAAGAATCTCAGTTGTTGGTAAGTTACACTGCGCTTCTTTTCGCTGCTAATTAAACCATTTCAAATCTTTTACTCTGTATAATTAGTACACTCTTAGATATTTAACCTTTCATTACATTTTTTCTAATGCTATATCGTGTAACTAAAATACTTGTTTAGTATAGAGATTCCACACTAATACTATTGTAGTGAAGGAGAACACAGGTAGGGCAACCGAATATTACTTAACGAAAATTACAGAGTTACTCAGTAAAATTGGAAAACCATATCGTAAATCGTTCATTTGCAAAATATCAATTCATCATATCGAACTGGACTGTTCCTGTTGCAAAACATCAATCCATTGTCACTATTCATGCGTTTCATACAAATCCCATTGTTTTCCAACTCTTCCTTTCTTGATCTTCCCCCATCTTCTGCTGCCTGACATTACGTTGACACTCACATCATATACTACTTATAAGTAGCTCACATCACACTATGACTATGAATTAACATGAAACAGCTCAAAAAGATAGATTATTCAACGATTTAACGAAAATTTTTGAACAAGTCATTTTCAAATCATTAAAATCATAAGAATTCTGTATCTTATCAAAACTAAATGATTTCCATGAAATTCAACTGATCATATCTTACATCGAAATGATTTACAGCTAATCAAATAATTCTTTTAATTGAACAAAAGTGTACCTATGGACAAACAGAGCACATATTTTTCATTTAACAGTTAAACTTATCACCAACTGACTAATATCTGTAGTCACACCTAAAAAATCTATCCTTAGGGGTAGTCGATTTAATGTCTGCCATCTTATGAAGATCAGACATATGAAGCTAATAAATTGTAGGGAATTGAATAGTGTGATTTCCAAGTGACTGAAAATAACTAAATTAATTCATTATGACACATGATGGATTTGAACTGATAGATGATCAGGTCAATAATTTACTTCATTTTAAGGTATCATTACATGGATTTAAAAAAGAATGTTTAATCATATAACCTGATAGTTTTGAGAACACGGTTGGATTAAAAAGTTGATCGATGCAGTAGGTTGACAACTAACTATTGATGGAAATAGGTCAAATGATCAACTATGAAACAGCTTTCATTTGTACATATGTGAAAATGGAAAGCTTTAATCATTCGTGTGCTCAAAACCACTTCGTTCGTTCTTACTCTCACTCCATTTTGATAATCTTCACTATACAGTTTGAAACACGAACTGACCTTAGACAAAATCAGTTCGCGATGTGAGCTATGAAATCTACCCTCCCTATTGTTAATAATTTTCGTTTGATTCTAATCACACACATGTTGTCTCATAATCTATTGTTTTCATTTCTCTTACGTTTACTTTATTCATGTTAAACTTAGTTGGTTTTATTGTGTTCGATCAGACTGCATGTTGGTAAGCTATGCGAACGTTGAAATTGTGAGTCGAGGATAACCTCTAAGAATGCTAGAGAATTTTTCTAGAAGAATGGCATTCTGAAAAATTAACACTCAAAATACGCTCATTCCATGGGTTCAACACAGAAGCAGTCAACCAAACACACAAGGTTCTGCGTCAACCAACATTGACAATCAATAAGAACAAATGAAAGTTATTAAGTTTACCAGAACTGTCAGTTACAAACAATGCGAAAACAATGAGAAATCAATGGCAGTATTTTTACAATTGGAGAACATCTGGAACTCGAAACAGCTGTCAACCAACACCAAAGTCATAATTTCCAACGCAAATATCAAGACATTTCTACTATATCGGACGGAAAGTTGGAGAACCACACAAGATACTGGGGATCCGTTGACCAGACACCATTAGGAAGAACCGACTGTGGGAGAGAGCAAACGAGATTCCAGGTGAGGAATAAATTAAGAGGAATCACTGGGAGCTGATAGGATACACAGTTCAGAAATCATTCAGCTGCATCACAAGGCAAGCCCTAACTTGGAATATTCAAGGCCGAATGAGAAAGGGCAAACCAAGCAAAGCATTAGATTGGGAATCGGAAGCAGACATGAAAGGAATGAACAACAATTATGTAGAACTGGAAAAGTAGTCCGAAGACAGAGTAGGTTTGTGAATGCTGGTTGGCGGCCTATTCCCAGTTACAGGTAACAGGCGCCTGAAGACTTATTCACTGAGCTAGTAATTCAAAAAAAAGTAGCTTGTTCAACGGGTATGAATTATATCAGAAAATGTCTGCATTTTCCTATCCCTTCTCTTGAGAGCTACGAATGATCGATATTCCTTTGTATATAGATTATGTAAACTGAATTGATTGGTGAATAAAACATCAACACTTGAAGTCTAAAGTATTGGGTTCAAGTTTCAGCATGAACGATAACCCTGGGTTAGGGATATTCTCACTCAACAAGTCTCAAATAAGACAAAATATCCATCCTGGATCCCTTTTTTTCAGATACTAACTTTAACAAAAGTAGTGACTAAAGGGCAAGATCAAAACAGTCGGTACAGGATTTAAATACGGTAAAAAGGAATGCGTCGATAGCAAAGCTGTTCTTTAGAACAGCAAAATACAAAACATTGCAATCGCTGTTATACAGTATTAAAATTTCCAATATTAGGATTGACGTTTATAAAGATTATTCAGTCGATAGTTGAATGTGTCATGTTTTTACATCAACCAATACCACAGATGAACTTTTAGTAACCAATATACAAGAAGGATGGAAGACTCGACTACTCTATACTCCAATGACGAAGTAGTACTAACTTGTCCCAATCGAAGAGGAAAGACAAAGACCAAATACCACAAATCTAGTTAATCAATAATAATAATGATAATCCATAAACTAGGTTCTTAATTTACTAACTACTCTAGTCTTCATCCCGATGTAACAAAACAGATACTAATAATCAATGAGTACTGCATAGCTGTTTTATTTTACTAAGAGAATGCTCAACCAGATGAACTCATCAAGCAACAACTTATTAAGTTGGTATACACATTTAGCTTTGCTATTATGAATGACGCAGTGAATTTTCTGGTATAAGATAAAAAAAACATATGCATTTTGTTTATAACTTAGTGGAATTTTCATTAGCTATTAAACTATTTTATGATTTTAATTATTTTGAGAGTGATTACTACGATCATCACGTTGAGATTGTGTAATAAATAGAAGTATATGTATCAAGAATTAAAGATATGCACAAACGAATGTACTGTATTTAGAATTCGAAATCAAGCATTTCACAACAACAAGAAGTTACTAGTTAATTCAAACACCACATCCGCCACAGCTTAAATTGGAATCCAGGTGTCTGTAATCAATCGTACGTCTTCTTCTCAAATTCATCCTGTGTCTGTCCGATAGTGTATTGGATAAAGGCTCTGTATTATCTAGAATGCTCTCATTAGTATTAGAATTAACAACCGAAACTGGAACTGACTCACCTAGTCCCTGGAATTGTATTTGATCAACATGTCGATTGTGTGTACTTAAGTCATTGATATCTAGAAGTCGCACCATAGATTTCCCGACATTCTTCAGAACAATCCCCGTGGATGGTCGAAGATCATTGCCACGATAATATGTAACTTCTGCAGACTCCAAACATCTCATATTCGACCGAAGAATTCTTCCTTTTAATAGTTTTGATGGAGTCTCTTTCGTCACCGAATGTCTGGCATTTCTATATTGCAGTAGAAAGGTATCTACTCCCCTTTCCAGCTCATTAAATGTTGAGGCGGCAATAGAATCAATCCACTTCGAATGCTGATTTTTCAACTTATGACACTTTTCGCAATTCTTTGCTGTACGACAAATATCTGCATTTATCTCTGGCCACCAACACGTGAGCCTCGCCAAGGACTTCATTTTCTCAACACCTAAATGTCCACTATGAAGATCTTCCAGGACAGCTTTACGCAATGAGGGAGGAATAACAACCCGATCATTTAAGCACAAAATACCATCAGGATTAGTGGATAGCTCATCTCGCTTTGAAAAATAGATAGGGAATCTGCGTTTCAGATTAGTATTCCAACCTTTCCGTATAGCATGAATTATACATCCAAAGTTTCTACGAGTTTCTCTAATGAGATCTGGACGTTTCACTGGTAAAGGTTGCACCAACAAACAGTCTGAAGTATTAACAGGTTTATCTTGTAATGACTGTCGAGAAATGTAGTCAATATGTTGAATTTGTTTGGCACTCCTGTGCTGAACCGTTTTCATACCTCCATTGCACTTAGCACACGTGGCTATCGAATCTTCAGGTAAAGCATCAGAATTTTCTTTAGAAACTAGGAAAGACAACTCCACTATAAGTCTTTTCAAATTCTTTAAACCCAGTATTGACATTCCTGTTTCACTAACTAAAAATTCACAAGGTATGTATGAGGAATTATCATCTCTTATTAGCAATTCACAACATCCTCGTATAGGCAGTCTGTGTCCAGTAATCCCCAATATTGATACTTCAGTGGGTCGAACCACAACGTTCGGATCTAACGATTTCAAGTTCTTGAATGAAATAATGGACTCTATACTGCCTGTGTCCACAATAAAGTCATGACATGAACCAAGAGATGTATATGGTCGCTTTTGAATATGAGCATTACCTTTCGAAATGGTAAACAAAGATAAATGATCATTAGGATCAGCTGAGTTATTGGGATCTAAATTACGAGATTTAGTACTACTTGAGGCAAAATGAACAGTAGCTTTGCATACTGCTTGAATGTGTCCTATCTTACCACATCTAAAACATTTAGCATTGCGAAATGCACATGAATTACGAGAATGAAGTTTTCCGTATGATAAACATTTGCCAAACTTGGTCTCACCTTTGTGATTTCCTCTGTAATTCTTTAATGAAACACCGTTCATATTTACATGAGAATAGGAACCACTGTTAAACGAACACAATTTTGATTGACCCTAAGATTGTACTTCATCATGACAATTAATCAAATTATTGGAAATCTTCATCGACTGAATATCAAGTTCATTCAACGCCTCGTAGATAATGCACACAGTTCCAACATCTTGAAAGGAACAGTTGGACATTCTTAACAGATCTCTTTCCAAACTAGGTATGTTAATTCCTGCGATTAATCGGTCTCTCAGTTGCACATGAAGTTGATCACCGAAATTACAATTGACAGCTTGTTTCTGCAATTCAAGAATGAATTCCTTAACCTTTTGGTCATTTTGACGAATCGTCTCATGAAATTTCGCCTTTTCACGACATTCAAAACTAGGGCACTTTACATGATTTAATAATAACTCCTTAAGTATTACATAGGGAAGTTAAATAGGTTTTTCTGGATATGCCAAAGTTTTTAATAAGCTGTACGCTTCTTTTCCGATGAATGTCAGGAAATGGGACACAATTTTATCATCTTTGACATCTTTCTTGGTCATACTCCAGATTTCAAACCTTTCCAAATAATCTTCAAAAGCTTCAGAAGTAGAATGAATATATAACCGTTCCATTACAAGATCCATCGCGACGCCAATATGATAATTAGAAGTATGTGAATCAAGAACTACGAGATAAGCACGAACGAATGTACTGTATTTAGAATTCGAAATCAAGCATTTCACAACAACAAGAAGTTACTAGTTCATTCAAACACCACAGATTGTCATTTATTTTACCGTGTAATGTTATAATAAAATGCCGATAATTTTCTGTCCACATTTACTTACTTACTCCTGTTACCCCCAATGGAGTATAGGCCGCTCACCAGTTTTCTACAACCAACTCTGTCCTGGGCTTCCCTTTCTAGTTCTTTCCAGTTTTTGTTCCTTCTTCTCATGTCTTTCTCTATTTCTCGGCGTAATGTGTTGCTTGGCCTTCCTCTTTTCCTTTCACATTGAGGGTTCTATGTGAGGTGCTTTTCGTAGTGTGTGTCCTATCCACTTCCAACGCTACTTCCTGATTTCCTCCTCCACTGCAATCTGGTTTGTTCTCTTCCACAGTTCGTTGTTGCTGATGGTGTCTGGCCAACGAATCTGAAGTATTTTGCCTAGACAACTGTCAATAAACACTTGTATCTTCTGGATGATGGCTGTGGTAGTTCTCCAAGTTTCCGCTCCATACAGTAGAACTGTCTTGACATTTGTATTGAAAATGCTGATTTTGGTTTTGGTTGAAAGTTGTTTGGAGTTCTAGATATTTTTCAACTGTCCACACTACTGAGTTTAAATAACCATGTGTGAATACAAATATGTATGTATGTTTCACTCAACAATTTTTACATGATCGATTATTTTTGAACAAGACAATTTTTGTTCTATGTAAAGGTTAATTTAAGATAAAACTAAGAATTTAGGTATTTAAATAGTAACCTGGTAAAAAAGTGACTTTTATATCTATTAAATATATATATGCACATTTATTTCAGCTGTTTCTATCACCAGATACAATTTTCTAATGTACACATTTTGCATTTCTTATATGTAACACTCTCTGAAAAAAGGTGATC
Source organism: Schistosoma turkestanicum (assembly GCA_944470395.2). Lineage (NCBI taxonomy): Eukaryota > Metazoa > Platyhelminthes > Trematoda > Strigeidida > Schistosomatidae > Schistosoma > Schistosoma turkestanicum. The sequence goes on along the minus strand of OX103974.1, from coordinate 10,102,070 downwards.
ATTGAGCATTTGGAAAGAGTTAAGATATGGCGAGATTTCACCTGCTTCATCCTATGAATAGTTGAACTATTTGGTGTGTTAATATCGAAAGAGTTGAACTGTTTCTGTGTGTCGGTCGACACATTTACTATATAAAGTAGTGTTTTTTCTTAATTTGAACAATGACATAAGCTATCACTAGTCATTTCTTTCATGTATTAACTATTAAAAACAATTAGGAAAGTTCAATTAATTGTTTTTAAGAATCAGTTGATAAACGAAAGTAATTCGTGATAAAAGTTCAAATTCTTTGTTAAAATATAACTAAACTACTGAAAACTAGTTGAGTAGGTACGTGCAACTGAATTATTAATTATAAATAAATTCAATGTATACAAAGATGTTTGTATAATTAATAAAACAAATCCTGGAAATAACTAAATGTCATTTAAAATAGTAGTCTGTGATGGTGTTTCGTTCTCTGAGCTGGTTGTTTTGATTGTGGAGCTTTCATTGTTCTTCTGAACATCATCATCAGCACAAACTTCAGATAGAAGAAGTGAAGCATTCGAATTTCTCCACGTTTGACCTGTAGCTTGTTTTGCTAACCTCGATCTTGATTGGTTGCTGTTGACCACAATCAAAACAACCAGGTCAGAGAACGAAACACCACCACAATCATCATCCACCTGAGCTACAAGTTTTCTCTACCATCTCAAAATAGTAGTCTTTAAATTATCATATGTTTCTTTCTTTTGTTTGATAATAATCTGTTTTTTATTCTTCAAATATATTTTACTTTAATTTTCCGATGGTTTAAATTTTCGCATTGTTGATATATTGATTGAAATTTGATCACTTTTTAATTGGTATGTGATGTATCATGTACAGATTGATTTGATATTGTCATTATTGTTGTAAATTGATTAGGAATAGATAGATACATTGTGGAAAGTAGAAGAATGCGAAAAAAACAACTCTTACTGGCAATCCCGTAAAAACACAAAATGCCCATCACAGATTCTGTGGTGTGAGTTACTTATAAGTAGTATATGACGTGAGTGTCAACGTAATGTCTGGCAGCGGAAGATGGGGGAAGATCAAGAAAGGAAGAGTTAGGAAACAATGGAATTTGTATGAAACGCATGAATAGTGACAATGGATTGATGTTTTGCAACAGAAACAGTCCAGTTCGATAGGATGAACTGATATTTTGCAAATGAAGAATTTACGATATGGTTTTCCAATTTTACTGAGTAACTCTGTAATTTCCATTAAATATAATCCGGTTGCCCTACCTGTGTTCTCGTTCGCTACAATTCTACCGCTAGCCACATTCCATCTTTCCTCTATATACACTTGGACGTCTTTGTTTGAAATGTTTTTGGCTCAATTTGTAGATGTTCGGCTCGAAAAACTATGAAAACGTCTACAGACTAGTTACGTTCGGGTTTCGAGCGTTCTCCCAGGTCTAGTAATAAGGAAAACCAAGTAACGGGCTAGTTTGTAATTAGTATTTAGTTGTGATCATCAGTCAATCTCGACTGGATCACCACTAAAATGTAATTGGTCCCTTTTAGAAGTAAATATAGATCGAACAGTGAAAAATGAGTTTAGAAAAAAAAATAATATCATCATAAGGAATCTAATTATCACCAATCCAATCTTTCATTAAGATTATTTAATATGAATTCTATTCGAAACCTTTCAAAATATTAATTTTAACAATAAGATAAATACTTTTTGGAGATTACCTGCAAAATTATTTATGAATTTATGAATTCTGAAAATAAGCACCTATGAATGAATGATGTGCATTTATGAGATTTTCTTGAACACATTCTTCGGAAGTGGTAGTTTACAGAAAAAAAAGTGAAGTTTTCTAAGTGTAATTACTAAACAATTTTTAATTGATAATGAACATCATGATGATATTACAAAGAAGTTTAAAATAATCAACAAACAATGAGCTCTAGTTTTATTTCACTCGTATAGGTCATTTACCATCACGCGCTTTCAAACTAACCTTTATACCGACAGACAGAGAAAGGAAGTGTGTTAAACCTGTCATTAGTATGATAAGCTGTGTACATAAATTATGAAGTTAGTTAATGACATTGACTTTTGATTGTATTTTGCAATCAAAAAAAAAAAAAAATAGAAAATCTACTAACATTCACTTACAAACGTTAACTTTAATTTGATGTCGACTTGAAAGTAATATGAATGAATGACAAATGACCTTCACAGACTAAATACACTGTTCTTAAGAAAAAAATTATTTTTTAGACCTTCAGTTGAAGAGATGCTGCTAGCGACAGACTGAGAATCCATCTGAAGAGATCATTCTGATCTTCGTATCATCTACTTACTACACGTACTCTCTAAAAAATGCCTGTATGAAACTTTCTAAGACTCACATCAACTCAGTGTGTTTATTTATGCTAGTTCACTTGCTCTGATGAAGCCAAGTAAATAGATAAATTGTCAAAGCTTTTTGTTCTGTGTATTGGATAACATCTAACAGAATAGAACACTAAGGCATAATGCAGGTCAATTGCGTCATTTAATCTGCAACTTATTGTAGAGTCGACTAGGTTATATGTGGAAAATAAATGTGTTAAACGATTCGCTTTACAACGGTTTTAATTTTCGTTATATTTTACTCTTACGTTTGAGGAGAAAATTTGTTTCATAAATTCCCTTTGTCGATAATTAATTTGTTTGCTTAAACATTAATTTCAACACATTGACTAATATATCACATCAGAAAAAAGTAAAAACAAAGTCGTCCTCCAATAATTAATACGAAATCTAGCAATTTCTCAGAAGTATGCTTCATTACTTTTTTCTGGAGTTTAAAACAAACTGATGAGTGAAAATGATCAGAAGATTCAAGAGTTTATAACTCAAGATAAAAATTCATATCATCCATTCAAATTCCAAAGATCAATTATTCGAATAATATAACTGCTTTATTAAGTGAACTAAGTCAATAGATTAAGTAATTTTTAGGGTAAAAAATCTGAATGTCAAATCTATAGAAGTAGGTAATTTGAAGTTAATGAGAAATTAAGTACTTAGTTACTTCATATAGATGAACTATTCAAGCCATAACATTGTTTACACATCGTTAGCCGCATTTCTTACAAAAGATTAACTAATGAACTGTTTGATAAGCCAGCAGCAAACCCGGAAGATCAACTACGATTGTAAGTAAAAAATGCTTTGGATATGATGTGGTCACCCACAAACTAAATCAGTGTTACAGCTGTTTTTTTACCTGTGTGCAGAACAAGCTAGTTCAGCACACATAACTCAAAACTGATACAAGGCGCCGAGAGGATTTGTTTATCTACGACTTTGAAAATAAGATCCCACTCTCACCTTCACGGATCAAGATAACTGTGCCAAACACATTACTATGGTTCGTTACTTGAGGTTAGGATTTGAATTGAACCTGTCTCTGTTACTAGCATTACTTAATATGTGAGTGAAAGTAAATCTTCAATGCCTAAGATTTTAGAAATGTTTTAGGGTGTTCTGACAATTTGCAGATATCAATTATTTAAAGTAATAAGTCCATGTGAAATGAAAATCCCACAACAACAACTACACTTGCAGGGCGATACAGAAAATCAGAGGTATGTACAACGTATGCTCCCCTAGGTGACAGTTAACAAGGTATCGAATGAGAAGTGATTATTGACCCACCTTAACGCCATTCTTGGGAAACTCATATCGTCGGTGATCCTATTAGGATGCTTGATGACTATAAACGGACACTCGTCATCATCCAAGCTTACGATACCACTAATTGACTTAGCATTTTTTATGTTGATTACACGAATATCTCAAGCTCTCTCTTCGGTAGACGTGCATTACTTTGATTGGATACCCCCTCTGATTTATTCAGATCTATCCTAATCCATTCAAGTTGCTCGCCAGAAATTTTCTAAACGGTTACTGATAGTTTCGTTAGTAGACTTATAAGTCCAGTCCTGATGTAAATGTTATCTAACTCAAAAGAATACCGTTTATATAAGAACACTTCATCGTGGGTTTCTAACCAATGTTTTATCGGTTGGTAGTGAAAACTTTCTGTCTGGCAATTTCCAATACTACTACAATTTCATACCACAATCTTCAGAACGTGTAGATTTTTTCTTAAACCTAACAAAATAGTACACATTATCACTACTCGTTACTAATATACCAGTGCACACATTATGCCAAAAAGTCTTGCAATTCTGTCCAAGGGATTTTACATTATCTCACTTGTCGACATGCCATGTCGCTGAAAAGTCTGAACAAACATGAACATACATAAAAGCTGATCAAGGTAAGAAATCCCATTCTGACACGAACATCGTCCAACAGAGTACGAAATAATTTATAAATATATGAAATCAATAAACTTAGAACTATCAGATATCAATAACTTTATGCTATCCGGGAAATGCCGATTTATTAAACAACCTTAAATATTTTAATAAGTTCGTTTATTCAAACTATAGAGCTTTCAATAGTATACCTATTGTACTGTAATTCATCCATCGACTAAGTACTCGTCATAGATTCCTATTGCTGACTGCAAGAGAGCGTGATACTACTACCCAACATCCCAAACCGAAGTAGGTGAGACGGGATGCGAAACAGCGACCTTCGTATTGATTATGCCACACAGATCACTGTAACTAGCTGCTGGGTGTAATCAAAGATTTTCAATAATAATTGTTTCTTTCTTTGAGAACACAAAACACATGAAGATAAGGAAAAACTGAGAATTTATATTTTACAAATATTGTAGGTGTTACGGACAAAAATTAAAGAAACCATCAAATATCAGTAAAGATGTGCATGAAATTCGCAAGTAACATACAATCGATAAAAAAAATTAACACATGCTGAAACCGCAGTAACAATATTCACTAAGAACAACTATTTTGTGGCATTGACAACTCTAATCAGCCCTGATTTAAAAATGAACAAAATTGACCGTCGAAAATGTATGTAGGAACTCCATTAACAAGCAGATAACAAAATCTATCCAATGAATTCTTAAGGAAGTTATAAAAACTTCTAGATCGTGTTTATATATATATATATATATATATATATATATATATATATGCGTGATCAGTTAATCAAATACATCTTGTATGTACAGTTCTATAAAACCTAGAAGTTTGTATGAAGACATGTTTGTTTCGCGTTTTCGCGCTCCAAAATAATTATAATAACAAATATAGCCACAAGAAATTTAAAGTTATCTCAACAATAACTGTGAGCATAAATGTTTAGTATAATTGTCTTCAGAATAAAGTAAATAAGTCGAAAGACATGACAGTTAGGATGAATAAATGTACGAATACCCTAAAATGTTAGGTTTACGTCGAAAAGATTAAAATTGGCTGCTTGAATTTAGCAAAGGTTGGTGTATAAGAGGTATTCGACTCGACTAAAGCAAAAGGAATAACACTGAAGACTCATCCTGTTCTGCCGAAAGGAACCTGAGTGCCTCCAGCGGTGGCGTTGACAGAGGCTTCTGCATTAGCATCACCTTCAGCGGCAGTACTTGCACCAGGAGAATTCGGAAGAGCTTGAAATCGGTTTAACATATTAGTAGTGTCATTGTTGAGTGTAGATGAAGTACCAGCAGGAGCTCTCTGTTTAAGTATTGTCCAATCGAAAACATAATCAAACTGGTGACTCATTGTTCTAAATAAAATACGGAACAACTGGCGAAGATACATATAGTCAGGTGTTTCATCGAATCGTAATCCCCTACAGTAGTTTAGATACATCTGAAACTCTGCGGGATAACCTTTGCATAATACTTCAACAGGTGTTGACATCTTTTTCTCGCTAATTCTCTCGTATTTCTGACGTTTAGTGGTCGCCTAAAAGAAGAAAAGAAATTAACAATTTTTATGGAAGAATTCTTTACAACAGACGTAAGAGACTAGCAGTTTGATTACTGATGAAACGTGTCATGTCAAATATATTATCGATGTGAGCTTAATGGTAGGAAATCGATCGCCATAATTATTTTCAATAGCATATTTGAGGACTTCCGTTCCGAAAAGTTCATTATTAACAATCTGTATAAGTTGTAAAACAAGTTAGACAGTTTCAGCAGAGTTCCTCTTCTACCGAATTTATATACCAAGCCGTACTATTGCAAGTATGTACTTTTATTACACATGGTGATAATTACAAGAATAGTGATGCATGATAATGCATTGTACTTATATTACATTTCTAAGGTGCTAGAGTCTTGATCAAGTCGAAGATACATCACACAAGTGTTAACGACGAATGAGACAAAGTCTTGTTATGAAAATCAATTAAATTCTACACCGCAGGAATCGCCTTCCGTCGTAATCTTAAAACGATGACTCCTACTCAATAGAACGGGTGGTTTTAAAAACTTAAATCTTGACTTTGGAAACTGATAATCCTAATTTCATCAATATACAGAGGATTAAAGTAACTAATACATTAGGCAGCAAGATGTACTCTGCGACCTATTCGGTTACTGGTAACCGACTAAAAATCATGGGAATCGATAAAACATTACCGATTAATTAGGATGAACTGTTTATAATAAATATTATTGATTTTGTGAAGCTGTCAATAACTGACTTCGAATTTCTAGCGATTTTACGTTGTAGATGGTTTGAATATCGGGTGGCAATTAAGTGCGAATTAGAAGAATGACAGCATTAGATTGCCAGTGAAGTGACGATAGGATTACCGCTTATCTTTGAGCAAATAATCAAGTTTTTTCAACACTTAAGTTAACTCGTAGAAACTGAGATAATCTAATCGATGACCGTGCATAAACTTACAGGAGAATGTCACATATCCAGTTCCCATCGTGCAACTCACGACGCAGCAGTGCTTAGTCAGCCATAAACAATGTGGTCACCGGCACACACATGTACCAGTTTGAGCTGCTGAACCATATCAAATGAAGTTGTCAAGATGAAAGCTAAAGTTGCAGTATCACACTCTTTAGTCCAGTCCCAAGTACTGCTCTTCTCCAGTAGACAATTCAATGGAGCGCGAATATCATGCATCCAAGGAACGAACGCTGAATTATAGTTAACAAGTCCCATGAAGGAGCGTAGTGCCGAGACATTAGTGAGAGTGGGCGTCAGTTTGACAGCTCGGATGTTCTCAGGGTCCGGTCTGCGGCCGTCGGCATCAAAGATAAACCCCAAATACTTTACTGACTGCAATAGAAACTGGCATTTCTCTGGGCGTAACCGGAACCCGTTGTCACTGATGCGTTGTAGCTCCAATGTCGTGTGTTCCTGTAGCTGTTCTAATGTCGTCGCAACAATTAAAATATCATCGAGTTAAGCCGCGACCCTCGAGATACCTGATAGGATGGTATCCATTAGTTGCTGGAAGATGGGGCAGTCTTGACTCCAAAAGGCAGACAGTTATACTGGAACAAACCACGATGAGTATTTATGGTAGGCAACTCTCTTGATGCTTCGTCTACTTCCACTTGCAAATAAGCATCAGCTAGATCCAGTTTTGCGAAAAACTTTCCGCCATTCAGCGTAGTAAACAGATCAGCGGGAACTGACAGAGGACAATGATGTTGTTCCAGAGCTGCATTGAGACCTGTACAAAAGTCAACACACATACATATCGTGCCTATAGGTGTTACCTGATCAGAAAAAGAGACGAGCGCCATGACTCCTTGTTGTTGAAGGCGATTCAATTTTTCATCAACTGTTGGTAATGTTGCATAACGCACGGGTCTCTTCGGACGGAAAACAGGCTTGGTCCCGGGTTTCAACGGAAGTGTTGCTTTCACGGCAGAACATCAACCCAATCCAGGTTGAAAAATGCTTGAAAACTACGTCATTAGATTCCTCGTATATGCTTCAGTGTCATGTGGTCGTGATATCAGATGGCATGTAGTATTCAACGGGACATCAGCTAATTTTAGCTGGTCGAACAAATCTAAACCAAGTAAATTCAGATCAGCTGGCGCTATATAATACCACAGTAAACGCCGGTTCTCGAAAAGTAACTTTACATTCCAATTGTTCTAACAGGCGAAGGTAATTACCACATTCAGAACAAGGCTTTGGTGTTGTTGGCTGCATGCTAGAATTGCCCATTTCGGTCGAAATTCTACGTGAGGATGGTGACATCAGATGCCGTTTCTATCTGCGATCTAAACTAATGCCTAACAATATTAAGGGTAATGAATTTCCCCTCACTTGGGGATGAGCTTTGACAAGCAGACATTAGGCCCAACGAATTGGAAAAGGATCTAGCACGTCTTTTAGGTACTTCCCGACCGTAGCTACTACCTTGACATCGTGGTCGGGCTTGCCTACCATCATGACCCAACCGAGCTGTATTGGATGGAACATATGTTCCTGCAGGGCGTACCATGCCAGGCAGGTCGATTGGAGAACGATGAGACTAAAAGCAGCTACCCAAGGTCTGAGGGCGAAGTCGTACTGCTGACTGCAGAGGGGTGTGACAGCAGTAAGGTGTTTACCTCGGACAACCAGCATCTGCAGCGATGCTGCCTTCTCACAAGGAAGGAAGGGTTAGAAAACGCCGACCCTAAAAATGTCACACCTCACCCTACCTCACGGATTTCCGTCTCCGTCGGTAAGGGTGCCGAATGAGAGCTTTTAGGAGCGGAGCTTATACTCAAAAAACCCTTCATGAAAAAGCCGTGTGTGACCGGCCTCAAGCAGTTGTCCCTTGGAATCTGCGGTCACGCACTCAGGTCTCTAAGACCAACACTAATCTATCTTCCTTTTCAGGTTCCTCAAGAAACAACCTTCCACGGTGTGGGCAGCCGGGAAGTGACAACCGCCCTCATACTCGTAACAGCACACGAGACCAAATTGGTCAAAATCAAATCCTTCCTACATTCCCTAATACCTCTCTTCTCTCCACAACTAACTATTCTCACATTCCTTTATCTCACTGCACAGCTAATGAAACGATGCAAGTTCACGAAACGTCGTTCCTGGTTTTCTTAAACCCCGTTCTAAACTACATGTTGGAGCATTTGATGTACGGACATTGTGTCAAATAAGGCAACAGGCATCATAAGGTAGGACCTTAGAATCTCGCTCAATCGATGTGTGCTGCGTCTCGGAAACGCGCATACAGGATACTAGTAAAGTCATTAATCTGATTCCACCCTATCAAAACAAAGAAGCAGCTCCATTTACTCTTCGTGTATCTGGTAGCCCTGATGCTGCTTCCAGGGGTCTCGCTGGTGTAGGTATAGTATGGAGTCCTAGGGCAGAACTAGTTCTCCTAGACTGGATCCCAGTAGATAGTCGCTTATGCGCTGTCCGACTTAACGGAAAAGTAAGGACTCGGGAAGATAGGGAAGCCCGCTGTTGCCTCTTCGTCGTATCTGCGCCTATGCCCCCACTGACTGCAGTTCAGACGAGTTGAAAGACAAGCACTACAGGAAGCTTTCGGACCCCCTCCAAAAAGTTAGGCGCTCTGATATAGTAATAATGGCTGGTGACTTTAACGCTCAAGTAGGTAGACTGAGTGAGCAGGAAAGACAGTTGGGTGGATGTTATTGTGTCGTGGCTCAGAGAACAGACAATGGCGATCGTCTGTTGCAACTGTGCTCAGATAACCGCCTATTTCTAGCAAACACTAACTTTAGGCATAAGGAAAAACATCTTTTGACCTGGCGACCCTCGAAGTCGTCTCAACGTTGGACGCAACTAGATCACATCGCCGTCAGCCACCGATGGACAGGTTTGATAGAGGACTGTCGCTCGTTCTGGGGCACATGTTTAGATTCAGATCATGCCCTAGTGCGAGCTCGTATTTGTTTGAGGCTTACTGGATGTAGGAAAGACACCGCAAGGAAACCTCTTAGGGTTCTACTTAATGATAATAAAGCTAGAAATATATTTCAGGAGCAACTAGAAAGAGAGTTAGGCGACCATGTAAGCGATTCCCATCTGGAGGCATGTTGGAATGATATCCAAAAAGGTGTGGAAACAGCAGTGATATCTGCTAGTAAGGTAAACCATAAGCATAGGATGAAGCCATGGATTCAAAACTCATCCCATCTGGCTCTGAACATGAAGAAGAACTAAGTCAGCTTAAGCGCAGGCTGATAAAAAGCCTGCGCAACGACCGTGAACAGTGGTGGGCGGCGAAAGCAAAAGCGATAGAAGAGGCAGCGGCGATAGGCAACAGTAGACAACTTTTCCGACTCATCAAGGAAACTGGTATTAGGAACGCAAATGTGAGTGAGACTTTCGGAAAAGGATGGTCTTATGATTCATTCTTAATCCAGGAGACTGGACCGATGGGCAGAACACTTTAGGGATCAGTTCAACTGGCCTCGAGCCAGTCTTCGGTTACCCACGATCTCCAGCCATCCTGAATGGCAAGTCGACGTAAGCACTCCGACTGTTTATGAAGTTGAAAAGGCTATAGGAAATCTAAAGCGAGGGCGAGCAGCAGGTCCTGAGAGGCTTATCCCTGAGATTTTTAAGGATGGTGGTCCAGCTTTAGCAGCTAAATTCACTGAAATCTTAGGTAGAATTTGGGAACTGGACACAATCCCTGATTGTCCCTATTTATACGAAAGGACAAAAGTCTACTTGCGGCAACCACAGGGGACTAAGTCTAATTAATATAGTATCTAAAATATTGGCCTCGATAATACTTAGACACCTTACTAGTGCTCGTGAAGTGCAGACGAGAGAAAAGCAGGCTGGTTTTAGACCTAGACGTAGCTGTATAGACCGCATCTTCACACTATTATAATCCGTTATTCCAGGCCCTGCTAACTAGATCAATAGGTCTTGATCAAGCGTAGAGAATGTATTTTACAAGCACCCAGAAAACACGAGGTGTCTAAGCACGCAAATCAAGCTTATTTATACAATGATAGAAACGCCCTTGTGAGAGCCACAAAGTAGCGTACTAAAATTATCCATCAACAAATAGCTCTCAGGGACTTTCCGGGGGGGAGGAATGTAAGCTGAGAGTCAACTTGCGAGAGAACACGGAAATTGGAAAATCGAGAATAAAATTACAAAATTAGTACCTTTCTAAGTGAATACTGGGGACCTAACGTCCCCAAAAGATATGTTCCAATTCCCGATCGTAGCTGCTACCTTGAGGTGGTGGTCGGACATGCCTATCGTGATGACCCAACCGAACTGTGGTGGCTGGAACATATGATACTTTGGGTCCTGCCGCGCCAGGCAGGTCGATTAGAAAACAGTAAGCAGCTACTCATAGTCTGAGGGCAAAGTCGTGCTGCCGACTGTAGAATTGTGTGACGGCAGTAAGGTATTTCCACCAGGTAACCACAATCTGCAGCGATTCTATCTTCTCACATCAGAGGGAAGGTGTTAGAAAAGCCCAACCCTAAAAATGTCATACCTCATGGATTTCCGTCTCCTGTGGTAAGGCCATTTGAAGAGTGGAGCTAACACATTAAAAACCTCTCATAAGAAGGCCGTGCGTGACCGGCCTCAAACAGTTATCCTTTGTGCTCTTAGGTCACGCTAGCCACTAAAATCAACACTAACCGAGCTTCTTTTCCAGACTCCTCAATAAATACCCTTGCACGGTGAGAGCAGCCGGGAAGAGACATCCACCATCATACCTCCAATAGCACACAAGATTAACTCGGTCACAATCAAATCCGTCTACCAAACAAAGGACGAGTCTACTGTGCAGCATTTCGTTCTGTCCTAGTTTACGAGTATGAAAAAGCCCGTAGGAATAGAGGATATTTGTAGTTTACTAGTATTCGATCATAGGTGTCTTCGAAACGTTGCTTGTGTATATTGTGACCATCGAATAAACAATGCCGGGGTAAGTAAAAGCGTACTAGGCAAGAATGGCAGATCAGTTGATGAAGTAGTTAATCTTTATCATTTGAGGTGGTTGGAACGAGTGTTATGTATGCCTAACCACCGATTACCTGGATGAGCGATCTCTGATATACGGATAGGCTGGAAGAAAGCTAGGAGTGGCTAAATCAAAACATGACACTAGTCCATGGAGTCATTGGCAGCGGGTTTGGGCTACGGTACTAGGTGTACACTACCTGGTTGGGTGGGATCAGAGAGACAATCGGAACCGGTGGTCAGAGACTTTGAATGTCATGGCTCAAAATCTTTTGCAATGAGGTAGTGCATTCATTCTTTGAGTCCTCTCAAATTCTAGTCTCCTGAATTGATCATCATCTTTATCTTTTTAAATTAAGTTCACTGGATTACACTTTTCGAACCACATCTTCGATCCCTATTCTTTTCGAATACCGCTGATACTCCTACTGTCTCTACTCACAGGTTTTGAATTGGCATTTTCACCTCCATGCTAATGTGATACACGTACATACCAAGTTCTACGTTGTTGCTGATTGATTTTGAATTGCTATGAATCAAGACTTAACAGGCTTTTAAGGTTTAGCATGATCTGTTCCTTTTATTAAAATTTCACTACACTACAGGTTAACGGGCTATCGTTTTTAGGATTTATAGACGTGCAAGCTATGTACCCAGTTTCCAGTTTTTATTTTTACCGATCATGAATTTTTGAAACCATTTATAGACGTTTACTGTACCACCCAAGATTCACTTTTAATTTTTTGATTTCGCAGCAAACTGCATATACATTTAGTACGGAAATGGGTTAAAATCAGTAACCAGACTCCATGGGGAACTCTTAGATGTTATTCCAAAAACAACCACGACGTAAAACTTTTGCCTAAAATCGAGGAATTCGTCTTTGTTACATGTATTAAGATTAACGGTAATATTTTGTGATCAAATGATATGATAAGACCCGATGGAACAGGTCTGCCAGTTCGTGTACTTTGATTAGAGAATTTCGGTCACTGTATCGATATATCTGCTTAGGGTCAAATTATCCGGCACACGAAACTGCTAGAACTTTCTAGAGGTTTAATCAGACGCGTAAAGGCTTGGAGTTGTACTTTTAGAGTTGATAATCTCAACAGAAACTACTGAGTCAGCTAATCTTAAAAACATTAGGTAAGTTAGATCATACGTAGAATACATAAGGAAATAAAATATTTTCCCCCCTTATAGGAAACAGGATAGATTAAATGTATTGCATAGGTGATTGAATGTGAAGAACCTACCCGTAAACCTTGCCAAGGCAAACATCCTCGATTAAAATACATCAGGACGTAGCCCAAAGATTCCAAATCATCTCGGCGAGATTGTTCTATGCCCAGATGTGCGTTAATACTGGCATATCTAGCAGTTCCAGTAAGGTTTTTGTCTTCTCTGTAGGGGGTAAATGCAGTAAACACCGATTACCTATAAGCGATGTGACGTCCTGTACGCACATCTCTGTAGCGTTTAGCTAAACCAAAATCAATCATATACACCTTGTTGCAATGACGTCCGATCCCCATGAGGAAGTTGTCAGGTTTAATATCGCGGTGAATCAAACTTTTATTATGAACATTTTCGATCCGAGCGAGCATCTGATCAGCAAGCATTAATACAGTTTTCAGAGTGAATCGCCGGCAACAGAAGGTAAATAAATCTTCTAAGCTCGGACCCAGAAGATCCATTACCAGGACCCAGTACGTTCGGCAAGTGCCATACCACCTTAAAAATTATACTGACTAAATGACGACTCACCTTGCTTGAGGGATGCCTACTGCACCTGCAAGCAATCGATATACCTTATGTTCAAACTGGAGCTGTGGGTGTTTAGCATATACATTTTCCATTTTGATTGCAACTTCCTGAAAGGAAGAAAAAATTAATCACAATAATAATGCAAGTAATAAGCAAATACGGAATTATACACAAGACTGATTACTTCAAGATGGACTGTAAATCGCAGTTTTAACCAAGGATCAGTGAAAACCAGGAAGCATTTGGCAGCTGATTGGCACCAGTGTCCACGAAACAAACAAGTATCAAACATAGGACCTCCAGATCTCACGACGAACGCTAAACATTTAGACCACTAGGACAACATCCAATAGTTTATCTGCCCAGCTCTAATCAATTTGTAATATGCAGTTCTATTTAAAGAACTGAAAAATTGGTGTAAATCTTCACCGATGTTTTTCAAATCTTCGTAGCCTGAAACAGTTTGCACGATACAATGCTTTAATATTTTTGTTTTACTTTTCATGTTGTTGGCTTTAGGATTGATGACTACGTAATAAACCGGTGGATAGACCAATATGCCACTAGATGGGATGACAAACAGTCATAGCTCTGAACTTTCTTGTGCTTTGTAACCTGTTGAAGGGTAGGGACTCATTTGGTTAATTTACAGCTAAGCATGATAGTGACTTCGTTGGTTATGTAGGCTTGTATTCTATGCTTTTTAAACTAGTTTCCGTCTTTCCCATAGACCAGCCACATGGGACTATTCCTGAGTCCCATTTCGATCTGGGTGTCCGGGCAGTATCCCTACCTACTCACAAACTCAATAATTTGCGGCGCACTATCTTTGAGTCAACCTTCGTACCAATGTGCATGATTAAATAAATATTAAGATAATTCAGCATTTTAATCTGACTGATTAATGGGAGACCAACGTGAAGGGCTTTCAACACGCTTTCCAGGTCTTCCTGGTTGTTTTCTTTAACTGACTGAGTTAGGGACCCGAGATAGTGCAATCCATGGGAGTATACAACGATTGCAATGGCATACATTTACTTCTGGGATCAGTGTGTCACAATCCAACGACGTACAAACGACTGGCGGCTAGGATAGACTCAATGATTATTAGCTGTTTTTGAACCCTATATGACAGCTACATATACAAAACGTTAGTTTTAATTCAAGTCACTTTCATGCAGATCGAATGGGGTGGTGCATATTGTTCTTCAATGGATGTTAATTGCACAATCAGCATCAGATGAAGGTAGCATTTACTATGACAGCATATTATTAGCTGCCAAGTCATTGAGGCAGATAGTGGTGGCATGATACTGGCTAGTATTACTGAGAGAACAAAAACTATGAACTAGTATGATTGTAGCATTAGTCGTCAAACGGAACCACCACTTTTCGAATTTCATCGATAGGTTAGGACTTATCTGGTTTAGATGACCATAGTATTTAACTGTTGACATAGAGAAGGTTAGATTGACCTCAGTGATCGTTTTGTAGTGATTCTCACAAGATTGCTATCGAATGCGGTCAGTCATTACAAGTGAGTAACAACAGATCCCCCATACAGAAAAACATACAGCAAGCAGAACGCAGTTGAGTTGTATGTTTTAAATAATTTAACGCACTGGTCCAGAACGAAAATCAAGAAACTAAATTATGATTGACCCAACATTAAGACAAGATGATACCAAGTACAGAGACCATCGTATGGTGAACTTACCTCACCCGTCAGTTGATTCACACCCAAGTATATATCTCCAAAGGACCCCGAGCCAATTTTTCGCATAAGCCTGTACTTGTCATTGATCAAGACCTCCCCTCTCTGTCTATTAACAAGGTCCGCCATATTTCCAACTATTTTCCCGGCCTAATTGGTAACAATCTATTCAAACACTTAAACCAACTTTCATTCCTAATAAGCCGGGAATAACAGACAGAATGCTTATTGAACTTTTTGAGTGTTGTATCGTAGGTAGTTCTTAGAATTTAACGGGAAAAAGAACTCATAAAAGTTTATTCAATAGCATTGACAAGGTGAGGGTATCGTGGGAGTCCGATACAGATATGTTTCTCACGAGCGAGTTTCTTTCTGCTCGCTTCTTGTTCTTTCGGTACTGTTCCAGATATGTGGTAATACCCAATGGAAATTAGTCTAGTCACTCGATTGCATTAGTTCTAGACGGTTGTCAGTAATTTAAAAAAGTGTATGTCCCGTGATTTGCGCTAGTGCGTTTGTCTTAGGGCAGTAGGGTTTCTGGATACCATCAGCTATCACATAACTAGGCCGGAGTTCAGTTAGCTGCAATATGGAGAATATTAAGGAGAAAATCTTAATGCTGATGGGAAGAGGGAGATTTCAGAACTAGAAAAATCAATAAATAGGTTATTTAATCGGCCGTTAGCGAAGATTGTGTGAGAGGACAGAAGTGTAAGCAAAGAAGAGGAGACAGAGATAATATGCGAGACGGAATAATATAATCATCTGAGGAAACTGCAATACCGAAAGCTAGCAAGTTTCGAGATATGAACCAGACACAGCTGGTCCGTATATGAGTACTTGTTTATCAAGTCCCTTTTAGGAGATATCCGCTGCGGGAGTTGTGGTGACTGCGGCTGAGAGAGCATTCCAAGCTGGAAAAACTACCGATGGGGGAAATGGGAACATATCTGGGTGTTCGCTCTTCAATGTGCGATTTCTTAAGGGTCTCTTCGAGGGGCTTGGTGGTGTTTTGGCAAGATACCAGTGTCGTGATGATTTGGCGTATATGACATGTAGATCATTATCAGATCACCTTTGATTCTTCTATAACTCATTTGGAAGAATCTCAGGCGTCGTAGTATATCTTGGTAAACATAATTCACTAACCCAGGAGATTAATGTCTCTTTTGAGGAGAGTGAGTACTCCAAGGTGTGGCCGTGCGTACGTTTTGAAGAGAGTAAGGAACATCTTGATCAACTGCCCCACTCTAAGAGAAGACTAGATGTGCGTGAACTGCCTTCCTAAACCAGTGTTGAAATTCATGGAGGATGTTTTCCATGTACTCCCTCGTTTGATCACCCAACAATAATTACGTTACTTAGGATAGTATTTCTAGTGATGTGACTGGTCTGTAACAGGCTTGATCCTACCTATCTGATCGTTTAAAGATTTTAGTGAGAGTAGCTTGCTTCCATTCAGCTGAGAGTTGGTGTGACTCCGATGAATGCATGAACAGGTCATGGAACAGTGAACTGAGTGATTCTGTACATTGTCTCAGGACCACAGGATGAATATTGTCACATCCTAGTGACTTTTCAAGGCACTGGGATTCGGGTTTTCTTAGTACCAAGCCAGGAATAGGTCAGAAATTATCCAGGCTATCAGATGGCACTAGGTTTGGGTAGTACTCTGAACCTGTAGGTACCTGGTGCAAATGGTCGGTGATGTCGGCATGAAAGATCTCAGACATCTGTAACTTGGTAAAATCTTCTCCATTCCGACCCTAGAGAGCACCAACAACCTGATTTGTAGGTTTTCTCTTAGTTATGAACTTAGACAGATATTGTGAGTTTGTCTATATCTTGGTTGCTAGCTTCGCCTGGAAGTGTCTCCTAACGTTTCTAACTTCTGTATTGCATCTCAAAGACAAGCAAGAACTACGGTCAGAATCCTTCAGAGAGATTTTTCACTTCTTGTACATTGCCACACCATTTCTCATTTTCTGAACCTTATCTCATTGGAACAGAGTTATGCCTTGCAAGCTCATTTCGTTGTCTGCTCTGTCGAGAGATAGCTACGTTTCAGTTGGAATTCTGATCTTCAGATCTATCTGAGAGCACATGCTTCTGATCTCTCCCAATTTAGTCCTCAGTCCTCTTAAGTTGCTACGGAGGCACTTGATGGTTTGTCCGATCACCTGATGCGCTACTGCAGTGACATTTGTCAACGGATTTGTAAGCAAGTTTATTGAAGTGAGTTGATCAGCTCTGTGGAAACTGGTCGCTGCAGGTTCAACTGGCGAGACTGTGGTTTTCGCATCCTGTACCTTGGGTAGTCGATCGAGGTCGACACACATCACTATGAGTCTGGTTTATGTTCCTGTTCTTATCTCATCGATCTAGATCAGCTACCACAATATCCAATGTGACTAGAGAGATCGTTCTTCGTGCTGTACCGAGCCTGAAGTACCTCCACTGGGTTTTTCTCAGTTTCTGAATTTCACTGCCATCAGACACGGTGGCTTAGTAATCGCGAGATGTAACGGATAAGGTAGTTGGGAACCGCGAATTGCCATGGGGTGTGAAGGTCTGTGCTACCGACATTGTTGCACATCGTGTGGGTCAGCTCCACCGATCTTACCACCAACCAGCTTAAGCATAGACCACCACACTGGTTTGTTGTGCCTCACACGGATAGGGGTGGGTAGTTTAACTCAAGGCCTTTCAAGTGTTTGTAGGGTTTCTTCTGCGAACTATGCCGAATCTAAAACTACCTTCAAATTGCGCTATACCTATCAATATCAAAGCAGAAACTACATTTTCTTAGTAAGCCACTCTCCGACACTGCAACGTTAAATGAAATTAGTGAATTATTTAAAACATCGCCGCCTTCATTTGTCTTTTTCGATCTTATGATGTTGTCGATTTCCTTTCTTACACTCAACCACTGCTTCCTACTGTTGAGTGATCCTGGGATATTTACAACAAACGTTGATTTTGATAGTGTATTATATCGGGTTGAGGTTATATTTGTATCTTGTTTGATACATGTTTTGATGGTGAATTAGGTATACTGGTGGGGATCGCTAAGTTTATTCTGATGGAGCTTTTCGTTCAGCTATTGTTAACTTGGTTGATTTGATTATTCTTGACTATGAACAAAAATATCAGAACCACGAACAGAACTGACTTAGCACGTAGCATTTCAGTGACAGCTAACCTATGCACTGCAGAAGTTACATTCAAATGCAGAATCGCTGCTTCTGACTGTCAACTTGCAGGTAATAAAATTACCATTGTTGTGATCTCATATTTCGTTTTTACCTACTAGCTTTACTGACTGAGTCATGTCGGTAGTTGTCGACTACCTGGTTGGGGTCCGCGAGATGATAATAATCGATGGTCAGAGACCTTGAATGACATGGCTCAAAACCGTTTGCAATAGCGCAGGTGCATCCATTCTTTGTGTTCTCTCAAATCCTAATCTTCTGGATTCTTCAACACCTCTACTGGTTTTCCTAGTTGTTTTAGTGTAAGAACTGGTGGCGGCGTTATCACTGTACATGCTACTCAATAGACTGAAATGTTGAATGTAAGATAATTTAAGAGGAAATACGCGAAATATAAGTTTTAAGGGAGGAAAGTAATAATATTAAAATAGGTGAATATATATAGAGAACCTGAAAAATACTCAAAATCTCAACACTGTCTTTCACCATCCTAGCAAGCTGCTTCGCGTGGTTCCAATAACTTTTGCACAAGTCATGCACTCATAAGTGAACGAATGTGTGTATACTACCGTTGGGGCAACTAGGAAGGAGACAGCTAGACCTGTTGCATAGTGGTTCCAGTTTGGCATGATTTCGCATATCTGATTTGTTATTCTGACGGTCTATCAATGAAGGGAGACAAAGTTTATACCCTCCGAGATGTTTCAATATCCCAACCTGGTATCGAAAACTCGATTGTACCTTGTTATTGGTGAGAGGTCGACGAGGTCACGTCAGACTTGAAGAGCGCTATTCCTTTACAATCAATGCATTTTGCATTGTGCGCTTAACATGCAACATAAAGAAAGGGTCCTCACAGATCAGTCTTCCGTTTAGGCAATGTTTCCACTAGTATTATGATTGGTAAGTGATCAAACGAAGCTACAAACTCCCATTATGTCACTTGGTGGATATTGTGAGTATCAGGTTGATGAACTGAATTACCGTCGCTATCGTTTCTTCGTAAATTTGTGCTCAATGCTGCTGGTTTCGAATAAACGATAACGAAAATTTGTCTATGTACCGAAATGGTGTATTAGACATAAATCTAATGGACATGTATATCTGTAAATCCTTTATTACTCGTGAAACTTCACAACCACTTAATGATTTCTGTCAACCTTTGAGCTCATCACTGATAACTAAGAGTTCTTTGGGATCGTCACATATGACTCATTGGCCATAGTTGATAGGATAGTATTACGTTGAATGAGAATCGAACTGCTTTTCATTTTCTACGAGGTGATTATGGAGAACATACAGTAACGGAAAATCGTGGAGGATGAATGGGTATGAAGTGTGAACCAAGAGACGGACGAAGGCCACTTTTTGGGACTATGTACAGATATATTTCAATTTGTTTTCGATACGTCACTACAAAATGGATCAATAAATCAGTTTGGTTTGGCATTCCATTTTATCGTTCTTCTGAACAACATCATCAGCACAAACTTCAAATGGAAGTGGAGTATTGAAATGAAATCTCCGCAACCAAATCATCCGGTTCAGAGAATGAAACTCCACCCCAAACGAAGTAAAGTCCTCATCACACTCTTTATCAATGATTTCGAGATTTGTTTATACTTGATTTAATTCAGTAAATATTGGTCAAATTAACTTCTGACTTTACAATTTCGAGTAGTCTTTAGCTCCCAGTTATTATTTATTTTTTAAATTTTGTCATGCTATCTTAGAAACCATTTCATCCAATTTTACCGAAAAAAATAAATAGTCTTAAAATGGAAGCTACAGGTTATTACTTTCTGTTAAATGACAGTCAGTTAATTACAACGTAGAACTCCGTACATAAGTATGTACATAGGTTCAGATTGTCATACCGCATTAGCACAGAAATGTAACTGTCAGTCCGAATCCCATAGTGGTAGAGATAGTAGAAGTATTGTCGGTAACGGATAATATAAGTGTTTAAAGATATTATTCAAGAAGTGTAATTCAGTGAAATAAATTTAGAAAGAGGAAGATAGAGGCGATGAGGAATTCAGAAGATTAGAATTTGAGCAAACAGATAATGTATGCACCTGTGCCACTGAAAACGACTTAGAAACATCTCACTCAAAGTCTCTAACCATCGTTTTCTATCGACTCGCGGACCCGACTCGGTAGTCTACACCCATCAACATGGCCCAGTCCACTTGTCAGCGACCTCATGGATTTGTGCCATGTTTTGGTTTGGCCACCACCAGCTTTCTTCCAATCTACTCCTACAACAAAAAACACTGCTCTTCGAGGTGGTGGTTGGGTTATAATACTTAACACATGTCCCAAACACCTGAACTGATGAAGCTTCAATACTTCTACTGAACTGCCATCCCTACCTAGTACTCGATTCCTAATTATAGCATCGCTTACTCGGTTGTCCCATGATACAAAAGCAATGCTTTGAAGATATCTATAACGGAATATTAATAACCTACGAATATCCTGAAATCGTACAGGCCATGTTTTGCATCCATATAGTAGGAAGGATCGAAGTGCTGCGCAGTAGACTCGTCCTTCGGTTGGCGAACAAATATCTCGCCTACTCCATAAGTGAGGCAAGTCGGCGAAATCCAATCAAGATTTCTATATCTGTGCTGCGATTCGGTCAGACACCATACCGTTAGCACTAATGAGACTGTCAAATTAGGTGAAGAGGTTGAAAAGCTCAACTACTTCACTCCCTATCACTAGTTCAGGTGCCGATACAAGCCAACCCTGAAACAATATGCTGCACTTCGAGGGGGAAATCCACATCCCGAACATGCTTATATTGTTGCCCAGGGTAGTCAGAATAATTCACATTTTGACAGCGTCTTCACTGAATAGAACTATGTCATTGACATATTCTAAGTCGACAAGTTAGTCTCTTGGTCGAAGGTTGTAGTGAACTCACTTTTTAAAGAGAACGCTGTTGGTTTAATGGAAGTATTCACTTATGGTTATTTTACTGAGCCTCTTTGTTCATTACTATATGTACGCGCAGACTTTCTGTTTTTGATGCTACCATTTTGGATCCACTGTATCTGTTATTTCGCCCATCCTTTCTGGCACGATTATGGTAATCTTTCGATAGCACGAGATCGCCAGCAAATATATTCACTTGCATGAATTATTTTAAATTCTCTGTGACGGGCCTGTAACTAGTAGGTAGTGGTGATCATAGTCAATTTCCGATCGTCGCGCCAATAGAGATCTTTACTGCGTCTCGGAAACGCGCATATAGGGTCCGAGTAGAGTCGTTCATTTGACCTCATCACGTCAAGGGGAAGACTTGCTCCTGTTAATGGGCGATCTGGCGTTAGCCGTAAGAGTATCTGAGTTCAATAGTGTGAACATCTATCGCCTCCTACCTTTACTTCGTACATGACACGGCACAATCTTCTGACCACTTCCGTCAGAAGACATGGTTTGTTCGTTAGTCACAGGTGAACACAAGATATCCCACTTCGTAGGAGGATTACCTTTCCGATTTTGTCTCTACTGGTGTTGATGAATTACTCGGATGCATCAGGCCGTGGATCGTTCTCAGTCTTCTTCCCATCAGGATGTCTGCTGCGGACTTTTTCTCCAGTAACTTTTCATTTGGTAATGTTCGATAAACGTACAAGAAATTTCGTATTGCGTCCACTGGTGTCCTCTCCACTTTGGACTTGACCAATCCTCTTTGAAACAAATCCACAAACCCTTCCGCTTGTCCACTCGACTTTTGGTGATATGGTGGCGAGCGGAAGTGCTTGGTTGCTAGCCGTTCATAGAAAGCTTGGAATTGGGTAGAGGTAAATTGCCACCCGTTGTCAGATACAATCACATCTGGTATGCCATTTCGAGAAAAAATTTCAGTGAGGAGCTGTATTGTTTTAGTTAAAGAAGGCGGCATTACAGGGCTGACTTCTGGCCATTTTGAAATGGCGTCGACCAGAACTAAATAGCCAGTTCCATTAATTGGGCCCGCAAAGCCGACGTGTATTCTGGACCAAGGATAATCAGGTTGTGACCATGAAACTGGCAAAACGTTAGCATTCACCTTTGCTGCTTACTAACACCGCATGCATTTTCCAACCAACTCGGTTATTTGTCGATCCATTGGGGGTTAGTATGGATAACTCCTGGCTATGGATTTCATCCTCTGACCCCCGGATGACCACGGTGGAAGTGATTCAGCACTTTCGCGCAAAGGGATTCTGGCACAACCACTCTTCAAACAACAAGCAGTTGTTTACAATGCATAGTGTATCCGCCGCTGATACAGCTGTTTCATATCACCCTCAAGCATTTCAGACGGCCGAAAGTTGGTGACATATTTCATCGTCATCTGGGTGGTAGATTCGTCCCTAGAAGCGTTTTGTATATCTTTTGCAGACGCCGGCAATGCCCGTATTGCGGCTGCCAGATAGCATTCGGCGAGTTCTTCCGCCGATAGAGATGCAATCACCATGTTTTTCTTAGCCACTACTTAATCATTAATGAGATGTGATAAGGCATCTGCCTGTCGGCGTTTGATTTCGAAATCATACCCCAAAAGTACTTAGGCTCATCGCTGAAGATGATTTGCGGCATTGGCTAGAATGCTAGACTTTGACCCGAATATTGCCAGCAGAGGCTTTTGATCTGTGAAAAGCGTGGATCTCCGACCTTACATAGACTTGTCGAAACGGCACACAGCAAACACAATGGCGAGAGCCTACTTTTCTATCTCGCCGTATTTCTTTTCTGATGGGGTTAGTTTACGGGATGCATGCATAATGGCTTTTTCCGATGCGTCTGTATGCTGATGTGAAATAACAGCACCTATGTCATTTGCCGAAGCGTCTGCTGCTACGATGATTGGCATGGCTCGATCGTAGTGTGTTAATAACAATACCGAGCTAATTATGGACCTTAGTTTACAAACGGCTGCGTCACACTTTTTAGTCGAGTCCCATGTGCTGCTCTTCTCCAGTAGACAACTCAATGGAGCGCGAATATCATGCATCCAAGGAACGAACGCTGAATTATTGTTTACAAGTCCCATGAAGGAGCGTAGTGCCGAGACATTAGTGAGAGTGGGCATCAGTTTGACAGCTCGGATGTTCTCAGGGTCCGGTCTGCGGCCGTCGGCATCAAAGATAAACCCCAAATACTTTACTGACTGCAATAGAAACTGGCATTTCTCTGGGCGTAACCGGAACCCGTTGTCACTGATGCGTTGTAGCACCAGTGTCGTGTGTTCCTGTAGCTGTTCTAATGTCGTCGCAACAATTAAAATATCATCGAGTTAAGCCGCGACCCTCGAGATACCTGATAGGATGGTATCCATTATTTGCTGGAAGATAGATGGGGCAGTCTTGACTCCAAAAGGCAAACAGTTATACTGGAACAAACCACGACGAGTATTGATGGTAGGCAACTCTCTTGATGCTTCGTCTACTTCCACTTGCAAATAAGCATCAGCTAGATCCAGTTTTGCGAAAAACTTTCCGCCATTCAGCGTAGTAAACAGATCAGCGGGAACTGACAGAGGACAATGATGTTGTTCCAGAGCTGCATTGAGACCTGTACAAAAGTCAACACACATACATATCGTGCCTATAGGTGTTACCTAATCAGAAAAAGAGACGAGCGCCATGACTCCTTGTTGTTGAAGGCGATTCAATTTTCCATCAACTGTTCGTAATGTTGCATAACGCACGGGTCTCTTCGGACGGAAAACAGGCTTCGTCCCGGGTTTCAACGGAAGTGTTGCTTTCACGGCAGAACATCGACCCAATCCAGGTTGGAAAATGCTTGAAAACTACGTCATTAGATTCCTCGTATATGCTTCAGTGTCATGTGGTCGTGATATCAGATGGCATGTAGTATTCAACGGGACATCAGCTAATTTTAGCTGGTCGAACAAATCTAAACCAAGTAAATTCAGATCAGCTGGCGCTATATAATACCACAGTAAACGCCGGTTCTCGAAAAGTAACTTTACATTCCAATTGTTCTAACAGGCGAAGGTAATTACCACATTCAGAACAAGGCTTTGGTGTTGTTGGCTGCATGCTAGAATTGCCCATTTCGGTCGAAATTCTACGTGAGGATGGTGACATCAGATGC
Organism: Schistosoma turkestanicum; assembly: GCA_944470395.2. NCBI lineage: Eukaryota > Metazoa > Platyhelminthes > Trematoda > Strigeidida > Schistosomatidae > Schistosoma > Schistosoma turkestanicum. The sequence goes on along the minus strand of OX103974.1, from coordinate 10,077,378 downwards.
CGTTTCTATCTGCGATCTAAACTAATGCCTAACAATATTAAGGGTAATGAATTTCCTCTCACTTGGGGATGAGCTTTGACAAGTAGACATTAGGCCCAACGAATTGGAAAAGGATCTAGCACCAGTCTTTTTGGTGTTTCTGGAGCGGTCTGGCTCCTTCATTGTACAAAATCCACCTTTATGGCCGACGACCTTACACTTCTTTCATCGATTTTGCCTGAATGGGCAGTTTTGTACATAGTACCGTGAACCAGTTCCAGCAAGGAGCAGGGGTATTCGTTTTAGTCGGTCGGACTGAGCTGGAGTGGGATGGACGGGGTGTATCAGCGGAACATTTTTTATGGTTAGGTGTCTGTCGCACTACTCGTACTTCAGATCGACTAGACCCACCACACTGAACCATAGTCGTGTCTCGTTGCAGATTAATCAGGCGTTGGTATTCATGGGCCCTGTCACAAGAGTGAATTTACGATCTTGATCCAATCGACACAGTAGCCGTGTTCTTACGTCACTGAACTTTTGAGACTGGAGGCTACAAATAAGGATGAGGGCTTTAAGCTGGTCTTCAGACAGAGAATTCAACAGGAAGCGTTCGCATTCACGGTTGACGATGTCCACGTGCGTAAGAAAATTATCGTCTTCCTTCATAACTAGCCTCAAACATCGATAACGAGTATAAAACAATGAAAAGTTGTAGCCAAAACGTTGGTTTACTGTTTGAACTGTATCTGAGAATGAGCGATCTCGTGGGTTCAAAGGCAGGATCAAATTACAGTACTTGTCCAGCAACGCTATTTGTGATGCCGTCTACTGATTGTGCTGTGGTTGCATTAGATGAGCTAGGTTGTGTGGAAGGGGAAATCTTGGTATCTGTCAACATTTACATTAGATTCGGCTGCTGCATTAGTAATGATCTAAGTTTAGAGGGATCCAAGTTTCCGAAACCACCGTCACCAAATGATATGATTGAATGCTATTACTGGTTTACCTTACTCGGTAAACGGAACGAAGGTCAACGATATATATATATATATATATATATATATATATATATATATTACAACTGCAGCAGCGTTTGAAAATGGTCGGTGAGCCCAAAAACAACGATATTTTAGCAGACTCACAGATACAGTTTCTAGGTTTTCGACCTGTAGCGTTTATCCCCCATGATCCAGGGGTCTCGTTCGCGGCCCTGGAAGCTGAGTTTGATATCCGCCGCCTTACGAACCAGTGGCAAATGTATGCCTACGCCCTGGAATCTCTACCCTGGGGATCATATAGCCGCCATCCGTGAGGTTGTCCTCAATTCCGATGTACCAGACGTCTATGATCGTCTCAAGCATGCGATTCTTCGACATTTCCTCCCATCGAGGAAGGAACGACTGAGGACACTTTTAGCACGTTATCCCTTGGGTGATGTCAATCCTAGTCACCACCTCCCGTGTCTGCAACGATTAGCAAGATAAACGGCATCCGACTCTGAGGTTCGTTAGAGAATTGTGGCTAGAGGCAATACCAGCCCATGTTCAGCCTTCGGTCACCGCTCTGCCCGAGGACATGCCACTTAGCCAGGTTGCACTCGTGGCAGATAGCGTTATCGCGCGAACTGGCAATTGAGATAACTAAACAGTTGCGTCCACGTCACATACCAACGTGGATCTCCATGCCGATCACGTTGAGGCTCAGATCGATAGGGGTTGCTGTATCCACAGCCGTCTTAATTTCCGAGATCGTTCCGCTGTACACGAACCCCACGTCTAGCGAGCCCGGTGGCTATGTAAAAACGCTGCAAGTACCCGCCTCCTTCAGGCATTTTCCAAGCCACCCCCGAGAGGCGGCTTCGGAAGCGAGTACCGGTTGTTCCTTGTTCCACCAGACATTTAAGTCTAGCGCCCGTCATTGCCGAGCACCCTGCCCACACAAGGCAGGAAACTTCAAAGCCGACGAGCAAACGGGGCCGTACTCGTTGGCCCTTCACCTCAGGTTGGCCGTCTATTTTGCGTGCACGTTATGCGCTCTAGCGCTAGGTACCTCTTTGACACAGGTGCCCAAGTTTCTGTCGTACCGCTTGGTAGCAGCAAGTCTCAGCCTATGATGCTTCGACTAGGCGCTGAGAATTGCTCTGTCATTCCTACCTATGGTACACGACAGCTGTCGGTCAACCTGAGCAACCGACGTTAGTATCTGTGGACGTTCATCATTGTTGATATTCCCACAGTCATATTTGGTATCGATTTCCTACAGCACTATGAATTGGTGGTCGATTCACGTAGGCACCAGCTAATCGATACTTCGTCGAACAGCAAATTTATGGGCTTTTGAGCTCAAACAGGTGCGTACCGAATCACAGGGCAATCGCATTCACGTGATGACATTTTCCACGCTTTACTCGAAAAATTTCCCCAGCTAACTAAAGCACTCGAGGAAAATCCATCGGTGACTCATCATGTGGTACACCACATTGTCACCCGCGGACCACCAGTCACGGCACGACCACGCCAACTGGTACCAGACAAATTAGCTTCCGCTAAACGTGAGTTTGACAATTTACTAGCTACAGATATTATTCGTTCTTCTCACAGTCCTTGGGCCTCACCACTCCACATGTTCCGCAGAAAGGATGGGATAAGTTGGTGACCACGTGGCGACTACCGAGAATGAAACGTAATAACACGTTTCGATAGCTATCCCACCCCCCACACACACGACATCACAGCATCACTCAAGGCACAACTATTTATTCTGAGATTGATCTGGTACGAGAATATCATCAGATCCTAGTCGCTCTAGAAGATATCGAGAAAACTGCTATCAAAACTACTTTCGGTCTGTTTGAGTTCCTATGAATGCCATTTGGTTTACGGAATGCTGCTCAAACTTTCCAAAGGTTTATCGATAGCATAGTACACGTCTATATTTATGATCTGCTAATCTCATCATCAAATGTAGATGAACATTATCAAAATATTACACTACTATTCCAACGCCTTTCGGATAACGGATTAGTAGTTAACCTAGACAAGTGTGAACTGGGCATTCTACCTTGTGAAGAAAAAGTACATACAATCATGGAGTACACTGTACCGTCCTCACTCAAGTAACTGAAGGCTTTTCTCGGTTTGGTCAACTTTTACCGACGTTTTATTCCTCACGCGGCAGAGCAGCTACGACCATTAACCGACTTACTTCAAGGTAATCCACGTAAACTAGAATTGAACGATGCCGCGCGTACTGCATTTTCTGAGATTAAAAAGGCTTTTGCTCAAGCCACGCTCCTCGCCCATACAGACCCATCAGCTTAGCGGTTGATGCTTCAGATTTTGCAATAGGAGCCGTTATGCAACAAAACATCCCTGGAAGTTGACAACCTCTCGAATTTTTCTCACGACGCCTTACTCCCACTGAGACGAGATATAGAGATTTCGGTCGCGAACTGCTAGCAGCCCACTGTGCCATCAAACATTTCCCGCACGCAGTAGAAGGTCGCAATTTTATCCTTTTCACCAACAATAAGGTCTCAACATATGCTCTACATACCAAGTCTGACCGCTACTCACCACGCGAGTGCAGATATTTGGACTACGTCTCTCAGTTCATGACAGACATTTGTCATATTAAAAGCGAGTCGAACTATGTTGCCGATGCTCTGTCACGTATTCAAGTGAATGCAGTTACTTTTCCGGTGCTTGATCTCCCTGCTATGGCCGCTGCACAAGCAAGTGATCCCTCATGTACGGAAGCACAATAATCTAAATCCCTTCAGGATCAGGAAGTGCCCCTAGCTACCACCTCAGGCATTATCCGGTAGGACAATTCTACTGGTTTACACCGACCCATCTTACACTCTGCTTATCGTCGTCTCGTCTTCGATGCCCTTCATGTATTGTCTCACCCAGGTATCGCAGTCAGATTAAGCCTCATCGCTGCACGATACGTCTGGCCTTCCATGAACAAAGATATACATATTTGGGTAAAGCAATGCTTACAATGTCAACGATCAAAAGTGCACAGGCACGTAGCCGCCCATATCGGCACATTTGCTACGCCTGACGCTCGCTTCGATCACGTTCATACTGACATTGTAGGACCGTTGACACCATCGCATGGGTATGATCACATACTCACTTTCATCGATCGTTTCACAAGATGGCCCCAAGCTATTCCCGTCACTTCTATTACAGCAGAAATAGTTGCTCACCGCTTCGTAGAACGATGGATAGAGCATTACGGTTGTCCCTCGACTGTCACCACTGACTGAAGACAACAGTTCGAGTCCGAATTATTATTGTAACCCGGCTGCTTGGTACGGAGCGCATACGCACTACCGCCTACCACCCAGCATCGAATGGTTTAGTCGAACGGTTTCATCGCCAACTTAAACAACAATTGGTACGAAACCTTACCGCTCGTTTTCCTAGGTATCAGAACGAGCTTAAAGGCATATATTCAATGTTCCGCCGCTGACTTGGTATACGGCACGACATTGCGTCTGCCTGGGGAATTTCCCACACAACGGAGCAGCGATAAATTCAGTAAATCAGACTACGTCCAACGATTGTCTGAATTCATGCGAGCACTGCCTCCAGTATCGACCCGAGTACAACATCAACAGGCCACTCTGGAGAGAGAGAGTTAACTAGCTGTTCGCATGTTCTTATACTAGTTGATTCAGCACTCAACCATTTGCATTAAGAAGGACCTTTCCACGTGAATTCTCTTCATGACAAGACCTTCAAGCTTGCTCGACATGGCCGCGTCGAGGTAGTCAGCATTGATAGTCTCAAGCCAGTACACGTCGATGACAGTGCCCCACTTGCTAATCCGAGACCCAATGCTAGACCTACCAAAGCTACTAGCAGGATCCTTAAAGCTACTTTAGGTCCCACGCTAGACAAATCAGAGACCTAATTCTCGCGTCCCAGTCAATGGCATGCGCCATCTGCAGTATTTACTGACGAGACTCCGGTCTCACGTCGAGAACAGCAGACCACGCCGCCCTTGACTTCGGATGAGATTGCTGGCTCACGAGGTGCGCACGAGACTACCGTCTCGCCTTCCGGTCGCCACGTACGCCTACCTGTACGCTTTCTCGAATAACCACCCACGCAACAACGGAAACGTGATAGTACCCTATCCTCGTACTACATGTATGCTACACCCTTCTCTTTTGCTTTCATTCTGTATCCTGAGCCCATGCCTACGACCTCCACCCTGTTGGTACTGTCGACGTCAGACAAATTTGGTGAAAGCTGGTCTGATCACCCACGCTCTTGTCAGTGCACTCAGTCGAAGATTTGGTTTCGAATGTTCAGAAATACGCATGGTTTCGAACCGGTCGCTTCTGGCTCCTTCACCCAATTTGGTTCCGTCCTACGTCTGCAGCTTTTTCTCTGGTACGTTCTTCAGACTCTGGATACGAGCCACGCTGGTGAGACATGCCAACTCGAGCACTAAACTTGGCACGTTACTATAGGTACATTTCAACGTAAAAGAATCTCGCTGACAAATCGAGCTTCATTGATCGCTTCCTGTTCGTCAACCCTTCCTCTCTACGTTCGCCCGTTAGCTGACCAGCCCCCCCCCCTCCGCACGAAACCGCTACGTATCGAAAGTGTAAACGCTTTCTAGGGGGAGCGAATGTAGTGGTTTACTTTTATGAAGAAAACGCAATATCTGAAATATAAACATTTATTATTGTACTTAATTCTGACATTAATTGTTATATTGTACACCTCTTGTTTTTCGGTATTAAAGACTATCTCTCTCGGGCCAAGCGTGTTATTCCCATTTTCATCTTTGCACGTCTCCTGCATGGACGTTAGCTGTTTGTACGCCCTCTTGCCTCGATATTATTTCGATATCACGAGGCCTGTATCTAATATATTTCTTCCTCTAGAATCTATTTATTATTCGATTCTCGGAGTCTGTGGAGTAACATCTGTTATCCGGCGAAGAAGTATATCGCACGAATCGCTATAATGTCTTAATTTTTCGGTTTGTGATTCTCATTTTTATAGGTAGTAGAAGCCGTATATCAAGTTTGTATGCCAGTGGAATGGTCGTAGATGAGTGAACACATCCATACAGCATTTCCATCGAAGGTAAGCTGATGAGTGTTATTATATTTTTATGTTGATGCCAACGGACTATGTAACATGTCATTATGCGCAGCCACTCAGTAAAAGTACAGGAAGAACTTGGATTGTTTGGCTTTGTAATCAAATGTTCCATTCATTCTTTGGTTGGAACCCTAAACTGAAATTACCTGGATTTCATTGTCCAGTGTATGACGCATTTACAGAAGTGTCATGGAATACATAGCCCTGTCAAAATGTCATAGTACAGATAAAATGGTACGTTCATATTTTGCTTACTAACTGACAGTATAATTTTTTCTCTATGGATTACGTAATTACGGAGGACGAAAAGCAAAGGGTCATTGGAAAACGAGTGCGTATGGAGTGATGAACAACAGACAAGAAAATGACCTTTTCAAGATCAAGAACCATTTCTTCCTGTTTTTTTTAATTCGTAACCAGTTTAGTTAATAAGTGACTGTCATTTCTGACTCAATATATATTTTCCATATTTTCGATGCTGGGTTCACAATGTCGCTGATAAACTTAAAAAATGCTACACCCATGAATTAAACTTATTCTATAAATAATACGTGACGTGGAAATTTCAAGAAATAACAATCATATGTTACGTCGTCCATTGATTCTACGCTATTGCAGGAGTGGTCCAATTTTATCATGATTAAGATGTGACAACAAACTGTTTATACAAGACTAATCACAATTTTAAAATAAGTAGAATGTTCGCCTGTGTAGCAGTATCAAAAAACGGTTGTAGCGACACAGAATCGTACTTATTTAGTCCAATAAAATGGTAGTCAAACAAATAAATAGGTTATCGCAATCCGTTACAGCACTAATTACTAAGTACCATTTGGATATGATTCTCAGTACATATCAATTATACGACCAGCTCTATATAAATCTGCAAGTACGAATGAACGAACGGTTGACTTTAAAGAGGAAATTGTAAAATTTCGTGTATAAGTATCTACAATATTAACAAGGCAGTAAGTCATTCAGGCTTGTTATAGACTCTAGATCAATATTAATTAAAACCATTTTTGAACTTGAAATGTTGACTATAGTCTTCCATGTTAAAAAGATTAAGTTTAAGTGATCATTAGTGTGTAGTGGAACGCTTCTACGAAGAAAATACTATTTGTGAAAAATAAAAATTATTGTACTCGTTTTATTTAACTGTACCAAAAACACTTCTACTACTTCTTGCGCGCAACGTTCTCTTTGCGTTGCTGCCATCTTTCTCTATTTGCAGCTCCCCATGTAATGCCTACTGTCTCCTTCAATAAAACCTGGGATCATGGATTTGTTTTTATATTCGTGACGCGACCGTATGGAACATTTAGTGGTGAGCATAGTCAATCTGGTATCTTGACTCGCTCACTACAAGTGTTTCGTCAGTTTATGAATAGTTGAAAATTATTTAGTGAGATAAGCTCAATATTACAATAAACAGTATCTCTATGAATAAGGTCAACTGAATTAACACTCGAATAAATTTTCATCAAACCTTGGTGAATAATGTATCTGTAGATTGGTAACATTTGCTGTATAATAATGGTAAAATAAAAATAAAGCCAATGTGACTGATCAATTGTATTCCTAACGAACAATGGCAAGATTCAAACAATCAATAGGAATGAATTAATCTTCACCCCATCCATACCAAAGGTGATTGGTTTTCTGAACTCAATGGCGTACATATAAACGCAAAATAACAACTTATTACTAATAGACTTGATAAACCGGTCTCAAACCGAGTATTACACCAAATAGAAAAGAAAATTAAGTACGGCCAAATTTCATTTCAAACAGTTGATTAATAATAACAAACAAGTCTAATGTAAAATGTGGACAGTTTCAAAATTCAAATTCTTGAAGCTCCACTTTTATTTATGATTTAATTTTATGATTATTTAGTTAATTGTACCTTTACCATGAAATGAAAATTTTTGGTCTTTAGGCTGTAGTGGAACGCTTCTACGAATAAAATGAGATTTTTGAAATGTAAACATTATTGTACTCGTTTTGTTTAACTGTACCAAAAACACTTCTACTCCTTCTTGCGCGCAACGTTCTCTTCACGTTGCCGCCATGTTTCTCTTTTTGCTGCTCCCCGTGTAATGCCAACGTTCTCCTTCAATAAAACCATGGAGTATTGATTTATTTTGTTCTGCTTTTCGTCACGCGACCGTATGGAACATTTAGTGGTGAGCATAGTCAAACCATTTTAACTCTGCCCTGGGAGTTGGAGGAAGAATTATGACGTCGCGTGATGAAAGCCGAGTTCCCTCGGAAGTCACGGGGCTGATGCCTCTTCTGACAACCAGAGCAACCATTTTTTTAGGTACATGGAACGTTCGTACATTGTGGGAGACTGGAAGACTATTTCAAGTTGCGGCAGAAATGAAAAGATACAACATCGAGGTACTCGGCATCAGTGAAACGCATTGGACACAGGTAGGACAACTGAGACTTGCTTCTGGAGAATTGCTGTTATACTCTGGTCATGAAGAGGAAAACGCTTCACATACACAAGGAGTTGCATTGATGCTGTCCAAACATGCACAAAAGGCACTGATAGGATGGGAATCTCATGGACCGAGGATCATCAAAGCATCCTTCAAAACAATGAACGTCATACAATGTTATGCACCTACCAATGACTACGATGACGACGTTAAAGATCAATTCTACGAAAGGCTGCAGTCAGTCGTCCATAAATGTTCACCTAAGGATTTGACCATTCTTATGGGAGACCTGAATGCCAAGGTTGGCATGGACAACACTGGATATGAAGACATCATGGGACGACATGGACTGGGAGAAGGAAACGAAAATGTTGAGAGATTTGCAAACCTCTGTGCCTTCAATAAACTGGTCATCGGTGGCACAATATTCCCACACAAACGCATACACAAAGCCACATGGATTTCACCGGACCACACTACTCAAAACCAAATTGACCATATCTGTATCAACAAAAAGTTCAGAAGGACCATGGAGGATGTGAGGACCAAGAGAGGAGCTGATATAGCTTCAGATCACCACTTGCTGATCGCCAAAATGAAACTAAAGAAGTACTGGACAACGGGGCAGACAACATCACACAAGTTTAATACGGCCTTTCTTCGGGATACCGTAAAGCTCAACGAATTCAGGATAGCCCTCACCAATAGGTTCCAGGCCTTTCAGGATCTACTCAATGGAGAGGAAGCAACATTGGGGAAAAATTGGAAAGGGATTAAGGAAGCAATCACTTCAACATGTCACGAAGTTATGGGACACAAGAAGTACCATCATAAGGAATAGATCTCTGTTGATACTCTTGCGAAAATTGAAGAAAGGAGGAACAAGAGGGCAGCCGAACAAGAGCAGAGAAAGTAACCGCGCAAGCTGCATACACAGAAGCATGCAGACAAGTGAGGAAGAGCATCAGAGCTGACAAACGAAAATATGTGGAAGATCTAGCAATGACGGCGGAAAAGGCTGCAAGAGATGGAAACTTGAGACAACTGTACGTAACAACAAAGAAGCTCGCTCGAAACTATCGTAAACCAGAACGACCAGTGAAAAGCAAGGAAGGCAAAGTAATCAGCAACACTGAAGAGCAGAGAAATAGGTGGGTAGAGCACTTTCGGGAACTCTTGAATCGACTAGCTCCAATGAACACACCCAACATCGAAGCAGCATCCACGGACCTCCCAATTAATATTGGCGCACCTACGATTGAGGAGATCAGTATGGCCATCAGACAAATCAAGAGAAGCAATGCAGCCCGACCAGACAACATTCCAGCAGAGGCAATGAAAGCAGATGTAGAAGCAACTGCGAAAATATTTCACATCCTCTTCAACAAGATTTGGGATGAGAAACAAGTACCATCAGATTGGAAAGAAGGATACCTGATCAAAATACCAAAGAAAGGCGACCTGAGCAAGTGTGAGAACTACAGAGGCATCACTCTTCTTTCAATACCAGGCAAAGTCTTCAACAGAGTATTGTTAAACAGAATGAAGGACTTCGTAGACGCCCAACTTCGAGATCAACAGGCCGGATTTCGTAAGGATCGATCGTGTACTGACCAAATTGCTACATTACGGATAATTGTGGAACAATGAATTGAATGGAACTCACCACTCTACATCAAGTTCATCGACTACGAGAAAGCATTCGATAGCGTGGATAGGAAAACACTGTGGAGGCTTCTTCGACACTACGACTTGTCTGAGAAGATAGTTAACATCGTATGGATTTATTATGATGGACTGGATCGCAAAATAGTGTATGGAGGACAGCTAATAGGCTAGAAAATAGTTAACATCATACGGAATTCTTATGATGGATTCAACTGCAAAATCGTACACGAAGGACAGCTAACAGACTCCTTCGAGATGAAGACCGGTGTCATACAAGGTTGCTTACTCTCACCCTTCCTCTTTCTCCTGGTGACCAACTGGATAACGAAGAAGTCAACATCTGGAGGGAAGCACGGTATCAACTGGACAGTTAGGACGCAGCTGGACAATCTGGACTTCGCAGATGACTTGGCTCTTCTATCGCACACGCAACAACAAATGCAAGAGAAGACGACCAGTGTAGCAGCAGCCTCTGCAGCAGTAGGTCTCAACATACATAATGGAAAAAGCAAAATTCTCCGATGCAACGCAACATGCACCAACCAAATCAATCTTGATGGAGATGCCTTGGAGGAAGTTAACACCTTTACATATCTTGGCAGCATCATCGACAATCAAGGTGGATCCGATGCAGATGTGAGCGCACGGATTGGCAAAGAAAGGGCTGCATTTCTACAATTGAAAAATATCTGGAACTCCAAACAACTTTCAACCAAAACCAAAATCAGGATTTTCAATACAAATGTCAAGACAGTTCTACTGCATGGAGCGGAAACATGGAGAACTACCAAAGCCATCATCCAGAAGATACAAGTGTTTATTAACAGTTGTCTACGCAAAATACTTCGTAGTCGTTGGCCAGACACCATCAGCAACAACCTACTATGGAAGAGAACAAACCAGATTCCAGTGGAGGAAATCAGGAAGCGGTGAAAGTGGATAGGACACACACTACGAAAAGCACCTAACTGCGTCACGAGACAAGCCCTCACATGGAACCCTCAATGTGAAAGGAAAAGAGGAAGGCCAAGGAACACATTACGCCGAGAAATAGAGAAAGATATGAGAGGAATGAACAAACATTGGACAGAACTGGAGAGGGAAGCCCAGGACAGAGTTGGTTGGAGAAAACTGGTGGGCGGCCTATGCTCCATTGAGGGTAACAGGCGTAAGTAAGTAAGTTACTTACATCTATCTGTCAGTTAATAGGCATTATGTATTATTATTATTAGCTCAGATATTACACCACATCTGTGAATATTTGCTTTCGGAAACATGAAACAATTACAATTTCGTATAAGTCACTCACTGTGAAGTATAAAGCGCACTTATGATTAGACATCGAACTGTCACATTAACACATTTTAACATAACACATTTAGTGTTGATGAGAAAAGGCCTGTAAAATCAAGTAGTACACATTTTATCATAAGAACAGTTTACTTGGATTTTTTTCTTTCTATATTAATAATACAATAAACAACAATAAGTATTTGATGATAGAAAGTCACAGAGTTTTTCATCTACAATCCATGATATTTACAATTATAATTCAATTATTTCTTACTGCCTTATTCAAACAGCATTTACATGATAGTACAGAATATTAATGGTGAATGTATGATCAGTTTCTATATCATTTCCGTAAAATACTTTATTCGCATTATAATAGAATATTTTGTCAACTAGTTTGAAACATGCATTACCGTCATATTGTCACATGCAACAATAATCGATTGATTCGAGAACACTGTGGTGAGCGCTACTTATAAGTAGTATATGACGCGAGTGAAAACGTCATGTCTGGCAGCAGAAGATGGAGGAAGATCAAGAAAGGAAGAGTGGGAACACAATGGAATTTGTATGAAACGCATGAACAGTGAAATGTCAGACAATGGATCGATGTTTTGCAAATTAACGGTTTACGATATGGTTTTCCTATTTTACCAATTAACTCTGTAATTTGCGGTAAATACAATTCGGTTGCCCTCACTTGTGTTCTCCTTCAGTACAACACTCTACAAGCATAACATACTATTATTACCATTATATACATACAATTCAACTAGAGGACCCTTTTAACTGGTAAATAATATTTTTACAATTATCTATTAGCTAACAAACAGTACAACATTTAATCGATAATCAATATTTGTTTGATAACTTTATAACATGTTAATCACATTTCTATTCACGTTTGAATCAACACCTACACACACACACACCCACCCTCGTCCACCATATTTGTACTTTTGTTTTTATGGACCAATCATTCATTCATTCAGTACTACCTTATTTCTGTAAAGTTTTCACAAATTATACAAAATCGATTTGTTCAATTGATACTTGTTGATAATTTTTTTTGAAATGACTATTTTGTGAAAGTGAACTTTAAGTATGATTGATTGATTGTACAGTTTGAAGGAAATGATGATTATTGTGAAGATGAAAATTTTCATTAGACTTTTATTCATTGAAAAAGAATAAATGTAAACTGTTAATTAGTTAGTTAGTTAGTCAGTTATTCAGCAATACTAGATTTACTGATATACACATTGAGAGCATTAACTAAATTTATCATTTACATTATATTAACTAACCACGTTTACTTAAATATTGTATTTGTAAATCTCTTCTTATTGAACATTTTATCATCTTAAATTTATGAATAACAAAATACATTGCTATAAATTCATTCAAACAATTAGAGGTGGGAAGTAAAGTTTCACACATGGTGAATTTTCAAAGTTAATTAGTTTTCACTTATATCAATTAACTAAAGACGTTTTATATCTGTCGACAATAAACTTATCACCATAGACAACTTGGACTAGTTTTCTTCAGATAACATTGCACAATCTTTCAGTTTACATGCAATTTCTATTAATCTTATCCAGTTACGATAATCTACATAACTGTGAAAATTAAGCCCAGTCTTTACGTGATCAAGGAGGAGATTGTTTCAAATTTTCGTTTCAATGTTTATGAACAATCAGTAATTATTTTTTGTGCAGTTCGAACAGGACTGGTGTAGCAACTTTTCTTAAATTATAATTTAATATTACACGATAATGGAACAATCCAGGAGAATATTTTTGTTAAAATATAATTCAAATGTAAACATGCAAATTTCGACGTTTAATGAAAACCGTTTACGTTAGGTTGGATTTAATTAAACATATTATAATGGTGCTCTATTTACAGCCAATTAACAAGTGCTTAAAAGCAACTTGTTTGTTCCTAAACACATATTTATGAATATAAGTCAGCAAATCACTTATTTTTAAAATATTTCCAATGAAACCCTAAAATTTTTATCAACAGGAGTCAGCACTCTCAAGCACCAGTAGATTGTTAACCCCACTTCTTTGTTTTGAAAGATGCTTTGATGATCCTGGGTCCATGGAAATTCCATCCTATCAGTGCTTTTTATGGGTCGAGAATAAAATGACTGTCATTTAGTGTCATGCACCCATCAACGACATCAATGAAGATTAGTTTGTGAAAGGCTGAAGTCATTCGCACAGAAATAGGAAACTTAAACACTACGGTTGAAATGGACAACATCGGATGCGAAAACGTCGTGGACTGGGAGAAGGGAAAGAAAACGGGGAGAGATTTGCAAATCTATGTGCTTTCAACAAAATGGTTATAGTTAGCACCATAATCCCCCACAAACGCATAGATAAAGCAACATGGGTTTCACCAGATCACACTACCGAGAACCAAAGCGACCATATCTGCATCAGTAAAAGTTTAGAAGAACCATGAGTAAGTAAGAACAAAGAAAGGAGATGACAGATTCAGATCGCTTGGTAGTGGTCAATAATGAAAGTGAAGTCTGAGTATTGGACAAATGGAAAAACAGCATTACAAAATTTGGATTCAGCCGTTCGTCGAGAGACTGAAAAACTCAACGAATTCAAGATAGCTCCCAGCAAAGAATCCCAAGCCTGGACTAAACAAGGGATAACTTCAACCTGCTTGGGGACGCTGGTGGCGCCATCATAAGGAATGAATACCTTTTAATACACCGGGCAAGATTTCAGAAAAGAAAAACAAGAAGACAGCAGTAACTGACAGCGGAAGAAGAGCAGAGAAAGCAGGATACACAGAACCAAATAAGCGATTAGAGCGGAGCATTTTAGTTGATGAACGGACATATGTGGAAGAACTAGCAACCATAACGCAAAAAGCTGCAAGAGGAAATATGAGAAAAATCATCATCACTGGGAATATTACCTCACCAATATACCAAAGAAAGGAGATTTCAGCAAGTGTGAGAACTACAAAGGCATCACATTACTATCAATATCTGTTAAAGTCTTCAATACAGTAATGTTGAACTGACTGAAAGATCCTTAGGCGCACAACCAGATCGACAGGCGGGGCTCCGTAACGACCGTTCAGGCACCGACCAAACTGTTAGACTAGCAATCCTCATTGAATAATCAATTGGATGGAAATTATCACTATACATCAAATTCGTCGACTACGAAGAGGGATTCGACAGCGTCGACAGGCGGACTTTATGGAACCTTCTTCGACACCGTGGAGTAACTAAGATTGTTGACACTGTATGCAATCTATGGAGCGGACTATACTGCAAAGTCGTGCATGAACGGAAGCTTACAGATTCATTCCAAGTGGAAACTGACATCAAACAAAACTGCCTACTTTCGACTTTTCTCTTTCCTCTGATATTTGACTGTCTTACGAAGACGTCAATGTCTCAGGGGAGGCAAGGGGTGGACAGCTAGGCGATTTGGACTTCACAGATGACCTAGCTCTTCTATCTCTCACATAACAACAAATCCAGGTAAATACAGAGATCAGCAGCTTCTGCAAAAGTAGGTCTGAATGAACACAAAGGAAAAAGCAAGATCTTTAGATACAACTCAATATGCACCAACTAAATCACACTTGACGGATAAGTTTTGGAAGATGTAGAAATATTTACATAGCTGGGAAGCATTATTGGTAAACCAGGTAGATCTAGTGCAGATATAAAGACAGGGATTGGAGAGGAGAGGGCAGCATTCCTACCAGTGAAGCACACCTGAAGCCCAAAACAGCTGTCCACTAACACCAAGGTCACAATTTTCAGTATAAACATCAAAAGAGTTCTTACACATGCAGTTGAAACTTGAAGAACTACGAAAGCCATCATCCAAAAAGTACGGGTATTTATAAATTTGTCTGGGCAAGATAATTAGGATCCGTAGGCCAAACACTATTAGCACCACCTACTGTGGCATGGGATAAATCACTTTCCTGTTGAAGAGGGAATTAGAATAAACGCTGGAGGCGGATAAGACACATACTACAGAAATCACCTCTGTCGCAAGACAAGACCTAACCTAAGATCCTCAAGGAATATATACAGCACCGGGAATAGATGGCATACAACAATGGAATAAATGACACTTGGCGATAGTTGTAAAGGATAATCCAGGACATGGTACGATGGAAATTGCTGGCTAGCAGCTCGTGCTTCACGTAAAGTAACTGGCGTAAGTAACATTTTACGAAGCTTTGAAATCCTTTAGAACCTGTGGTATCTGTATAGACAAATTAATTTTGTGTGTGGACGCTTACAGTGAGCCATTGTCCGGTTCTTTACACTCACGTTCGCCATATATGTTCACCAGGTTGTTTACGTATATTTCGAAATAGTTTCTATCCACTGAAACTCAAATGAAGTATTACTTAACCGAAAACCTACAGGAAATGACAAATCTCCCGAGATTTTAGGAATGTGCAACAAAGGTTACCTCAGATTCCAAAATTTTCCACGTGAATGTGTTTGGACACTTTTTTAAACCCAAAATTATCCAAAATTTATGCGGTAAATTCTAAAGCACAAACTACTTTGGGTTTAGTTGGTTATTTTCCAGCGTAATTCAAATATATGCAAAATTATTTGGATCTACGACAGGTGATTTTCTGCGTGTATTTGATATTAATACGTTCAGAATGTTACTGTACAAATAAAAATCGAAAAAACCCTGTGACGAGGTTAGACAAGATCCCGAAAGTTCATTATTCCAAAAAATTGGTAGTGTATTAGCTCACTTAGTACATAAGGCCATAGACGATAACGAACGTATGAGGCCACCTGACCAGGATATTAAATTGAGAAAACCCTTAATAAATATGCGGTATAGCCCAAGTTACAAGTTCACACACTTAAACTTTAACCATTTTAAAGGTAACTATGTTTAAGACAGGTTCACAAAAGTTGGCTGGCTTTTTAACGAACCATGAAGCAAACTGTCACTTTCAAGCAGCGTAAAGTGGTTAGTAACGGTAAGTTAGGGGAAACTGAGGGAGCAACGTCATGAGGTGCAGGCACATGATAGCCAGTGACCAACAGTAGATTTATTCGCCATTCGCTTCCAAAGCCTATGATCACTATTGGTTCACAGTCAGGGATTCCCAATTACGCTAGGCGGGTTTATTAAGGTACCCACCAACCCGGTGAAGTGCCGGACACTCGTTTCTCGTCCTCTCTAATTAGTAAGACAACACCCTCATCACGAGAAGGCAGTAAGCAGAACTTCCCTGCTAGTGGCTATATACACATGGCCATATGAACATTTTAAAAGGGAGAGAGGACTCTCCCTACTCTCGGTCATGTCAGGGCACTTGGGGGGCTTTGTGGAGAGCTTACCAAACTTCATCCCCTGGGTATATATTTACTGATTATATGAGTAAAATGGCTAGTGTTAAGAGAATCATTGTATACACCACATTGACCTTCACTGCCATATTTTGAATATACTGATAGACATTCATGTAAATTTGTAACTCTAATCTCGTAATATCTTTCCAATTCTTCTTTTTCTTCCTGTTGTGTAGTAATTTGATACATGCAATTTCGCTCACAGTTCTGTGTGTTTTCATTGTTTTGTGACCACACAATCACTGGAACGCGCACAAATCTACCGCTTAATTAGCATCCGACTAACAGCAGTTGTGGAATCAACAGACTGGCATTTTTTAAAAATAAAACGTTATTCCTTTCTTAGCTTTACTAATATTACGAATTAATTACTTGCCTGTCTGTCTGCCCATCAGAAGCACTCAGCCAGACTAACAAATCTTTTTACAAATACAAACTCAGTTACAGTTAAAACTATACGAAGAAACCCGACTACTGGACACGTTGTTACATATAACAAAGTACGTGGGGTATCAGTACCAAAGTACTCGAGGTTTCGGGCGTTTTTATCACCCCAACCCAATAGAATAAAACAAGGGACCGATGTAGTTATTTTTTTAATATTCCCAGATGAAAAGACTAGGATTAAAACCTTTTCTAAAAGACAAGCCAAAAGTAGGAAAATGACAGAAAGGTGAGAATATTGTGGAGGAACTAAAGTAAAGATATATTAGGCATCTTAACGACGCTGCCAAATTTTAAGAACTCGGTCCTAGTAAATAATCAGTAAAATAGAAAGCATGGTTGTCGATGACCTCGGGAGCGACACTCGATATCGCGTGGTTTATTATGCCAAACTAGAAACAAAATCGGTAAAGTATTTTGATGAAGACCAATAACTACGTGGATGTAGTAACTACTGTAGTTCATACTGATAATTTAGAAGTGATCTTTCTTGTTAAGTAAGTGCGTGTAAACTTGTTCCCATACTCATCTTTAGAAGCTCAAACCTAACACAATAACATAACTCATTTGAAATACTCGAAATATGTTACAAAAAGCGTGTTTCATGACACAGTTCCAGAGAGAAACGTTCATAAATGCATAACAGGAACAAACAGACTACCAACACTGTACCCAAATATTTAATGTATTATACTGAGTTAGAAGATGGCCTATCTACTGTTGGATTAATAATCCCGACGTGACAAATGAAAACAAACATTCATGCATCAAAGTGAATGTAGGTACTTACGTACCGAATAATATAAACATCTATAAAAGTAGCGTATATACATAAGCATTTTGCAGAAATGTTTTTGTAACATATTATTAAATTAATCCTATTTTAAAAGAACTTAACGCGCAGTTTGTTTGCTAAGGTTAACAGCTACGCTTGCAAAGGAACTTGGCCAGATTCAGTCTTGTTGGCAACAGTTGACGTAGGTTGTTGTATATCAGTGCGCGGCCGTCGAAACAGAATGATGTGTGGTTCTGGTTCATGGATCATATAATGCACCCAACCAGCTGACTGCTGAATCCCCAACTTTCGCCATTCCATTTCAGACATAAGGTGGTTTTTAGGTATTTGTTTAGCTAAATCTTTCGGTAAGTGGACATGCCTAAAATGTTAGTTTAATTTACCTGATCAATTTAGGCTTACCTGTACTCATAAATATCGTCGTAGTACTTTTCGGAATAATATATGTTTCTATTCATCCTACTTAGGTAGAAAGGCGCGTCTTATCTCCCTCAAGTTTCAAGCAATAGTCCAATGTCCAATATCTTTCAGATGGACAAGTTTAAACAGGTTGATTTATTAGCACTTACTTCTTCTTATTGCATAACGGTTTCAAGTATTCGACCGCTCTAATTCAAATCACTTGGCATTTATTTATAATTTGAATGTATCGTGATTTGCGCTAGCGAGTTCGTCGATAGTATTTGTAGTGAAGCGACTTGTCTGTAACAGGCTGGATCCTACCTGCTTGATCGCTTAAAGATTGTAGTGAGAGTAGCTTGCTTCCATTCAGCTGGGAAATGGTTTGACTCCGATGAATGCATGAACAGGTCATGGAACAGTGAATTGAGTGATTCTGTACATTGTCTCAGGACCACAGGATGAATATTGTCACATCCTAGTGACTTTCCAAGGCACTGAGATTTGGGTTTTCTTAGTACCGAGCCAGGAATAGGTCAGAAATTATCCAGGCTATCTGTTGGCACTAGGTTTGGGTAGTACTCAGAACCTGTAGGTACCTGGTTTAAATGGTCGGTGATTTCGGCATGAAAGATCTCAGACATCTGTAACTTGGTAAAATCTTCTCCATTCCGACCCTAGAGAGCACCAACAACCTGATTTGTAGGTCTCCACTTAGTCACGAACTTAGACAGATATTGTGAGTTTGTCCGTATCTTTGTTGCTAGCTTCGTCTGGAAGTGTCTCTGTGGTGTTTGAATGAACTAGTGACTTCTTGGTTGTTGTTGAATGCTTGATTTCGAATTCTAAATACAGTACATTCGTTCGTGCTTATCTCGTAGTTCTTGATTCACATACTTCTAATTATCATATTGGCGTCGCGATGGATCTTGTAATGGAACAGTTATATATTCATTCTACTTCTGAAGCTTTTGAAGATTATTTGGAAAGGTTTGAAATCTGGAGTATGACCAAGAAAGATGTCAAAGATGATGAAATTGTGTCCCATTTCCTGACATTCATCGGAAAAGAAGCGTACAGCTTATTAAAAACTTTGGCATATCCAGAAAAACCTATTTAACTTCCCTATGCAATACTTAAGGAGTTATTATTAAATCATGTAAAGTGCCCTGGTTTTGAATGTCGTGAAAAGGCGAAATTTCATAAGATGATTCGTCAAAATGACCAAAATGTTAAGGAATTCATTCTTGAATTGCAGAAACAGGCTGTCAAATGTAATTTCGGTGATCAACTTCATGTGCAGCTGAGAGACCGATTAATTGCAGGAATTAACATACCTAGTTTGGAAAGAGATCTGTTAAGAATGTCCAACTGTTCCTTTCAAGATGTTGGAACTGTATGCATTATCTACGAGGCGTTGAATGAACTTGATATTCAGTCGATGAAGATTTCCAATAATTTGATTAATTGTCATGATAAAGTACAATCTCAGGGTCAATCAAAATTGTGTTCGTTTAACAGTGGTTCCTATTCTCATGTAAATATGAACGGTGTTTCATTAAAGAATTACAGAGGAAATCACAAAGGTGAGACCAAGCTTGGCAAATGTTTATCATACGGAAAACTTCATTCTCGTTATTATTGTACATTTCGTAATGCTAAATGTTTTAGAAGTGGTAAGATAGGACACATTCAAGCAGTATGCAAAGCCACTGTTCATTTTGCCTCAAGTAGTACTAAATCTCGTAATTTAGATCCCAATAACTCAGCTGATCCTAATGATCATTTATCTTTGTTTACCATTTCGAAAGGTACTGCTCTTATTGAAAAGCGATTATATACATCACTTGGTTCATGTCATGACTTTATTGTGGACACAGGCAGTATAGAGTCCATTATTTCATTCAAGAACTTGAAATCGTTAGATCCGAACGTTGTGATACGACCCACTGATGTATCAATATTGGGGATTACTGGACACAGACTGCCTATACGAAGATGTCGTGAATTGCTAATAAGAGATGATAATTCCTCATACATACCATGTGAATTTTTAGTTAGTGAAACAGGACTGTCGATACTGGGTTTAAAGAATTTGAAAAGACTTAAAGTGGAGTTGTCTTTCCTAGTTTCTAAAGAAAATTCTGTTGCTTTACTTAAAGATTTGATAGCCACGTGTGCTAAGTGCAGTGGAGGTATGAAAATCCAGCCTATAAAACTTCAAGTACAGGCTGATCCAGTCTTTCTCAAAAGACGAATAATTCCTTATGGTCTTCGAGATGCAGTGCATAAGACATTGAATGATTTGGTTACAAAAGGCATAATTGAACCGGTTCAGTCTTCTGCATGGGGTACTCCTATTGTTACGCCACTGAAATCGGATGGCAAGACTCCTAGAATATGTGATGACTATAGAGTAACATTGAACTCTCGTTTGTTGAAGCAAACATGTACGACGGTAGATGCTGAAGATATCCTAAATCGACTTCATGGTTCTAAAGTATTCTCGAAAGTTGACCTAAACGATGCTTATCTTTAAATCCCTTTAGATCAATCCTCATCTATTTTGACGACAATTAATACTCCTTTTGGTCTGTTTAAATATAAGGCTCATGTGTTGGTGGCCAGAGATAAATGCAGATATTTGTCGTACAGCAAACAATTGCCAAAAATGTCATAAGCTGAAAAGTCAGCATTCGGAGTGGACTCCGTGGTCATTATCGTCGGAGGCCTGGCAGAGAATTCATGCAGACTATTGTGGTCCGTTTCTTGGCAAATACTATGCGTTTGTAGTCATTGATTCTTTTTCAAAGTGGCCCGAAATTTTTTTCACAACTTCACCAAATTCTGACTTCACAATTCAAGCATTAAGAAAGGTTTTTAGTCGAGAAGGGGTTCCAATGGTGTTAGTGACTGATAACGGCTCTCATTTTGCTGCAAATGCAGTCACTACCTCGTTAAATGGTATAGGGTGCAAACATCTGTTTACTGCTCCCAGACATCCTTGTTCCAATGGTCAGGCAGTAAATTTTGTCAGGACGTTGAAAACTGCTATTGATTCTATTGCCGCCTCAACATTTAATGATCTGAAGAGGTGTGTAGATACCTTTCTACTGCAATATATAAATGCCAGACATTCGGTGACGAAAGAGACTCCATCGAAGCTATTAAAAGGAAGAATTCTTCGGTCGAATATGAGATGCTTGGAGCCTGCAGAAGTTACATATTATCGTGGCAATGATCTTCGACCATCCACGGGGATTGTTCTGAAGAATGTCGGGAAATCTATGGTGCGACTTCTAGATATCAATGACTTAAGTACACACAATCGACATGTTGATCAAATACAATTCCACGAACCAGGTGAGTCTGTTCCAATTTCGGTTGTTAATTCTAATACTAATGAGAGCATTCTAGATAATACAGAGCCTTTATCCAATACACTGTCGGACAGACACAGGATGAATTTGAGAAGAAGACGTACAATTGATTACAGACACTTAGATTCCAATATAAGCTGTGGCGGATGTGGTGTTTGAATTAACTAGTGACTTCTTGGTTGTTGTTAAATGCTTGATCTCGAATTCCAAATACAGTACATTCGTTCGTGCTTATCTCGTAGTTCTTGATTCACATACTTCTAATTATCATAGTCTCCTATCGCTTCCAACTTCTGTATTGCATCTTAAAGACAAGCAAGAACTACGGTCAGAATCCTTCAGAGAGATTTTTCACTTCGTGTACATTGCCACACCATTTCTCATTTTCTGAACCTTATCTCATTGGAACAGAGTTATGCCGTGCAAGCTCATTTCGTTGTCTGCACTCTTGAGAGACAGATACGTTTCAGTTAGAATTTTGATCTTCAGATCTATCTGAGAGCACGTGCTTCTGATCTCTCCCAATCTAGTCCTCAGTCCTCTTAAGTTTCTACGGAGGCACTTGATGGTTTGTCCGATCACCTGATGCGCTACTGTAGTGACATTTGTCAACGGATTTGTAAGCAAGTTGATTGAAGTGAGTTGACCAGCTCTGTGGAAACTGGTCGCTGCAGGTTCAACTGGCGAGACCGAGAATTTCACATCCTGTACCTTGGGTTTTCGATCGAGTTTGACACACATCACTTTGAGTCTGGTTTATGTTCCTGTTGTTATCTCATCGATCTAGGTCAGCTACCACAACATCCAATGTGACTAGAGAGATCGTTCTTCGTACTGTACCAAGCCTGAAGTACCTCCACTGGGTTTTTCTCAGTTTCTGAATTTCACTGCCATCAGACACGGAGGCTTACTAGTCACGAGATGTAACGGATAAGGTAGTTGGGAACCGCGGATTGCCATGGGGTGTGAAGGTCTGTGCTACCGACATTGTTGCACATCGTGTGGGTCATCTCCACCGAACCTATTACCAACCAGCTCAAACACCCCCTGGACCATCACAATAGTTCTGCTATAAACCGGTATATTCGACTCATTATTGACTCCGTAATTCAGACCTCTACTGGTTTTCCTAGTTGTTTCAGTGTAAGAACTGGTGGCGGCGTTATCACTGTACATGCTACTCAATAGACTGAAATGTAGACTGTAAGATAATTTAAGAGGAAATACGCGAAATATAAGTTTTAAGGGAGGAAAGTAATAATATTAAAATAGGTGAATATATATAGAGAACCTGAAAAATACTCAAAATCTGAACACTGTCTTTCACCATCCTAGCAAGCTGCTTCGCGTGGTTCCAATAACTTTTACACAGGTCATTCACCTACAAGTAAACGAATGTGTGTAAACTGCCATTAAAGCAACTGGGAAGGAGCATTTGATCGATACTTACTTACTTACTCACTTACGCCTGAAACCCCCAATGGAGCATAGGCCACCCACCAGTTTTCTCCAACCAACTCTGTCCTGGGTTTCCCGTTCTAGTTCTTACCAGTTTTCGCTCATTATTCTCATGTCTTTCTTTATTTCTCGGCGTAATGTGTGCCTTGGCCTTCCTCTTTTCCTTTGACATTTAGGGCTTCATGTGAGGGCTTGTCTCGTGACGCTGGCGGATGCAGCCTTTGCTTTGCCGATCCGTGCGCTCATATCTGCATCGGATCCACCTTTCTCGTCGATGATGCTGTCCAGATATGTAAAGGTAAGCGTCCTCCAAGGCATCTCCATCAAGAGTGATTTGGTGAATTTTGTGTTGCATCGGAGAATTTTGCTTTATCCTTTATATATGTTGAAACCTACATCTGCAGAGGCTGCTGCTACACTGGGCGTCTTCGCTTGCATTCGTTAGAAGAGCCAGGTCATCTGCGAATTCCAGATCGTCCATCTGCATCCTAGCTGTCCACTGGATACCGTGTTTCCCTCCAGATATTGATGTCTTCATAATCCAGTCGATCACAAGGTGAAAGAGAAAGGGTGAGAGTAAGTAGCCTTGCCTGACACCGGTCTTCACCTCGAAAGAGTCTGTTAGCTGTCCTCCGTGTACGATTTTGCAGTTGAACCCATCATAAGAATTCCGTATGATGTTGACTATTTTCTCAGGCACACCGTAGTGTCGGAGAAGCCTCCATAGTGTTTTCCTGTCCACGCTATCGAATGCTTTCTCGTAGTCGATGAAGTTGGTGTAGAGTGGTGAGTTCCATTCTATTGACTGTTCCACAATGATCCGTAATGTAGCGATTTGGTCAGTACATGATCGATCCTTACGAAATCCGGCCTGTTGATCTCGAAGTTGGGCGTCTACGAAGTCCTTCATTCTGTTTAACAATACTCTGTTGAAGACTTTGCCTGGTATTGAAAGAAGAGTGATGCCTCTGTAGTTCTCACACTTGCTCAGGTCGCCTTTCTTTGGTATTTTGATCAGGTATCCTTCTTTCCAATCTGATGGTACTTGTTCCTCATCCCAAATCTTGTTGAAGAGGATGTGAAATATTTTCGCAGTTGCTTCTACATCTGCTTTCATTGCCTCTGCTGGAATGTTGTCTGGTCCTGCTGCTTTGCCGCTCTTGATTTGTCTGATGGCCATGCAGACCTCGTCAATTGTAGGTTCTCCAACATCGATTGGGAGGTCCGTAGATGCTGCTTCGATGTTGGGTGTGTTCAGTGGAGCTGGTAGATTCAAGAGTCCCTTTAAGTGCTCTACCCACCTATTTCGCTGTTCTTCAGTGTTGCTGATTACTTTTCCTTGCTTGATTTCACCGGTCGTCCCGGAAGCCTTTTCCGCCATCGTTGCTAGATCTTCCACACATTTCCGTTTGTCAGCTCTGATGCCCTTCTTCACTTTCCTGTTTGCTTCTGTGTATTCAGTTTGTGCGGTAACTTTCTCTGCTCTTGTTCGGCTGACATTCACTGCTACCTTCTTGTTCCTCCTTTCTTCAATTTTTTCAAGAGTACCTACAGAGATCCATTCCTTGTGATGGTGTTCCTTGTGACTCAGAACCTCATGACAAGTTGAAGTGATTGCATCTTTGATTCCTTTCCAGTTTTTCTCCAAGGTTGTTTTCTCTCCATTGAGTATATCCTACAAGGACTGGAAATTATTGCTGAGGGCTATCTTGAATTCGTTGAGTTTTACGGTATCCCGAAGAAAGTCTGTATTAAACTTCTGTGATGTTGTCTGCGCCGTTATCGAGTGTTTCTTGAGTTTCAGTTTTATTTTAGTGACCAGCGGGTGGTGATTTGGCGTGTGCATATGCTGGACATTTAACATCGTTTTGTGAGTATATTTAATTTAGTTTTATTCATTTCGGAGTACAAACTGTAATAAACCATCACGGGTCTTTTAAAAAATCAAATGAACAGATAGTCGGTCAATACAATCAAAATATACGTAAAGATGGACAAATGTGTTAATGTACGCAGTTTTTGTGATCGTGTGGCGTTTCGGAAATGAAGCATATGCAGCCATTAACGTAGGGACCTGATTAGTTTTGGTGTTTACTTACTAAACTGAACGTCGGGAAAACGTGATATCTGTAGAATCCTTTTTGAATGTTTTGTGTTTTGGAAAATCCCTCCATGTTTACATATTTTTGCTATGACATGACGGACTTTTTCTGTTGACATTTTTGGTATTTTATTTGATTCCAATTTGAGATTTTATCATTGTATATTGTTATTCTTTCTATATTTTGTACTTATATTGAAGTTTTGTGTTTGCTTCTGAACTGTACATATGTTGTTTAAATTTGATATAATATGGCTACCGCCACATTTTTGGACGGACGCAGTGGCCGCTGGACTTAGCGTCACTTAATTGTTATTGTGTCTGATACTCTGTGGAGTAACCTTACCCTGGAAGAAGCACTATATCCGTAATGCTTTGTATTTCCATTTTTTAACTAATACAGAGACGTTTTCTCCTAGAATTTTGTCCTTTTTGAATTGGTTGGGACCCGGAACTGGGGAAAGCGTACAGGAGTGCCTCTATTGGAACCAATTGGGACGGCCACTGTAGAAATACATTTACAATATCTTCACCCCTGATTGTGGTAGTACTGCAAATGCCACTCCTGGGGTTTGATCAAATACTCGTAGCTGGAGATTTCAATACCCCATCTTTAAATTTCAGCAATCAGAGTATAACTCCCACTGGTTGGTTCCAAAGACAACTTTGTACAGCAATTAGAAGCTCTAGGCTGACTGAGGACGCATGCAGTGTCAATAAGTGGCCTAAAGAAGGGAAGTCCGCAAGCCTGGATTATTTGTTAACTAATGACCAGCTCCTGGCTGAGGATGTTCACGTCCGCGCATCAATAGGTAGTAGTGAACATGGCACAGCCTTGTGTAACATGGTCATAAACGAAACACACACGGGACGATAACGAGCCTTACCTTTGCTACAATAGGGCAAACTACATACGCATGAGAGAGATCCTACTACATGCTCCATGAGCACGGGAGTCGTGGATGCTGACAGTAGATGATCACTGGCAAGCAGTGAGAGATATCATCCAGAATGCTGTCGTAGACAATGTACCTCAGTCACATCAAAAACGCGGGAACAGAAGAACCCGGGTTAGGCGAGGCGCTGAACGCTTGCTGCAGGCGAAGAGGAGAGCCTGGCACAAGTGGAAGGTCTCCTTGAAGGATTCCGATCGCAGTTCTTACTTGGCATTGAGAAACAGATGAAATACCAAAGTTCGAAGTGATAGGAGACAATTCCAGACGAAGCTAGCCACCAAAATAGAGGCAAACCAGAAAAATCTGTTTAGGTTCATGTCGAAAAGAAAACCTACTAATCAAGGGTTGTGTTCTCTAAAAGGAGCAAACGGGGAAGACCTCACCAACCTAGAGATGGCTGAGATTTTCAACACCACTTTTGCTGATCAATTAAACCAGGCGCCTACATGTTCGGAGTATTACGCCATCCAATTGCCAGCTGACGGCTTAGGGAACATCCGTATCACTCCTGACCTAGTACTAAGGTTGTCATCAGGTTGTGACAAAATCCGCCCAATAGACTTGCAACAGTGTCCTGAAGTCCTCTGTTCACCGTTATGCGACCTGTTCAGGTATTCACTGCAGTCACATCAATTCCTAGCTGAATGGAAACAAGCTACTATCTCTCTCATCTTCAAAGGAGGAGATAGAAAGGACCCAGACCAGTTGCATTACTACTATCGAAGTTAATGGAAGGGCTAGTGGACGAACAAATGAGGGAGTACATGGAAAAGAATAAAATACTCCATGATGCTCAACACGGGTTTCGTAAAGGCAGGTCGTGTGCATTTAATCTCCTCATCGCATGGGACAGTTGGAAATCCTGTTTAGACCATAAAATACCGGTACACGTAATATTCCTCGACGTTGCAAAAGCATTTGACACAGTACCCCACACACGCCTAATCGCAAAGGTTGTGGAAATGGGCTTCACTGACCCACCTCAATCTTGACTCTGAAACTACCTTGAGAATAGAAAGTTTCGTACCAAGGTAAATAGAGTGCACGCGAACTGGCGAGCATCCGAATCGGGAGTTTCACAGGGGACCATCTTAGGCCCACTTCTCTTCCTGATATAAATTAACAACCTGTTAGACACAGTTAGTTAGCCGGCATTGATCTACGCAGACGATGCGAAGATCTGGAGGTCCATTGGAAGCGAAGAGGATTCGACTGAGCTTCAAAAGGACCTTACATCTATTGAGAAACGGGCAGTGAAAAACGGTTTAAAACTCAACCAACCGAAGTGCCACGTCATTCATTCCCTGCACCATATGACGCAAACGACCTATACCCTCAATAGAAGTCCGCTCCCTAATGTCTCCTCAGAGCGCGATCTTGGCTTAATAACCGCAGAAAGCCTCCACACCAGTTCAAACTATGTAGGGGATGCAGCTAAGGCAAATGTGAATCTTCACTTTATGCGAAGACAGCTTGGTGCTATCACCCCGAAATTACTTTTAACCCTGTTTAAGACGTACGCCCGCCAACACTTGGAAGTTCACAACGTCATCGCACCCCCTCTGCTTAAAAGAGACATAAATCTCTTGGATCGAGTGCAGAGACGAGCAACCAAATGGGTGATAGGGTTGAAAAATAGGCGTTACGAAGATAGAATCCAGCACTTGGGATTATTTCCACTGAGTTACAGGAGAACCAGAGGTAATCTGATTATGGTGTACAACATATTAAACACGACAAACCATCCCAATGTGAGCATCTTACCGATGCATCACCACCAATCCCCTTGAGTCAATCCCCGAAATATTGCACATCAAAGAGTGAGTACTCAGATTAGTGCACACTTTTTCTCTTTGCGGGTCGTCGCAACTTGGAATGCTCTCCCAGCCGAGGTAGTTACAGCCCCCTCAGTGGACTGCTTTAAGAAGAGACTTGATAATCACGTATTCACGTACGGACTATCATCTCCCTCTTGGACAAGCTGTTCATCATGCATATCTTGAGACCTCCTAGTTGTTACCATTGCCATCTCCTCAGATCATTCAATTAATCTATCTCGCCTACTATCTCTGTTTCCTCTCCCACAATCTTCACTACCAATTAATAAACTAAATTCATCTACATATTACTCAGTTCTGAAATTTTATTCATATTATCATTAGAATTTTATCCTTATTACCCTTATTACTCTCCACATTGCAACTAACTGATCTCCGGTCTGGTAATGTGGCGGCTGCTAGTATCCAGAAACCCTACTGCCCTGAAACAAACGTTTTCATTCAAATCCCGAGACAGACAAACTCACAACCAACTGCCAACTGACTAGAATTAGACAGTCGAGTGGCTAGACCTCCATCCATAGGACATTACCGAACATCTGGAACCGTACAGAAAGAACAAGAATCGAGCGCAAAGAAATCAAACTGGTTTACACTAGCTCGTGAAAAAGACATTGGATATTGGATCACAAAGATATTATTAATTGGATCGCGGTTCAAACGGTGCGCCACCTTTCTTCATTGTCGCTGTCATCATGTCGAGCACAAGATCTGGTAAGTCGCCGAATTAATTCGAGATCTTTGAGATGATAAAACTTGATGTCTCATGTGATGGTTATGCGCAAATCTGTAAATATATTCTTCAGCAATGGTTGCAGTTCGATGCGGTTTCAAACGTTTGTTTGTGTTAGGACAAGTTTGTCAAGTCCCTTGTATGTTTCAATAGTTGCTAGATTGTCCGATAAAGCGGTCATCATACAGAGATAACTATTTATTACGAATATGGATCTTTTCTAACTTATGGAGACAGTTTCTTGCTTACCTTACATCCATCTAAATCATGAAAGACGATTTATATAGTTTATTTTAAAAAGCGTAAGTATGCTTAGATGGTTGGCTATGTTACATTTGCAGAGCGTTTATTTTGTTTATTAATTTGTCCTCATTGAGGCCATGTGTATGTTTTATGAGATGTAGGTAGCATTTCATTTTTATACTCCTTTATCACTAAAATATAGAAATACTCAACCGTATTTAGATCCATGTCAACTTTTCACCATACATTGTATTCTATTTTTGATGTGATAAGAGTTTTCTCTTTTGAGTAGGTAATGTGCGTAAACCTATGCCTAAACGCCCAGTACCCGAAGGCGAGTCATCAGAGTCAAGCGAAGAAAAGGATTCCTCGAAATCTTTCGGTTCCTTAGTAATCACTCGGCTGGAAGAAAAAGAAGAGCTTCAGCATTTAAATGACCGATTTGCAAATTATATTGAGCATCTCCAGAAGAACATCTTCAATAAAGAGTTCACTGGTCATATTGATCTTCTGACGAATTCTTTAAAAGTAAGTCCTTCGTGTTTAAAAAAGACATTCAAGGGACTGAAAGAGTACGTGCATTTTTTTATTTAGCGTTAAGTTTTATGCAAACTTATCACCTAGATTTCAATACTCATACCTATGATAAACCTTAGATCACTTATTTCTGTCCTAAAAGCCAACAGTGTGATCATATTCACGTAATAAGGCCATTGATTTTCTTCCTTTGCTGGTCATGCACTCTAATATTCATAGTTCGAACAATTCCAAAAACTAATGTAATAAATGCTTATTTCGGAACCAGTTTTTGAAATGGAATGCAGCTTCCAACTTCAGTTGAAAGTTTTATTCACTTGAATAACTGATCAGCAAGTTTTCCTCAACCTTTCTTTCGATATGAATCTCAATGACCGTAAATTTCCTATCAAAATTCTGGTAGCTATGACCCAAATTTAATTCATTTATGATACTTTCCGAGTCGCTTTGTGATCCAGTGACGGTGTCCATCGCCCCATGGATTAGACTTGTAGGTAAAAGGTTCATGGAGTGGTCCATTCAGTATCGCTGCCCACACAAAGGCACTGGTTTGCGTGGCACATGAATATTTAAGTGCCCCATCGTACCAATAATTGTGTTTAGATATAATTTAATAATATAGGTAACTCCGTATGGGGCTACACTGGGTATACGAACTGCATGTCCTGATGAACTGAAATCAAAAGATATGTTTCATGTTTCACAATAGTTCTAGTCACTTATTAAGATCATTCAGAAGACTTAAAAGTATCACTTCATCCTGTTATACACCACACTTTAATATTACTACAAGTTAGTTTTCTTGCAACTGTTTTCGCATTTTGACTGGAATCGGTTTAAAATGTAAGTAGTTACTGTTAGGAGTTCACTTATGTTCTCCCGTGTCGACATTTAAACAGCTTCAGTTGACGATAAATTCTAGTTATTATTCATAACCTTATTCATCCTTAAATCCAAATAATCTTCATGACTGTAACTAACCTTCATACTTTACATAACTGTATGCAGAAGGAAATGGACGATCATGTTAAAGTTTTCTCAGACGAAGTTGAATTATTACGCGGAAACTTAAATAAAACTTCACTTGAATTAACGGATGCTAAAATTCAGTTAAAGAAAACCAAATCCAATCTAGATGAGACAACTCAACAACTTGAACGTTCGAAATCCAATGAGACTGAAATGGCTAATAAAATCACATCATTAACTACTCAACTGTCTCAGCTACAGAATCAGCTAATCGCATGTGACGTAAGTTATGTATATATTTATATTTACATTAATAGCCTTGTTTTCAAAGTAGATTTGAACTGTGGCCTTTTTGTAGGATGTTAAGACTAGGGAGCTTACAAATTTTCTTTGACAAGTTAGTAAGTTCAGCTGACGATTCAGCAACATGTACTTCGTGCATGAAACGACTAAAGTTGTATGATAATGGAAGCATTTCAAATTTATTATATAATCGCTTGGTAATTAAAATCAAATCAAATGACCAGGTTTAGGGCAAAGTACATCATGTCGAATTAAAACATATATGAAGTTAGGATTGTTTGTGAAATAAAAGTGTTGAAATTAAGTTGGCTAAAATGAAGTAGTAACTTGAATAAGTTCACACATTAAATGGGATTGTGACATTACTGATCAGAATAAATATGCGTCAGATAGAGAGAGATTATAATGCAGTTGCCAAATTTGATTGGATGTTGACTGAATAATGCCATATAAATTCAGTAAAATTTTCAAAAATGAGTGTGTAAAGCAAATTGATCATTTATTTAAGAGATTAAGTAATGTTGAACCAATAATAACAATAATACCCGACTGTAGTTGCTACCTTGACGTGGTGGTTGGGCTTGCTTATCCTTATGACCCAACAGAGCTATATTGGCTGGGACACATGTTCCTTTAGGTCCTACTATGCCAGACAGGTCCACTTGAGAGCGGTATTAAGATTTTACAAACTTTCCATAAGAAGGCTGTGTGTGACAGTTGTCCCTTGGGCTTTGCGGTCACGCTCCTAGGTTGCTAAGACCAATACTGATCCGATGTCCTTCTCAGGTTCCCTTCCACCCTTCCACGGTGTGGGAATCCGGGAAGTGCCATCCGCCCTCATACCCGTGAAAGCATACGAGACTGAGTCAGTCACAATCAAATCCTTTCTGTACCCAATAACTCTCTTAGCTCCACGACCAACCCTTCTTTCGTTCCTTTATCACTTTGCACTGCTGATGCAAACAATACGAGTTCGCGAAACTTTACTCCTTGTTTCCTGAAATCCAGCTCTAAACTACATATTGGAGCTCTTCATCTTTGAACCTTGTTTCAGATAGGGCAACAGGCTGGAATCTCGCGCCATCAAGATCAAGACCCGAACTTCACACTCAGAACATTGAACACGACAAGTTGAACAGGTGAATCCTAATTTAACCAGCAGTAGTGTCAATGCTATTGCTAGGTTAAAAGTTCAGAAGCCGATCACAACTCGTAACAAACCAACGACGGCATGCTGGTTATGTGGTGGTTGGCATTCTGTACGATTCTGTTCATTTAAGAAGCATAAATGTCAGGTGTGCAACATACATGGACATAAAGAAGGTTATTGTCCACCAAATCGTACGTCTGAGCTCAAGAACAAGCATAAACGTACTCGACATGTGAAGTTAGCCGAGTCTAAATCTCTTTCTCTGCCTTTCAAACAGACTATGACATTCGGAGAAAGTATGTTACCGTCCAGACAAACGGCATATCAGCTCGTCTTCAAATTGACACGGCATCAGATACCACCTTAGTGTCTAGAGAAACGTATAACTTGCTGGGAAAACCGCCAATAAAGCCATCAAAGAAAACGACAAAAAATGCATTAGGTGGTGTACTAAAACTGGTTGGTGAATTACAGTGTGAATTTTACTTCAATGGAACTAACTGTACAGGAATATTTTATCTAACAGAACTGCCAAACCTTGACCTTCTTGGTCTAGATATGTTAGAGAAACTTGGAATAATGGATTTACCCATTAACAGAGTCTGCAACGTATCGTTTTCATCATTGGACACCCCAGTTCTTACAAAGAAGACAGGTGAAAGGTTACAAGAAAAACTCAGGAGAAAGTTTGCTTCTGTTTTGTAGAATAGCCTTGGCCACTGTACCAAGATGAAAGCTCACTTACCAGTGAAATCAGATGCCAAACCTATTTTACGTCCGAGACGTCCTTCACCATACTCTGCTCTTGAGCCTCAACGAAACCTGTCGATGAAGAAGCAGTTCAATCGACATTATGTGGCACAAAGACGGTTGTTCACAGATATGACTCGCACAAACCAGGCGGCTCGTAAGAGTACTGGTGGCAAGGCACCTAAGAAGCAGTTGGACCCTAGCACCAGATCCTACGAATCTGCTCAAAGGGGAGGTGTTAGCGGGACATAGATTGGATTAAAGCGTGACTGAGTTGCTGCACGCTGATTGGTTCTTTCGTATTCAATGAGCGCTAGTCGACACTGGGGAAACATCCTAGAATCCTCACATGTAAAAACTATAAATATACTAACGTATTTTCCTTTTGAACTTCTGTCTTCTAACCTTGTTGTTGGAATATAATCTATTTCCTGTTGAACCGTGTTCTGATTTGGGAGGACGTTCCGAGTGAATTGGTGTCCGAGAATACTAAGCATTAGGAATAGCTGGGTTGTAATAGGAGAGGGAAATATAGCAGTCTCAGAAACGCGCACACAGGACCCGAGTAGAATCATTAATTTGATTTCACATTTTCCAGACAGAGAACCAATTTGGTTTACGCTTCGTGTATCCGGGAGCCCTACTGATGCTTCCCGTGGTCTCTCTGGATTAAATCCTAGGGCAGGACTAGTTCTTTTAGACTGGATCCCAGTAGACAGTCGCTTGTGTACTGTCGGACTAAACGGGACAGTAAGGACTCGTAAAGATAGAGACATTCACCGTTGCTTCTTTGTCGTCTCTGCCTGCGCTCCCACTGACTGAAACTCGGACGAGATAAATGATGAGTTTTACAGGAAGCTTTGAGAACCCTCCAAAACGTTAGGCGCTCTGATATAGTAATAATGGCTAGTGACTTCAATGCTGAAGTAGGTAGACTAAGTGAAAAGGAAAGACACCTTGATGGATCTTATGGTGTTGTGGTTCAAATATCAGATAATGGCGACCGTCTGTTGCAGCTGTGCTCAGATAATCACCTATTTCTAGCAAATACTATGTGGTTATCACCGCTCCCGAACGTCCCATTTCTACGTTTATGAAGAATCGACTGGCCTCAAAAAAATGTTCAGTCGCGCTAGCTGGTTTTTCTAGAATCAATCTTTGTTTAAAAATTCTTACTTGCGCTATACGTAAACGTTCACACTTCTTGTATGGGTAATTCATCTGACTAATTTTAGAAAAAAAGTGCTATTCGTGTTATTAAATGACACCAAAGTATGCCCCTGAATGCTCTGATATGACTGACAGTAAGTAGAGTCCTCTCTCTCTCTCAGAATACTCTCATATGGCTACGCGCGTATTGCCAATGGCAGCAACATCTTGCTAACTTCCTTCTCGTGTCGGTTGTATTGTTTATGAAATTTAGAAGACAAAAGCGAATATCGGGTGCTTTAATCGGGTTGGTGGTGGGTACCTTGGCGGATCCTTCTAGAGGAGTTGAAGAAGCCTGATTGTAAAATAATGGGCTTCAGAATCCTACAAAAAGAATGATGTATGAACCTATTGTTGGTCACGGGCTACCATATGACTGCATCTGATGTTGCTCCATTGCCTCATGGGTTAGACTTTCAGGTCAAAGACTCGGGATGTGTCCTCTTAAGAAAATCATCTGCTTCGGTTTAGGCATTCAGGCTGTTATCCTAGCCCATTCACAAAATCCTTAATTTGTGTGGCGCATAAATATTTAGGTACCCTATTCGGACAAATGTTCATATGTTTAAAAACTAACAACTAACTACTAGATGAAGTATACAATAAAGAATATGCTTAACTCTTACCAACATTTCTCCACAGTGATTGCAATTCTACACATCAAACGGTTTACTACTTTTGGACGTTGATTTACTCGATGCTTACGTTGTTTTCCGGGAAAATGGCTTCTTGAAATCTATTTTATAACTATAATATTATTATCATTATTATTATTATTACCATACTTTTCATTTCTATGTATTTATTGATAATAGAATTACAAAACAGGTTATGATTCTCTAATGAATCAACATAAGATGTTAAAATCTCAATTAGAAAATGAAACTCTATCGCATACCGATACAAAAAATAAGCTACTTACAGCTTTAGAACAATTACAATTTAAAGATCAGTTATTAGAGAAAGTAAGTTATTATTGAGGTTTGGTTTTTCATTTATTTTTTACATGTTATTATTACTAAACAACAACAACATGTGTACTTACATGAAATTGTTTAAAGAGTCTATTTTACTTTCAATAAATCCAATTAGCGCTTACTCATTGATGTCTTTATGATTCTATCTATCTGCTAGTGTATAAAATGAGTTAAGTCAATAAATTATTTCATTCACTAGGCCGTTTGGGTATAAGGTACACTGTAAGTAAAAGGACTAATGATACTACAAGTTCACTCAAACAGAAAGAGAGCAAGGTTCGAGCCTGGGATTCCATGTTCAGAAGTCTAATTTCTTTGAGAGCATCAGACTATCACCTCGCAAGTTTTCAAGTGTTTATGTTATTAGTGTTAGGACGTTCCATAATCTAGCAGAATTAAATACATAATAACATGTATACACATCTATTTTATTATGTGTTTGTTTCTGTAAAATATCGAGACACTTAGCACGTTGGTTATTTTTGGAAACTAAGTTCTGATTGGCAATTTTTTCAAAGTCAAGCCAAATATTAAGGACTTTTGGTATCTGCAAGAGTTAGATACGAAGAAATCTTGGTATATTTGGACGGATTTCTCAAACAACATTAAGATTAACATGTGGATTTTTTAAGTTATTAGAGCTGATCACATGTTCAAGGACAAAACTGACCTCATCCTGGTCACTCCTGTAGGCTGATTTTCGACCTGGACGTGGTTGTATAGACCACATTTTCACACTACGACAGGTCCTGGAACACAGACACACATTTAGGCGTCCTACAATAGTTGTTTTCATGGACCTTAGGGCGGCATTTGACTCTGTGGATCGTGAGGTTCTGTGGCAGTGTCTGCCATTGAAAGGTGTACCAAGGAAGTACATTAACCTCATATAAACTTTCTACTCGAACACCACTGGTCGAGTGAGAGCTTATGGAGAACTGTCATTAGAATTCTTTACTTCAAGTGGTGTTCGTCAGGGATGTCCACTTTCCCCATTCTTGTTTAATTTTGTCATAGACTTGCTTCTAGATATAACATTATCTTCGTCAGATTTTCCAGGGGTGGACCTTCTACCAGGGAAATCGCTTATTGACCTTGACATAGTTCTACTTGGTGAAGACGCTGAGAAAATGCAGTGTCTCCTGACTACTCTAAGCAACGATGCAAGCATGTTCGGGATGCGATTCTCTCCGTCGAAAAGCAAAATGTTGCTTCAAGACTGGCTTGGGGTCCGCGAGACGAAAGTCACCGATGGTTAGAGACCTTGAATGACATGATTCGAAACCGGTTGCAATGGGGCAGGTGTATTTATTCTTCGTGTTCTCTCAAATTCTAATCTTCAGAATTCCCGATCATGTCTGTTTTTCCCTTTCTAAATTTATCTCACTGAACTATGCTTCTTGAATAATATCTTCTATCCTTAATATTCTCCCTTACCGCTAATTCTTCTACTATCTCCACCAATATGGGATTTGAACTGACAGTTGCGTCTCTGTGCTAATTTGGTATGGCAACCTGAACTGATCTACATACGTACGAAGTTCTACATTGTAGGTGACTGACTGATTGACTATAAAAATTCAATGAATTCATATAATCCTGTTGTTTTGTTGTTAGAAAGCTAGAACTTAGTTTTCTCTAAGGTTCTTCATGTTGAAATAATTTATTACGACACCTGATTTTTTTAAGTTTCCCACTACCTTGAGTATTCACACTTAAAGAATGCCGATATATGGTTGATGGTTCGTCGGTTAAAGCTTATAACTCATGAGTTTTAGTTTCAATCTCGTCCTACCAATTTTGATTCAAGAGCTTAAGTAGTATCATCAACCTTAAAAAATATGACTCAAAGTGACGTACGTAAAACTGTAGTTAGTCGTTGAGCATAGATTCATAGTCACTTTAAAATTAGATAAATATATTATTGACAGCATGAATAATGTATAAGCCAGTGAATATAATTCGAAAACATAGTTAGTTAGTTACCTTAAAACCTATTTACAAACTATAACTTATTCCACTAAATCTAGAAACATATAAGTAACAGTCGTTTTTGATAAATGTTGTTTAGTGCTTTTTTTATATATAATTATTGTTTTCTTGTTTTTTTAATTCTCAGGAACGTAAAATTTGGAATAGTGAATCAATCAAATCACATTTGGTGTCGATAACCAAAAATGTTGAAACAAATTCTCATGAGAAACTATGTCATTTATTATCTGAATTACGTTCACAAATGGCACTAGAATATGATCAAGTAAAAAATAAAATCAAAGAAAATGTGGAAGTAAGTTTTAATAATCATTTAATGGTGTTGTTAAGTTCTTTAAGCTAGATGGTTTTGACGATTAAACTTTATTTGGATAACATCTTCAGCACTTTGAAGAAGCTGACAGTGAAAGTTTTGCAGTTAAATCATTAAACTCAGAGAATATAATTCAGAAAGCATGCTGCCTGCGTTTCGAATCCTCTGTTTAAATAGTCTTCTTTATGAGCTCATAATAGAACTGTGGCATGTTCACTTGTTTGCTTCACTTTAGACTGTTGTATGCTGTCCGTTCAAATCTGTTCTGCTTAGTTTGATTGGAGTCTCTAGAAAATGTGCGGCTTAAACCAAAGTAAACAAACCTTATCTTACGAAATTTCACCCTCGCTGTCAAATGTCCTACTGGCTAGTGATTAATATATTTCAGCCTACGAAGTATAAGATAGTTTATTGTTAACGTGACATCATTTTACGGG
The DNA here is from genome assembly GCA_944470395.2 of Schistosoma turkestanicum. Classification (NCBI taxonomy): domain Eukaryota; kingdom Metazoa; phylum Platyhelminthes; class Trematoda; order Strigeidida; family Schistosomatidae; genus Schistosoma; species Schistosoma turkestanicum. The sequence goes on along the minus strand of OX103974.1, from coordinate 10,039,471 downwards.
TCTTGAAAGGAAGAATCTGTCTTCTGACACATTGATTAGTAGTGTTTAGCTTACTCATTTCTAATCGAATTAGTTTTCTGAGGGACGGGTCTTTAACACCGTACCCAAGCCTCCTCTTCTATCCGGGATTGGGACCGACAGGAGCCCCAGAAGAGCTCCTGGCGGAGTTCATATCTGTGAAAGCACACAAGACCGAATCGGTCACAATCAAATCCTTTCTGCACCTAATAACTCTCTCAGCTTCACGATCGACCCTTCTTTCGTTCCTTTATCAACTCGCGCTGCTAATGCAAACGACACGAGTTAGCGAGACGTTACTCCTTGTCTCCTGAAACCCCGTTCTAAACTATATATTGGAGCTCTTAATCTTTGAATCTAGTTTCAAATAGTTCTTTTAGACTGGATCCCAGTAGACAGTCGCTTGTATGCTGTCAGACTGAACGGGACAGTAAGGATTCGTAAAGATAGAGACATTCACCGTTGCATCTTTTTCGTCTCTGCCTGCGCTCCCACTGACTGAAACTCGGACGAGATAAATGATGAGTTTTAAAGGAAGTTTTGAGAACTCTTCCAAAACGTTAAGCGCTCTGATATAGTAATAATGGCTAGTAACTTCAATGCTGAGGTAGGTAGACTAAGTGAAAAGGAAAGACACCTCGATGGATCTTATGGTGTTGTGGTTCAAAGATCAGATAATGGCGACCGTCTGCTGCAGCTGTGCTCAGATAATCACCTATTTTTAGCAAATACTATGTGGTTATCACCGCTCCCGAACGTCCCATTGACTTTTTAACTCTTTACTCAAACCATTTTTTTATATTACTGGAGACTTATGTGGATTCATTATTACGGTGGTCTTCGTGGGAACTTGCTTCACTCTCTGCTAAAACTTATCAATGGTTTTTACCAGTCTGTTTAATATTGTATTAAACTTTCTCAGTTATCCAGTTCTTCTTCAACTCCAGTTTCATCTTGGCCACCACTTACTGGTGGTTCTCACATCTCCCATAGATCAAAACTTCTTCTTGATGCATATGTGATCAGTTTGGTTCTCGGCAGTGTTATCCGGTCTAACTCATATGGCTTGTGTGCGTTTGTGTTGGAATATGGTGTCACCTATCACCATTTTGTTGAAGGCACATAAATTTGCAAATCTCTCACCGTTTCCGTTCAATTCTCCCAGTCTATGTCGTCCCATGGTGTCTTCGTATCAAGTATTGTCCATTCCAACCTTGACGTTTATGTTTCCTATCTGAATAGTGAAGTCCCTTGCTGGTCATTTCTCTACGATTGACTGCGACCTCTCATAGAATTGGTTTTTATTATCTTGATTGTTAACGTTGGTAGGTGCATAGCAATGAATGACATTCATTGTATATCATTCTTCCTTGTTTGGAGGGATGCTTTGATGATCTTGAATGCATTATATTCCTATCCTATAAGTGTATTTCGGCTTATTTTGACAGCATCAGTGCAAGTGATTGTGTGTGTGACGCATTTTCTTCTTGATGATCGTGAAGCTAGTCCTTATTGTGCAGCTTTTGTCCAATTTGTTCGACTAGTTCGAAACACCTCCAGGTTATTTCGTTTGATTTCCGCAGGAACTTGAATATTCCTCCCCGTTGGCCACATTGTTGCGAACACTCCGTGTACCTATAATAATTGTTGCTGTTGTAGTCATAAAGGACATCGGCCTTGTGACGCTGGAGAAAACTCAGCTTTCACCATGAGGCGTCTAAAATACTCTAAATGAAGACCCTTCAACTTCTATGACAAGAAGTACATACATTCGTAGAAGCCAGTTTATATGCGAAATATGTAGACATAGTATTCAATTATCTATCTGCAACGTAAGCAGGTTTTTGACTATTTTTTCTGGTTGTTTTTCTTTTCTGGTTTGCAAAATACTCTATTTATCCTCTTCATTTCAATCAATCATTTCTCTTATTGCAGCAACCTTTTAGCGACTCTTTGCTGAGTACTACTTGTAAGCCACTTAATGGGTAGCATCCACCATAGTTGTATAATTTGCTTTGATTAACTTCGGTTTCGAGCACTTTTCATGGCCAGTATCAGTCTGAAAATAACGTAAAACATAGTTACTGAACGATTTCAATTTTTGATCAAGGGATTTTAAGGAAATTTGTGTAATTTGTGTATTGTGTTCCTACCAGATTGGTCGTATTTAAAGTAGAACTGCGAATCAGGGCATATTAAACAGTTATTTCATCATCGACAGTTTTCACCAACGGCCCCCCACTAGTAATCTAATTGATGATGGGAGTTAAAATTGTACTTGTGGAAATTGACTACATGTTTCTAATGGCTAAGCGTTTACCATGAGTGCCAAAGCTTATGGGTTCGATACCTAACCGGATCGTGCATGTGTACTTCTGCGTAGTTCCATATTAGGAGGAATTGATTCTATCTGATTGTAAATGGCACCCTAGCAGGAGTCGTGGATGCGCACTGCCGAGGAGTCCCATACCAGGACGAAACGGCCGTCCAGTGCTTCCAGGTTTCTAATGGTGGTGTAACATTGATCGGTTCATGGTTTCAAAAATGTGTAACTTAACAATCTTCACAACCCCGTAATGCAAACATACAAATTCCAGTTTTCATCAATTTTGTAGTAGAAGCTGACGTATCAATAGATTGTTGAATCAACTAAACATTTTGTTAGATATTGTATTGAATTTAACTGTACAACAGATGATAAATATTTTCATTAAGTGATTGAAAAGTAAACTTTTGTTTTGTGTTTTTTTTTGTATTTTTTCTTGCCTTCTTGGTAAATTGTAAGATAACTTTAAATGCAGAAAAATTACGATCAAATTCACTTGAACAAAATCTTAAAAACAAAATTCTTGAATGTCAACACTTATCTCAATTAATAGCGTCTCAGACAAATGACTTAGATAATTGTCGTAAAGAATTGGAAGCTAGTCGTAAACAACTGAAAGATTTTGAACAACGATTACAAATTACTGATAATAAATTACATGGAATAGCCAGTGAACATCGGTCAGAAATAGAACGTTTATTAGGACTACTAGCGGACAAATCAACTGAATGTGCTGAATTAGCTGGGATTAAAATTCAGTTAGATGCTGAGCTTGCAATGTATAGAAAATTGTTAGAAAGTGAAGAATCTCGGTAAGTTTTTAATTTATTTGTCGTCTTCATCAGCTTATGATTTCGTAATTAGATCATTGACTTAAACATCACTCTACTTATTGAAAGCATCAACATTATTTACTTTCAGAGTCATATTTCAGTGCAAATGAATTCTCTTATATGAAGTAAATTGTAGTAGCATATCCTGTAAGTAACTTGGTTGAAGCGACAGCTTAATGATTAAAATTCTCAAATTGTAATCATTAATTTCCAGGTTTGAAGCTGAGTGGTAGTCATAGGAAGTAAATAACTACTACACATGCAATTTGAAGCTAACCCTTAAGCTGTCGAACGCCGAGTCTTAGTTTAACCAAAGTCAGAGCAGGTAAGCTACTTGACTTGGTAAACTTTGTCTATTTCTAAAACCTAAACTAACACCAATAGTATACAGAAAACAGGAATTAATACACTCTATTAAAGAGGAAAAAGACCAACACAAATTACATTCCGAACAGTAGCTGGAGGACAGGAAAAATGAGCCAGCTGATTCAATACCGTTTCTGACGAACGTCAATGATTATGGTTGGTGAATAAATTAGACAGAGTCATACAAGGTCAAGGTGGTGGTGGTCAATCAGTTAGTCAGTTACAATGTAGAACTTCGTACGTACGTACATCCATTCAATTTGCCATACCACAATAGCACAGAGACGCAATCGTCACTTCAAATCCTATTGTAGTAGAGGTAGTAGAAGTATCAGCAGGGCTTGGAGAGATAAGGGTTCGAAGATATTACTCAAAAAGTGTAATCTAGTGAAATAAACTTAAAAAGAGACTGATAAAGGTGACGAGGAATTCAGATTAGAATTTGAGAGAACACAGAATGGATGTGCCTTTGCTATTGCACAAGATTTTGAGCCATGTGACTTAGTGGATTTGTGCCATGTTTTGATTTGACCGACCCTAGCTTTCTTCCAACCTATTCCTACACCACAAGACATGGCTCGACAAGTTAGTCGGTGAATGTGGTAGTGGACGCTTGCTACTATCATTGGTGGGTTTGTTTATCGATTACACCTTACACTCATAGTCGTAGTCGTACGACTACGGGCTGGTCTCTGTAGTTCTATCGTTGATGGCTATTCCGTAGGTTTTGATCCATCAATTCTGTGAATTAGCATTTAAAGCTGTCTAACAGCTTACGCGTTTCTGTTTGTTACCTCTCTTGATGGTATAAACCGGTCTGCATCACGATGGCCATGTGTGGTCCTTCCCACTACGGGAGCAGTTTTCGTAAACCAAGTCCACCGCTTGCTATCCGTTTTCTTCCTATCCATCTTACCTGATCTACTACTGAGAAGAGCTTCTGTTGCGTCCTTTGATACTACCACTCGGCTCTATATACGTCCATTCTCTGTCCCTATCGTACGTTCATCGCCGCTTGTTTTCCCTCGTTTTTGCACTGTGTTAAATCCATCTATGCAGTTACAATTATGTCTTATTGTCCCCTGGTAGATGCGGTATTCTGCCGTAAATAAAATGGAGCGACGACCTTTTTGTTCCGCTTTGAGCCGACGCACAATGAGCTAGTAATATCTCTAAGTCCGTCTCTCAGTTACTCCCTTTCCACGGTTATTTCCTACTGTTAGCCCGTTGTTCTGTAAATGGTACAGGATTGTTCAGATTCTCATGATGTCCTCTTGACCTTGGTAGAATGTAAGCTCGACGCTCTCTAAACGTGTATTTTGTTCTGTCGCTATTGTCTGCTACAATGTTCTGCATTACTACTTCCGTCACAATCTTTCCGCGTTGGTCCGGAGTAGTAATCGCATCCATCTAACGCGTAGCATGTTCTGTCATCAACAGGTACCGATTACCGTTCCATGTTTGCGAAAATGGCCCCATGATATTTATTGATCATATATCAACTGTTGTTACCGCAGTGAGCTCTAAAGACGTATTTATACATCGATCTTATTTTCATAATCTAGCATTGGGGGCGGGCAAGTACATACTTCGTCATAGCTCCTTTCAGTTCTGGCCAGTACGCACTTTGTCGCAGCAGGTCAACTGTTATTGCCAATACCTGTATGTGCTAGTTGGTGGGGTTCATGGGCCATTCAAAACGTAATTGTCTCTGTTTGTCTGTACATATACTAGATCATTTCCATATGCCTTCACGTTCCTCAGAATTCCGGAGTACATCAGTCTTCTGAAAGTAAGAGGCACTCGTGCCATCTCGCTTGTTTTTATTGGTAGTTTCCAACATCCTGACCAGAGGTCCGATACTCTAAACACTGGGTTGATGTAAGCAGTCTAGAGTTTATACCACTATTGGGATCGTACAAAGTTTCAACTCAATTATTCTGTTTAGTTTTCTGAAGTTGACGCAGAATCTATAATTCGCATTAGACTTCCCCACTAGTAGGACAAGTGAATATTATGGACTATCTGTTTCCTTATTTGTTCCACCCTTCGATATTTCTCCCGCCTGACAATTTACTTCCACTTCCAGATAAACTGGGATCCGATGTATATGAAATGTATTCGAGTGACTCTAGGTGTTTCGTGGGTCATTTTTTCACATCAGCCCTATGCTCCACCGTCTTCAGTGATCAGACTTCCGTATTTTACAATCAACGTCCTAATATCGTATTCATCGTTTCAAGTTAAGGTTGGGGTTCCTAGCTCCGCTATCTCACTGCTTTTATGTATGGTGAACTATCCGAACTGGCCGAAACGTCCGTCCAGTGCTTTGATGTTTCTAATGCTAGTCTAACATTGATCGATTAATGATTTCAATTAAACATATTTAAATTACAGTTTGATTCCATTGAAGTCATTTGTTAAAAAATTGTATTCCGGTTATTTGTTTAGAGAATTTAAGAGGTTAACAGTAAACCTTAGAATGTGTTTAGTTTATGAGTCGTATTTATTAACAACATACAGTGTTCTTAGCTTATTGTATATTTTGTTGTAGAGTTAGATGCACAAAGACCATGTTCTTAATATATTTTTTCTCTTTTAGATAGACAAAAATAACCGTGAATTTTATTCTATTTTATTTTTAGCCTTCATCTTACTCCTGAGAAACGAATCTTAACAGGTAAATCAATTGTTCAAACAAATATCTCTCGTAAAAAACATTCATATAATGATGATATGTATACAACACCTACATTAACATCAAAACTACAATATCAACCAACTGGTAGTCGTGTTCATGATGTTGATTTAGATGGTACAGATGCTGCTAACATGAATCAACGTTATTCATTGATAAAGCAACGTGAAATTTCCAAAACAAATATGGAACTTAACTTACGTGATTCTCGCTTATCTACACTTTCTTCTTCATCGTCAAATTTGATTGGAAATTCATTACGTATAACATGTCGTGCCGATGGTCCAATACATTTTGCTAGTGCAGATCCTGGCGAGGGTTTATTGCGTATTTACAATGCTAGTGAAAAAGTGAGTGTTACAAGTAGTTTGATTTATATATTAATAGATTTTTATGTTTTATGTGGAGTCATGCAATGATGTGATATATTAGAGTATTAAAATATTATTATTATTATTATTATAGCTGTTTACATGTGCGTACTTTTTTCATGCATGTTTCCATTTTACAATCAGGCTATTGATTTAAGTAATTGGCATATGTACGCTGGGCCAACCCATGAAGGCTCATCGGACTATGTAAAACTGTATACATTTCATGAACCTCGAATCCTACAGCCACATACAGAATTACAAGTAAGTTAATATGTAATTTATTTTCAATCAACCATTCTCATATTTACTGATATTTTAATTATTTTTTTTTTGACGATTTTTAATTTTACATCACTTTCAACCTTTTTTGGTCTAAAATTGATTATTAGTTAATTGGTATTTGGATAGGTAATTTGTGAAGATGATACAGAATGCTCATATTTTTAATCACAAACCAATAGTGAAAACGTGAAAGCCGTTTCGTCATAGTATGGGGCATCTTGGTGACAGTCCGCATCCATGATTCCATCGGGAATGAGTTCGAGGTCTCCAGTGGATAACTGTCTCAGAGCCGACATAGTTCAAACTTTACTATTCACAGACTCTTAACAGAAATCTAGGAGTTGCATATTGAAACTAGCCACTAGTAGTAGTAGTGAGCCATTAACTACTATTGTATGATATACTATTTGTAATCTGTTGCAAGCTTGTTATTCAATCTCCCCTATTCACAGCCACTTTTTAGCTTGATTATGTGTAACTTTTATTTTTTGTTTTATTGTGTTGGTGTAGTCGAGTATGTCTATATATATGTGAACTACGTATGTTTGGAATATATATTATTTGTACAGTAGAGGCTAACCATCGTTTTCTGGGCAGGGCAGTGAGAAAAGCTACCGCACAGAGGGCCAATGAGAACTGTGCAGTGACTCAAGGCTACTAGTGCTGATTGGCATTTCATTGGTTAGCTCAAGGCCAAGGTCTGTTTAAATCGATATTGTGGTTGGTGGTTTTCTAGCTCGGTATTAATGAGTGGCTGTCAAGTTATAACGTGTCCCGGAATCATCTCACTTTTTTTAAGAGTAGTAATATTTTGGGTGTAGAGATTTCATGCAGTCTTCTATAAAGCTATAGTGCAAATGTTTATACACTCCGAATTAAAGAATTACCGTACCACGATTAATTTAATGAAATCCTGTTCCGGGATCCTATACATTTTCTCTGTCACAAAAGATTTCAGTCTATTACTACTAATGGGCGCGCTATTAGTAGTAGTTAATGATTTGTTGCAAATTATACGAACAAACTGGTTCATTTATGATTAATTGTAATTTCAAGTTTACATGAATTGTTATCCAAAATTGAATATCATAAATGGTATAGCTTTTATCTTGTTATCGAAATTTGAATGCATATCTGGCATAGCATTTTGTTTGTCTATATCATGTTTCATGCAGGTTGACGCATAAATAAGTGTTAATTATCGCTTACTCTCAAGTACGCAGAAATTATAAACGAGTTGTTAAATTATGATAAAAGTAAACAAAAGTTTTTAGTTGAATCGTATCTATTTTTAAGCACAGCATTCCAAGTTATACAACCACAGTAGATTTCTCGATTGAATTAAATCTATCATCTCTTTTTTGAATTATTCATTGTATAGGTTTTTTTTTGCTTTGCATCTGAACCTTCACAAGTCTCTTCTGCTAAACGTGCCCGGTATGATGTTGCTGGAATTTTACATTTAATCACTCCAGTATCTGTTTGGAATCCTTATAGTAGTTTAATTGCACTACAAGATTCAACTGGTTTGGTAAGAGTTTCAATATTCACATAAATGATTGATGTTTTAATGAGAAATAAAATGTTTTAATTCGATTTTAAAATATGATTATTGGTGAATTGTATCTGTTGTATCAATCCCTTTGGTCGATACTTAGGCATGATGAACCAAAAGGAAGGATTTAATTGTGACCAACTTGATTTTGTGTGCTGTAAAGGGTATGAGGGCGGATTTCACTTCCCGGCTGCCTACACTGTGGGTGTTTCTAGAGGAACTTGAAAGGGAAGGTAGATTCGTGTTGGTCTTAGAGATCTGGAAGTGTGACTGAAAAGCCCAAGGGATAACTGCTTGAGGTCGGTCATACATGGCCTTTTTACTGGAAGATTTTGAAGTGAGATCTCCGCTCTTCAAGTGGCTTTACTACCGGATATGGAAATACGTGAGGTAGGGTGAGGTGTGACATTTTTAGGGTCGACCTTTTCTAACCCTTCCTTCTTGTGAGGAGGCAGCATCGCTATAGATTCTGGTTGTTCGAGGGAAACACCTTGCTGAAATTGCACCCCTCTACAGTCAGCATTACGACTTCGCCATCAAACCTTGAGTAGGTGCTTTTAGTCTCATCGTTCTCCAATTGACCTACCTGTCATGGTAAGACCTACAGGAACATATGTCCCAGCTAATATAGCTTGGTTTGTTTATCATGATAGGCAAACCCAATCACCACTTAAAGAAAAGCGCCTACGGTCGGATAGGTTTGAACCAGCTGCAGATCGTGTGAATCAAAAGTTATGCCACAGTACACTAACAGTGTATTTTTAATTCTATAAATTTATCATCTTTTTATATCCTTTATAATTAATGAGGGAGACCAAAATTTATGGAGACCTTTAAACGATACTAAAATGTTCTTAAGAAACCCACTTACTATAGTTGAACTATGTTTGTGAATTAGTGTGAGGAGTTGCGACTAAAAATTAATTATGAGTTAGAATGAGAATCTAGTATGACTCCTTAGCACAAGTATACAATAAGATAAATCAATGAAAGAATTATTAGTCTTGTTTATAATATTAAGGTCAGATACACTGTAATGTTTGTTAGTTAAATATAAAGGATAATAATAATAATGATTAATCTGAGATTAAACTAATTTTAAGTAGTGAGAATTCGACTAAAATCCTGGTTGGTTCACATTGATTGATCAAGATTTAATATGCATTAAAACCTTTTCTTGTCAGCAGTATTACTATCATTCATTCACTTGTATTGTGTTTCAGTTTTTATTTGAGCCATTTTTTCCTGGTGATGTTTCGTTCTCTGAGCTGGATGTTTTGGTTGTAGAGCTTTCATTGTTCTTCTGAACAACATCATCAGCACAAACTTCAAATAGAAGTGAAGTTCTTGTTCTGTTAACCTCCATCTTGATTGGTTGCGTTTGACCTAAAATCTGTCGTTGTTTGCAGCTTTGTTTTGATTGTATCCTCCTTTTGATCTGTTTCTTGATCCTATGTCGCCTATGATTTTTCTGATTGGTTGATAAATTGGGTCAGTGTCGATGTGTTTGTTAATTGCTGATTAACCTGAGTGCCAAGCTTCCAAAAATTCTCTAGTGTTCTTTGTCCTCCCCCTATCCAGTATTTCCACATTGTTCCAATCAAATGTGTGTCCATAATTGTCCGTATGTATTGATATAAGGGAAGAATTGTCGTGGCGTTTGATTGCTAATTGGTGTTCACGTAAACGAAGCTGAAGAGGCCGTCCACTCAGTCCTATGTAGTGTTTTTCACAGTCTGAGCAATTTGTTTTGTAGATGATATTTAGTTTTTCTTCCTTTATCATTTTGTCCCTTGGTCTACATCTCTTTATCTTTAAGGATCATTGTACAGACTATAATTACATGCTCTAATTGTCAGTATTGGTCGAATTCTGTCTCTTTTTTTCTAACACAGTAGTACGCCTAAAATATTATTAACGGCTTACTGTGGTTTACTGTATTTAGTGTTCCGATTTCCGGAAGAGAGAGAAGTACAGCAGAAATCGCCACACAATGATTTCATATCCGTTAATCTGTACATATGTTTCACTATTTAGTTGAATTTTATTGTGATACTTATTTTCGCTTAGACCATTTTATAATTTAACTGTTCAATAGGTTCGAGCCACTTGTGAAATGGAATCATGCGCTAAAAATTCAGAAATAACGCCAAAAGCATCAGATCCTGCTGACTCTGATAGTGATAAAGACGGTTCCAGTGATAAAGTGTCATCAGTTGATTCAGTTAATGAATTATCTACAACTAATGATCTACAACAACAAACTGTAGACGATCACAATGTCAACAATGCAGTAGTAAGAATAACACGTTCAACAAAACAGGCAATTACAACATCTGAAAGTTACGGTAAATATTTTGATTTGCCACAACAGGTTAGCTCAATACGAGTTCGCAATGATATCTGGCCAAATGAAGTAAGTATTTAAATTGTATCTATCGTGTTGGAAACTCCTTTCTCACTATAAATGTTAGTGATTTTGTTTTGAATGGTATAACCTTGAAAAAGGAATTAAAATTGTATTCCAAGCATTTTTGGCTCAGTGAATTAAATAATAAATATACATCAGAATCAAAAACACGTTGGAACAGGAAAAGATTATATTCCAAATAGCAAGGTTAAATGGAAATACGGAGGCGAAGGCAAAAATAGATACAACGTTAGTTTCTTTATAGTATTTACATGAGAACCTTCTGGATGGTAATTCACCTGATCGACTGGATTAAACTTAGCCAATCAGCGTGCAGCTAACAACACAAGAATTTTCTACCCTGTTCTCCAAGTATCGATCAGGCGCTGGTTGGATAGGAAATAAGCCAATCAGCGCGCAACAATGTAGTCATTCTTCAATTCCATCTATGTCTCACTAACAACATCCCATAGACATCATGGACAGTGTGAGGTGTATGATATCGTAAAAGAAGTGTAAAGCAATATACAATTTTTCAACGAAACATATGACGATCTCTAGTATTTCAATTTCATGTTTCATTGTAGTAATGTATATATCTCCAGAGTCAGTCAGTCAGCCAGTGACAACCTAGTACTTGGTACGTACGTACATACGTACATTAATTCAGTTTGCCATATCTTCAGACGCTTCCGGGAAATAAGTATCATTTCGTAGGATTTAGTCAATTGTTTTGCTCAAAAATTCCACATTATGTACTTTATAATGCTTATGTCAAACGATGCGTAGTTTAAGTATGGTTAGTTGAAATAGTTTAATACATGATGGGTCCGTCAATCAGTTCACTTAATGTAGGAGGTTTGAGGAGTTTTGTTACCTACTGACTGATGGAATAACAAAAAGCTTAATATCATGTATTGCACCAGGGGTATATTCTCATCGGTGTATTGCAAATGATGAATACACATGATAATCTCTACGAGTCTGTAGCATTGCATCAACCTCCTTAAATAAAGAAGACAAGGATAGGTTGGAATTAAATGATGATGGCTACTGGTCGAGTGAGGGCATATGGCGAACTGTCACCGGAATTCTCTACATCAAGTGGTGTCCGTCAGGGATGTCCACTTTCTCCATTCTTGTTTAATTTTATCATAGACATGCTCCTAGACATAACATTATCCTCGTCTGAATTTTCAAGAGTAGACCTTCTACCAGGTGGCTCGCTTATTGACTTAGAATATGCCAATGACATTGTCCTACTTGGTGAAGATGCTGACAAAATGCAGAGTCTTCTGACTACCCTAAGCAACAATGCGAGCATGTTCGGGATGCGGTTTTCCCCCTCGAAATGCAAAATGTTGCTTCAAGACTGGGTTGCATTGGCACCTGAACTAGTGATAGGGAGTGAAGTAGTCGAGCGTGTAGATCACTTCACTTATCTGAGGAGTCTCATCAGTGCCGATGGCCCGGTGACTGACGAAATCTCAGCTCGGATACAGAAGGCTCGATTGGCTTTTGCCAACCTGCGTCACTTATGGCGTAGGCGAGATATCCGTTTGCTGACTAAAGGACGAGTGTACTGCGCAGTGGTTCGCTCCGTCTTACTTTATGGCTGTGAAACATGGCCAGTGAGAGTAGAAGATATTCGTAGGTTACTGGTATTCGATCATAGGTGTCTTCAAAGCATTGCTCGTATATCGTGGGACACCCGAGTGAGCAACGCTGTTATTAGGAAACGGGTGCTAGGTAAGAATGGCAGATCAATCGATGAAGTATTGAAACTTCATCAGTTGAGGTGGTTGGGACATGTGTTGCGTATGCCCAACCACCGACTGCCTCGTCGAGCCTTGTTTTGTAGTGTAGGAATAGGTTGGAAGAAAGCTAGGGGCGGCCAGACCAAAACATGACAGAAATCCATGAAGTCATTGACTAGTGGACTTAGCCATGTCGGTAATTGTCGACTAACTGGTTGGGGTCTGCGTGATTGTAGTAATCGTTGTTTAGATAGCTTGAATGACATGGCTCAAAATCGTTCGCAATGGCGCCGGTGCATTTATTCTCTGTGTTCTCTCAAATGCTAATCTTCTGGATTCTTCAACCCCTCTAGTTTCGACTCTCTAAACTTTTCTCACTGAATCATACTTCTTGAATAGTATCTTCTAATCCTAACCTCTCCGATTACTTCTAATTCCCTTACTACCTCTTCTACTATTGGATTTGAATTGACGATTACTTCTCTGTGCTGATGTGGTATGGCAACATGAACTGATGTACTTATGTACAAAGTTCTACGTTGCATCTGACTGACTGACTGACTTTTAAAAAAATACTCTGTGAGCATTACTAATGGATAATACAGTGAAACGATCAACAATCTAAAGTAGCTTCATGATGTGTTTAATTTCAGTGCCTCGTGGTCTTAAACAACAACAATAATAATAATAATGCCTTATACCCTAGCCGTTCCTAGATAGCGCGAGACTTAAATCTACATGACAACTTGTAGACATGAGAAAGGCGCGTTATTCAAGAAGAACGATTTACTCTATGGGCTAGGTTATTTACAGAAAATCAATATAGTAGGAGAATAGGTAAATATCCAGTGAAAACCATGACTCCTCGTTCTCTAGATGCTTCTACTATGATGGTTCTACTTGACACAGATTAAATACAATCTTTCTAAGCGTTTCCCGAACCACTATAAACTTTTCCGACGATTCCTTGGGAAGCTCCCTAAGCACATTGTAGACGCTAAACTCGTGTCTAAAAACCAGTAGCTTGTAATTTTTTTAGGACTCATATTTGTTGATTCAACCAATCGACATCATAATTTCTAATCACTCAATCTTTTTCTTTTTAGTCCCATTTTTCGAGAGAAGGATCACGTGCATATGTAAGTAATTTATGTATTAATCATATCATAATACTTATTAGCTCACTTTTTAAGGCATTCTTTACTGATGCATATAACTCTGGCAGAATTGTAGTCTGAACCTCCTATTTAACAAGTTATTTAATCGGATTATTTTTTTTGTTAAATTCCTCACTCTTTGTGTACATTATCATCATCATCAGCAAATTGTGTATTCAGTTCAATAAGTCTGATTTCCCTTGTCCTTTTTTTCGCCATCATTTGTTTGATAATGATGCTATGGTTAGGCGTTCGCGCACAATACCGAAGGTCCCGGGTTCGAATCCTGCGAGGTGCAGGAGTCGTGGATGCGCACTGCTGATGAGTCCCATACCAGGACGAAACAGCCGTCGTCCAGTGCTTCCAAGTTTCTAATGGTGCTCTAACAATGATTGATTGATGATTTCAAATGTGTAAAAACAGTAATCACCATAACTCTACATTGGTTAGTTAATAGGTTATTTCGAATAAATAAAGAAAACGAATGATGGCCTCTCCCTTGATGCCCAGCATCATATCTTTTCGATGAAATGAATGTAATCGTTATCCATAACCGATTTGATTTGGTCACATATCACTTATTACTGTTTGAAACACAAAATATCAATAAACAATTGTATCTTTCTATTGTTAGTATTCTTCAAGAAGTGTATATCATCAAGTAGGCTAAAGTTACAGATAATAATCATGGAAATGAGGCGGTGTGTTGCCCTGAAGTTAGTGCTGAAGCGAAGAATATCGGTTCTGAATGGATGATGCAATAAGAGTGGTTTGAGTACTAGTAGACATGTGAAAGAAGACTGTCAATAATCCTGTTGTTTTGCTAACGGATGTTTTGGCCAGTAAACTGTATCTCCTCCAAATAAGTCACTTATTCCATCTGGTCTCACCGTCTTCGTTCGTCACAATGGAACTGGATCCCCTGACGGTGTCCATCGCCTCATGGATTAGACTTGTAGGTCAAAGGTTCAAAGAGTGGTCCAGTCAGTATCGCTGCCCACACAAAAAGGCACTGGTTTGCGTGGCACATAAATATTTAAGTACCCCTTCGTGCCAATAATTGTGTTTAAATATAATCTAATAATATCGGTAACTCCGTATGGGGCTACACTGGGTATACGAAACTGCATGTGTCCTGATGAACTGAGATCGAAAGATATGTTTCATATTTCACAATAGTTATAGTCACTTATTAAGATGATTCAGTCAGTTGTAAACAATACAACCGTCACCAGAAAGCGATAAGCAGAGCTTTATTGACAGTCACTGTATGCGCTTGGCTAAATGAATGCATTACTGTATGTAACTAACCTTCATACTTTACATAATTGTGTGCAGAAGGACATGAATGATCATGTTATAGTTTTCTCAGACGAAGTTGAATGATTCCTCTGAAACTTTAAATAAAACTTCACTGGAATTAATATAGATGCTAAAACTCGGTTCAATAAAAAAATCACATTCAATCTAGTCAATGAGACCGATCGATTAACGAAATGAATTTCACAAATGTAACCTAAGTGGAAGCCGATCACTAATGTTGTATTCGTTTCATTGTTTCATTATTATATTTTCCTTTTTTCCTTTGTTACAGACATGTGAAATATTATAATTGATATAAGAGAAGAAAAAAAATACTCTATGAAAATGAACAATTCTCTCTATTTCCTTTATTTAGTTTACATCGAATCAACTCAACATTACAATGCACATGTATACACATGCTTATCATTATCATGTCGGATGTGATTGTCATTTTATTGCTTTACACAGTGAAGATTATTAAAATGACCTATAACAAATTATACATCATATCACATTATATCATATCATATCATATCCATTATGTTCATTCATTTATGTGCTTCATTGACAAAAAAAATTCATTATTATTTTTTGCTATTTTTTACATTTTGAATACATTTACTTATTTACTTTACTTTACTTTAATTTTTTTTTCACAAAACAAGGTTATCACTTCTGCTGTGTTTCTTCTCTTTTCTTGTGTTATCTTCAGTTCGTTTTTGTATCTCGCTTTACTCAGAAAAAAAAACAAAACAAAATATTTTGATGAATTTGTATCGTAAAATTTTCTAGTCTTTCTTGCTTTATTATTATTTATTATTATTATTATTATTTATTGATGTTTGGTAATTTTTTCCGGTGCTGCTGTTGTCTCTCTCTCTCTCTCTACTAACTAGGAGTTATCAGTCTGATGAGATCGTTGTTATGATGTTATTATATTGCTAGTGGTAGTACAAACTTTTGTGATATATCTTTTTTTTTAAAAAAAAGAAAATTATGAATTCACGCTGTTGGCATCGATTTTTACATTTAGAAGATGTGTGTTGGTCGAAAATGAGAACACACACACACACACAAGGGCATTTATCAATTGTGATTACATTTCATTGGTGCTACAATTTCGATCACATTTATATTCTGTTCCATTTCTATGCAACATGTTGTTCTTGTTGTTGGTGGTGGTGGTGTATTTTCATATCTTGAGTCTCCGATAGTTGTACACACATGAAATGTCCTTGTGTGAACGGATGTGAACGGATCAATTGTAAACTTTTGCTTACTCTGTTGTGGTAGAGTGTTTGCACATGCGATTATCATATTGTCTATCAATAAAATGATCGATCAAATGGATACATAATGAATTCATTCAATTGACTAATTGATTTTTCATAGTTTCAATGTCTAACACTGTAACAAAATGCCGATTATTTCAACTGCTTCATTGCTTCTTCTTGACTATTTGTGTAAAAAAAAAATATATTCAATATATGTATACTGTCTGTTTACCTATGAGTTGTTTTTAATTTGAATGATATAAAACTACCTTTACATGCGCTGTGTGTGTGTGTATATATATATATATATATATATATATATATATATTTATCCAACGAGTCATTGCAGAACTGATATGTGGCTAAATTAACTCAAATATGTATGTTTGTTAAGCATTTTGTTGATAACTGGTGTAGGGGGGGTCGTTGGTGGTGGAAACGACTAATGAATCTCTAAACTTTATCTTCAATCAGAATGGAAATGTTCGACAATCTCATCCAGTAGTTTTGTATCGAATTCTTCAATAACATTCTATTTACTGACTGAGCATAATCTACTTTTATTATTATTATTATTATTATTATTATTATTATTATTATTATTATTATGTGGTAGTTCAATGACCAGCCTATCAAATGGGTATGAATATCAGTCATCTTTAGCATTGTTAAATCCTATCTAGTTATTCTATCTTGAATTGTCTAGTAGAGGGAATTCACAGCTTTCTATTACATATTTAAATGAATTTATTTATCGAAATATAACTACTAACTTTTATGACATAATAAATGACAACAGATCATCTTTTGCTTGCTCAGAATAAGACAAATTCTTTAACGTCAGCATTTTATTTAATGCGTTTGATTAAATTGTCATGGCATTCATAAAATTAATCAGCTTATTGTTCTGAAAGTCTTCAATGAGAATTCTAATATTCCAGTGGTACTAGCCTTCAGTATCTATCTATTTATCCACTCGCAGATCTCATATGTAGATATCCAAAACATTGAATTCCAAGTTCAATGGTTAATTGTGTTAGAAACCGCATAAAGTTTGTGATCGATTGATGATACACATTTACTGATTTTGATGAAAAATCATTGTGCTTTTTTGTTGAAATTGAAGGACTTTACTGTTGATTTACTCATCAATCTATCCAACTTCAAAATTTACAATATGAAGAAACAGATAGGGATATTATCATAGCTTTTTAGATAGAATCCCGTTGTGATTTGTCAATTATTTATTCTAGCCTCTATATATATTCCTCTTTTTCCATGATAACATTTCAGATTTTCTTTTTGGGAATTTTAGGCATCATCAAGTAAGATTTCTCAATCAAGTCAAAAAACTTTGACTTCATTTTTCTCTCGAACATCAACAACACCGATTCAAGGGGATCTAAAACGGAAATTTAGTTCATCAGAATGTGAAACCAACGATTCTGATCCACCTTCCAAACTTCCATTCAATGACGAGAATAAATCGCCTTCTTCTAATACGACAGTTTCATCACCATCAACTAGTTAGTGATTCGATATTATGCATTTTTTTGTGATTACTTATTTCTTATTGTGTTTGAACTCGATTATTTGATAGGAATTTGTGTACTTGTGTTCTTTGTTACTTTGCTAAATGCTCTTATTTTATCATACGAATGAAATACATTTCTATTAGAGTTTATAGTTTACCTGATATTCACAGTTATTGATTAACAGGTTTTCTTAAAAAGATATAAAACAAAATTTTTCGCATACCCCTTCGTAGAACATAATTCACTGATCAGCAATCTCTCTCCTACTACTATGTTCTGGACTGTCATTTCCAGTTACTCTCAGGTGCTTTTGAGAGTAACTGGTGCTTTTAATGTCTATCTAACTGTTGGCACAATGTGTTGTTTGACCTTCCTTTTCGTTTGCCTTGAAAATTGCAAAGTAAAGCATGCCTGATTACACAGTTTGGTCATTTCCAAAACATGTGTCTTATCCATCTCTAGCGCTTTGTCCTCTGCTAGGACCCTGTTTGTTTTCTCCCGCGCTAGGTTGTTGCTGATTGTATCCGATCAACAGGTCGACAGTAACTTGCATAGATAGACAAATGCTAATAAATACCTGTATCTTTTAGATAGTGGCTTTCGTGGTTCCCTGAATCCCAGTTGTATTTGTATTGAAAGTTGTGACTTTGGTATTTTGGTTGACAGTTGTTTAGAGTTTCTGGTATTCTTCTCTTATAGAATTTATCTTTATTGTCTTGATTTTTATATCGTTGGTGGGTGTATAGCAATGAATGACATTCACTGTATACCTTCCTTCCTTGTTTTGAAGGATGCTTTGATGATGCTGAGTGCATTGTATTTCGGGTTTATTTTGACAGCATCAAAGCACTAGCTCTAAACATCTTCAGGTTGTATCTTATGATTTCCTCAGCAACTTCAAACAGTTTCCTGGTCTTTTAAAATGAAGCATCATAACTTTTCTAAATAAGAGTTTACTTACTTACAGGGTGGAGTTTCAACGATATTATTATTATTATCATTATTTGTATATTATACAATCGCATGTGTTTTGTGATCTCTTTCTTTCTTTCTTTCTTTCAAAATCATATCTGCTCTATCCTGATGACTCTTAATAATAATACCCCACTGATATTGTTCTAATCAAAGGACGAGTGTACTGTGCAGCAGTTCGCTCCGTTCTCCTATATGGCTGTGAAACATGGCCGTTAAGAGTAGAAGATGTTCGTAGGTTACTGGTTTTCGATCATAGGTGTCTTCGAAGCATTGCTCGTATACCGTGGGACAACCGAGTAAGCAATGCCGTCGTTAGGAAACGAGTACTAGGTAAGGATGGCAGATCAATCGATGAAGTGGTGAAACTTCATCAGTTGAGGTGGTTGGGACACGTGTCACGTATGCCGAACCACCGGCTGCCTCGACGAACTTTGTTTTTTAGTGTAGGAGTAGGTTGGAAGAAAGTTAGGGGTGGCCAGACCAAAACATGGCAGAAATCCATGAAGTCATTGACTAGTGGACTGAGCCATGTCAGTAATTGTCGACTAACTGGTTGGGGTCCGCGAGATGATAATAATCGATGGATAGAGACCTTGAATGACATGGCTCAAAATCGTTTGCAATGGCGCCGGTGCATTTATTTTTTGTGTTCTCTCAAACCCTAATCTTCTGGATTCTTCAACACCTCCAGTTTTGACTTTCTAAACTTATCTCACTGAATCATACTCCTTGAATAGTATCTTCTAACCCTAACCTCTCCGATTACATCTAATTCCCTTACTACCTCTTCTGCTATTGGATTTGAATTGAATTGGTATGGCAACCTGAACTGATGTACTTACGTACCAAGTTCTACGTTGCATCTGACTGACCACTGATATTGTTGCCTTCTTATAGGATGGAATCACAATCTAATTTTTTTTTGGTGAGTTAAACTAAATAAATAATAATACAGGTTATTGAATAATTTCCTTGAAAAATAAACTCTCTCGCTACACTTCCCTTCCTACAATCAATCAATCCATAATAATAATTTTTATTTTCTCTACAGCTAAAATACCAACTCTCAAACCTTTATCATCACCATTAAACAACAATTCATCTAATTTAATTCAAAACAGAAATTCTTTATGCAAATTATCACAATTGGATAAAGTAGCTGTAAATAAAATGATCGCTGAGTGTCGACGACGTCTAACTAATCGATCTAATAAAAATGTTCTACATTTAATTCAAGGTATATCAAATGAATGGTTCGGTATATTATTGGAACAAATTGAACATAATAAATTTCAACAATTAGCTGATTTTATTCATAAAGAACAAACCAATGGAATGACAATTTATCCACCGATTGAACAAGTATGCATTTACACTATATATATAGATTCTTATATATTCGCATTACGGGGTTGTGAAGATTAGTTAAGTTACACATTTTTGAAACCATGAACCGATCATTGTTAGACCACCATTAGAAACCTGGAAGCACTGGATGGCCGTTTCGTCCTGGTATAGGACTCCTCAGTGGCAGTGCGCATCCACGACTCCTGCACCCCGCAGGATTTGAACCCAGGACCCTCGGTATTGTGCGCGAACGCCCTAACCGATAGACCACTGAGCCGGTATCTAACGGTGTTAATGTCGAACTTGATCAGATTCTTATTGCACATTGCTATTTATTAAATCTCTAATCAATAATAGTGGTGAAGATGTGTTACGGTATGCCTAACTAACTACCAAAACTACCTGAAGGGGTGATGTGTGATTGATGTAGTTGTGTAGGTTAAGAGAGAGCTTGGTCAGAGGAACCAAACTATGAAACTTGATTTGGGTCCTTATGGCTATCGCGTAACTCTATTCAATAAAGAATTTATGAGACATGGTTCAGAATCGTTGGTAGAACTTGAATATTGAAATGTACTAATACTTTTCTCTATATTTTTTTAATACTCGGTCTTTTGTTTTTACTGTTACTGCTTTCATTAGTTTGGCACATGCCTTAAAATAATTTTATCTTGTTGTTCTGCTGTCTCTTGGCAACAAGAACTGACGCACTGATGCGTGTGATGATGCTACTTGTAGCCGGCAACCTAATTCTCAACACAGTATGTATGATGTATAAGTTGCTTTCACTAGTGACCACATTGTAATTTTATCGATAAAATTCAATCCACTCTGAGAAGGACTTCATATAGATGACATTGGTCACATGGCCGGTAAGAGTTGAGGATATTCGTAGGTTATTACTGTTCGGTTATAAATGTCTTCGGAGCATTGTTCGTATATCCTGGGACAACCGGGTAAGCAATGCTGCCATTAGGAATCGAGTACTAGGTAAGGGTAGCAGATCAATAGATGAAGTATTGAAACTTCATCAGTTGAGTTGGTTGGTACATGTGTCACGTATGCTTAACCACCGACTGCCTCGTCGAGCGGTGTTTCGCGATGTAGGAATAGGTTGGAAGAAAGCTAGGTGTGGTCAGACCAAAACATGGCAAGAATCCGTGGAGTCACTGACAATTAGACTGTATCATGTCGCTAAGTGTCGACTACCTGGTTGGGGGCCGCAAGATGATAGTAATCGATGGTTAGAGACCCTGAATGATATGGCTCGAAACCGTTTACAGTGGTGCAGGTGTATTCATTCTTTGTGTTCTCTCAAGTCCTAACCTTCTGAATTCCTCATTACCTTTATCTTTTTATGTTTCTTTCACTAGATTCCACTTCTTGAATAATATCTTCTAATCCTAATCTCTGATTACTGCTAATACCATAACTACCTCTACTACTATTAGATTTGAATTGACAGTTACATCTCTGTGCTAATGTGGTATGGCAACCTGAGCTGATATACGTACGTACGTACGGAGTTCTATTTTTTAACTGACTGACTAGATCTGTAGGTCAAAGTCTCAGGGAGTGACCCTTTGAGAAAAACACCTACTTCGGTTCGAGCAACTGGACAAAATCCCAGTCCTCTCAATAATGCAGTGATTAGTGTAGCACATATGTACGTTTAAGTATTTGTTTGTATCGATGTTGCCGTCTAAATCAATAAATAAACAGATCCGCCTTGTTGACAAATATGAAATATCATGAAATTCAGCTGTAGGATATCATCGTGCCTACTTTCGGCCATTATTTGCATTTCAATGATCCTAGATGTTTTGTTGTAAATAAGCTTTGCTACCATGCTCATAGAGGAAATTAAGATCTGGCTTCTTTGAATTTAACGTTTAACGCCTATTATCCCCCATAGAGCATAAGCCACCGACCGGTATTCTCCAATCTACTCTGTCCTGTGCCTCCCTTTTCAGTTCTATCC
This sequence comes from Schistosoma turkestanicum, assembly GCA_944470395.2. Lineage (NCBI taxonomy): Eukaryota > Metazoa > Platyhelminthes > Trematoda > Strigeidida > Schistosomatidae > Schistosoma > Schistosoma turkestanicum. The sequence goes on along the minus strand of OX103974.1, from coordinate 10,017,278 downwards.
AATTGTTGTTCATTCTTCCTATGTCTGTCTCCATTTCCGTTGTGATATGTTCTTCAGTCTTCCTCTTTTCCTTTGACCTTGAGGGTTCCAAGTGAGGACTTGGAACTTCAATTATAAAAGAACATAATTAATACACACTTTGAAATTCACATTATTCACCAGAGCGTATTTTCTCTCATTGATTTCCATGCAGTGAACTATTGAATGATTCATTGGACCATAATAATCTCGTCATTTAATCCTTTTTTTTCCATAGTTTTATGATGAATCTTGTGTTATTACGAAGTGTCTCAGTTTAGATAATTTATTCAGTGGTTTATTAAACGTTTGTCACTAAATCTGTCTCTTGTTTTACGTGAATTATCATGTTAACCAATCAAACAACTGATATTTAATTCACCAGTAAACAGTTATTGATAATCTAGAATATTTGTCGAATGTTCATATTACTATCTGGTGACTTCAGTAATTTGTCCAACAAATACGTGATCTGAGGTCATCAAAATACTCTCAACTTGTTGTCATACATCTGTCTATCCCCCACCTCTACTTCTATCATTTAATACATTCCCGAAATTTCTCGGTTAGAATTTCCGACTTTCTTACTGTTTCATATTCTCCTCAGATCTAGTCAGTTTCTCCCTAGAGTCCTGCTTACAAACGACTTTCCAAACTTAATTTTATCAGTAATGATTTGACCAACAAGTTGGAAGTTGGCAAACACAATACTGTACGCATTCGGTATTGCATCAGTATGGGGGATATTGAAGGTTTTCCTGGTGTCAAATTCACCGAAATAACGCACCAGATATCAGTTAACACCAAAAGACTATTGTAAATATTAGATTGTATAATAAATAATCACGATGAAATTTTATCTAAAATTTCAATCGTTCAAATTATTTCAAATATAATTTTCACAAGTAATTTGAATATTTAATAACTCAAGTTAAACTCAATTTCAAAGTGAGAAACATATTGACAAATGTGACATTTAAAATAGAGTGTTTTAGTAATGTGTTAACCAATAAGAGAACAATTAATCTGTAACCAATAGTTTACTGGAGAAGAGAATCAATACTGATTACTTTTCAGTAGTAGCATAGTTGCATTACAATAATTTCACACTTGTATATTTTTCATAGCACTCACTAAAAACAATTAGACACTTTTGAAGAAAGAATATTTTCTCTAACATTCTCAGTATTTCTTTAGAGATTTTTAAAGGTTTCTCGATTTTCGCATCTGACTACCTGATATGAAAATATTAATTTATAATGAATACATTCTCTTCATCTATGTTACATAACTTATTCGAACTCTGTGCAACATTTATAAACTGTACTTCTCTCTTACACTGGATTCTTCTAGTTTTTACCAATCCATGTGACATCACTATTGAATGTGAGTTGTAGTCTACATGTACTAACATAGCTCAGTTCAGAAGTTAATAGTATCAAGTACTTTCAATTTATGCCTAAACTAGTTAATTATTCGATAAACTGAACCAAATACATAGCGTAAAATTACTTTTACATGGAATACTTACAACGGTCCAGTAAATTTGCCCGTTTGTTTCCTTTGTTAGAAAAAAAAAATTCCCAACTAAATGATTGGTTTTTATGGATTTTATCTTTGTTTTTTTTTCTACAGATTTTCACATGGACTAAATTATGCTTACCAACAGATATACATGTTGTAATTCTAGGACAAGATCCATATCATGGACCAAGACAAGCACATGGTTTAGCATTTTCTGTATGTCGACCAGTACCAGCACCGCCAAGTCTTATCAATATGTACAAAGAAATTAGTTCAAGTATGATGAATTTGACAAATTCCACTGGTAATTGGCCACCAAAACATGGTGATTTAACTGGATGGGCTAAACAAGGTGTACTATTATTGAATGCTGTATTAACTGTTCGTGCTTCAACACCGAATTCGCATAAAGATAAAGGATGGGAATTTCTAACCGATGCAGCTATTCGTTATTTAAATAAAAATAGAAATGTGAGATTATATTTACGTTTTTTTTTTCTTTTGAGATTAAAATTTTGCTTGCACTAACTAACTAGCGAAGCTTTGAAATTCCCTTAATACCTCTACTACGATTGGATTTGAATTGACAATTATATCTCTGTCCCGATGTGGTATGGCAACATGAACTGATGTACTTACGTACCAAGTTCTACGTTACATCTGACTGACTGACTGACACAAGCATTATAAAATACATAAAATGGAATTTTTGAGCAAAACAACTGACTAAATTCCAAGAAATGTTACTTATTTCCCGGAAGCGTCTGAAGATATGGCAAACTGAATTAATGTACGTATGTACTTACGTACCAAGTACTATGTTGTCACTGGCTGAATCACTGACTGACTGACTGACTGAAATATTTGTATACTGTAGATTGAAATAATGCCTAACTAAGACAACATAACTACTGTTCACTGCTCTCTAATTTTTTTTTTAGTTAATTCCAGTTTGTGGCTAACAGTCTGTGTAACTTTATATTTTCTTAGCTGATTTGAATTGAAATTTCCTCATTATATTGATCTAATGAGTTTGTGAAGAGATCGTCAAAGTCCATAGTTTACATCACCACATACACTGACTGACCTTGACTAGCCAACTATCGAATACCCAAGATGCACTGGATAATAGCTGTTTCTGACTTCTCAGCAGCATGAGTTCACGATTGTACCAAGGATTGATACTATCACCAAGTGTCGCATTAAATATTTGACCGTTAGATTATAAAACTGGCTTAAACGAAAAAAACAACTCAGTAATACACATTTTCAATTTCAATTTAACGTAACTATCATCGGTAGATAAAACTGTCTAGCATAGGAAACAGGCAGTCTAGTGTTTTTCTATTGTTAGCTGATAGTGCAATTGATTATTAGTGGAGTTCGGATATATTGGGAGTGAAATGGTTGTCGATAATTACGTTGGATAGTTGTTAGTTGACACACAATATCGCGAATTAAATCAACCCAGTAGTGTAAATGTACATAGTGATTTTGTTGGGGATGTTAGATCCCCAGAACTCGCTTGATAAATGCCTTATCTTGGATTTTACGTTTGCGAGCATGGGCTGACCAGTTGACCTCGAGATTTCATTTCCCATCAGGAAAACCCATGGTTGTGATTGGCTGCTGTGTATTTTAGTGTGCTGTTTTCGTAACTATTCCAAGGACGTTTCTACGATGTATAAATAAACGAGAGTTGTATGCTTGATTGTATTTTGATTGCTGGGTGTTGTAGAATATACTTTTTACGCTTACCAAGACTTCTGTTCTACAGCTTGGGATTCAAGATAGCCTATCTGAACGCTAGTAATTGTCTCGTTCGTTTTTATCGACTAGGGTGAACTCGTAATAGCTTCAAGCATACCAAGTGACGAGCTTAACAGATTTAAAATAATATTTAGCAAGAATAAGACAACTTTTTAAATGTAAACATAGCCCTAGTCTTTATTCAGTAAAAAAGATTGTTCGAATAAAGTTCTTACAAAGCCCCCTATTCAAAGTTGTTTTTTTTGTAAAAAAAAAATTGTGTAACTGTTCATTATTTACCACTCTCACTATCTTATTTAAATTCAAGTCTATGATTTTTACCGTAATGAACTTCTCTAGTTAAGAAATCAAGTATTCTACAACTTAGCTTGAATAAAAATGTTGATAATGAAATGCTTCATTGACAACTGATAAGAGGAAGTATTTGCCATTCAGACGGATACTTTCAGTGTTTTTTTGAATTGTCTAAATTACATAACTTAATCGCTTAACCTTCATTTTCCTCCTGTACATTGTCATCAGTACTTGATGATAAATGGAAAAGTGCAGTTTTTATTAACTCCACTAGTTATTTCGTTGTAGGGGACATTGTTTGTGAACATTTATCATCGTAGGTTTCAGTGTCTTTGTTTGTTTTCTCTATTGTTATTATTATTCTTGTTGACTCCTTACTACGATCGACCATTTTTGTATAGATTGATAGATGAAGCTTATCCACCGATGTGCGCCCCCATTTATTGCAGCTTAATCTGCTAAATGATGAGGAATCTTCTCCGAGTTCTAGTGGGAAGACGTGACCAGGGAAGTTCAACCTGTTCGGGTGTAGACAGTAACTACCGAAGACTGTGTATGAGGTTGCGCAACTCCGTGAATATGATCAAGTTAGACATTAACACCGTTAGATACCAGCTCAGTGGTCCGATAGTTAGGCGTTCGCGCACAATACCGAAGGTCCTGGGTTCGAATCCCGCGGGGTGCAGGAGTCGTGGATACGCACTGCTGAGGAGTCCCATACCAGGACGAAATGGCCATCCAGTGCTTCCAGGTTTCTAATGGTGGTCTAACATTGATCGGTTGATGGTTTCAAAAATGTGTAACTTAACAATCTTCACAACCCCGTAATGTAAATGATAATTGTAGAAATTCTTTTTCACCCATAAAAATTATCCCACGGCAGAATTTTAACTTGTCTTCAGTCAAATTTGTTTGTATCTGTCATTGTCTGTGTGCATTGATAGCATTTTTATTTTGTGTTAGTTTATGTGTCAGTGGAAGGATAACTACAAAATTCACTTTTGCAGCTCAACAAACAAAATATCTAACTAAGGCTACTCACCAACACACTACCCAAAGGGAAAATAGCAACTGTTATGCAAGTACTTGATAATAACTCACATTGTTTTCATTTCAATGCTTATCTTAGAATTTTATCAGTAAAAGTTATATATTATGTAAATTATACATACCTTTTTTTATATATATTTAGATAAAATAATAGTAATAATAATAAATTTGCCTTTTTTTCTATCTACCTTTGAATTTTCCTAATGTGTTGTTATTGTGATAGAATTTAGTTTTTATGCTTTGGGGTGCAAGTGCTCAAAAACAAGGTCAATCAATTGATCATAAATGTCACCTGGTGCTCAATGCCCCACATCCATCACCTTTATCCGCTAATCGTGGTTTCTTTGGTTGTGGACATTTTGTCAAAGCGAATGAATATTTAAAACAACACGGTATTGAACCAATTGATTGGACTAGATTAGATTAATTTCCTTTTTTTTGTGTATCTGTGTGTGCGTATTCGGATTATTATTCTTCCTCCTCATTTTATCCCTTTTTTTTTCATCACTTCAACGCAAATCATGCATTTATTTCATTGTAATTTATTATTCCTGCAAGATTTCCGCATTGTATCACTCTATTTTTTTAGGCATTTCATAATAAAATTATTGCTTATTGATATTACGTCAGCGATTTTGTAAAGAAAGCAACTAGTTAGTCATTTTCTTCGTTTTAGTGTAAGGTAGTGTGGTTGTAGAGGCTGTTGAATCTCATAGTTTCGATCACGAACTGGCCTTATTTACAAAACCAATCAAAGCTAGAAAACATCAGACCCGACCGTAGCTGCTACCTTGTTGTGGTGGTCGGGCTTGCCTATCGTGATGACCCGACCGATCTATATTTGCTGGAACATATGATCCTGAAGGTTCTACTACGCCAGGCAGGTCGATTGAAGAACGTTGAGACTAAAAGCAGCAAATTCAAGGTCTGAGGGCGAAGTCGTACTCTTGACTGTAGAGGGGTGTGATGGCAGTAAGGTGTTTCCCTCGGATAACCAGCATCTGAAGCGATACTGGGGCTACAAAAGGTCGATCCTAAAAATGTTACACCTCACCCTACCTCACGGATTTCCGTCTCCGGAGGTAAGGCCACTTGAACAACGGAGATAACACTTCAACATCTTCCAACAAAAAGGCCGTTTATGACCGACCTCAAGCAGTTGTCCATTGGGCTTTGCGGTCACTATCTCAGTTCGATCAAACCAACGCTAATCTGATTTCCTTTACAGGTTCTTCATTAAGTACACGTCTACGGTGTGGGCAGCTGGGAATTGACATCCGCTCTCATACCTATGAAAGCACATCAGACCGAATCAGTCACACTCAAATCCTTCCTTCACCCAATAACTCTCTTAGCTCCACGATCGACCCTTCTTTCGTTCCTTTATCACTCCTCACCGCCGATGCAAACGATTCGAGTTCACAAACCGTCCCCTGAAACCCTGTTCTAAACTACATGTTGGAGCTTTTAATGTTCAAACCTTGTGTCAGATAGGACAACAGACTTCTTTAGCTAGGACTCTGAAATCCCGTGCCATCAATGTATTCTGCGTCTCAGAATCGCGCACACAGATCCTGAGTAGAGTCATTAATTCGACTTCATCGTGTGCAGATAGAGAACCAATTCGGTTTACGCTTCGTGTATCTGGAAACCCTGTTTCCGCTTCCTGCCGCTCCGCCACTCTCGATAGGTATAGCATTAAGTCCTAGGGCAGAACTAGTTCTTTTAGACTGAATCCCAGTAGATTTTTGTTTGTGCGGTGCCCGGCTAGACGGGGCAGTAAGGATAGAGACACTCACCGTCGCCTCCTTGTTGTCTTTGCCTACGCTCCCACTGACTGCATTTCAGACGAGATAAAAGATGAATTTTACAGAAACATCTCTAACGTTCTTCAGAAAGTTAAGCGCTCTGATATGGTAATAGTGGCTGTTGACTTTAATGCTCATTTAGGTAGACCATTTAATGAAGAAAGACAGCTGGGCGGTTTTTATAGTGTCGCGGCTGATCTAACAGACTAAGGAGACCGTCTCCTGCAGCTATGCTCAGATAACCGCTTATTTCTAGCAAATACTGACTTTAAGCATAAGGAAAAACATCTTGACCTGGCGACCCCCAACTAGACCACATTGCAATCAGCCACCGATGGAGCGGTCTGGATAGAAGATTGTCGCTCGTCTTGGAGCACGTTTATATTCATATCATGCTCTAGTACGAGCGCTTGTTTCTTTGCGGCTTACTGGACGTAGGAAAGACAATGAAAGGAAGCCTATTAGGGTTCTACATAATGATAATGAAGCTAAGAATATATTGCAAGAGTAACTATAAGAACGGTCAGGAGGCCACGTTGTTGATTCCCACGGTGGGGCAGCTTGGAATAATATCCAAAAATCTGTGGAAACAGCAGTCAGTCAGTTACAACTTCGGACGTACGTACATCACTTCACGTTGCTATGGCACATTAGCACCAAGGCGCAATTGTCAATTCAAATTCCATAGTAGTAGACGTATTTGCAATAACAAAAAAGATTAATTATCAAATATATCATTCGAGATATTGTAATATCTGCTAGTTACGTAAACCATATGATTAAAGAGAAGCCGTGGATTCTAGTAGCATTTGGTGAACTGATCGATGCTCGTAAACTCATCCTATCTGGCGCTGAACATGATGAAGAGCGGAGTCAGCTTAGGCGCAGGCTAATTAAAAGTCTACGCAACGATCACGAACAGTGATGGGTAGCGAAAGCGAGAGAGGTGGGAAAGGCAGCGGCAATAGTTAGCAGTAGACAACGATTCAGATTTATTGAGGAAACTATCTCAGAAAAGGATGGTCAATCCTGGAGATTGGACCGATGGGCAGAACACTTCAGGGATCAGTTCGATTGACCTTCAGCCACACTTCGGTTACCCTCGATGTCCAGCCAACCTGAATGGCAAAATGATGTAAATCCTCCAAATCTTATCGATGTGTAGATGGCTGGTGGTCGAGTTTTAGCAGTTTGATTGCCTTGAGATCTTAGTTAGAATTCGACAACTGGACATAATCCCATCTGACTGGTCTTAATCGCTGATTGTCGCGGTCTATAAAAAGGACAATTACAGCAGAATCAGGTTAACAAATATAGTGTCTAAATTGTTATCCTCGATAATATTTTGACGCCTAACTAGAGCTTGTGAAGAGTAGACTCGAAGGAAACTGGACTGGTTCCCGAGTTGGACGTGGCCGTGTAGACCAGATATTCACACTTTGATAGGTCCCAGAACGCAGACACATTTCGGCATCACTGTGGTGATAGTGAGGTTCTGTGGCATTATCTGTTGGCGCAGGTGCATCCAATCTTTGTGTGCTCTGAAATTCTATTCTTTCGAATTCCTCATCACCTCTATCTTTTTCTTTCTCAAGTTATATTTCTTGATTAATGTCTTCGAAACCTGATCTTCTCCATTACCTCTAATACTTCTACTACCTCTATTACTATGGGATTTGAACTGGCAAATGTGTCTCCGTACTAATGTGGTATGGCAACCTGAATTTATGTACGCACGTACGGAGTTCTACGTTGTAACTGACTGACTGAATGAGAAAGCATCAGATAGCTATTTAGTACTAGTATAGGGCACGAGCACAAAAAATTCAGATATAAGTGACTACCAACGGTTTGTCTTATCCACCTGGGATTGATTCTTTTCAAGAAAAATAACCCTCCTAAGCATATATGATATGTTTTCAAGATCCCCCATTGTATTATTGTATGAGTTGACTTATAAAGTTAAGCTACATAATTAAAAACTATCTACTGGCTGTGTTGTGTTCTCTGTTGACTATCGTGCGAGCGAGCATGGAAGAGCTGCATTTTAGGCCGCGAATTGTTAAGAGTTGATCTTGGCTGCCATATGATAATCATTATGTCATTTATCAACAGGTCATCAGCACTATATAAACGAACACTTTATGAATAGAACCGAGTAACAATCAGTCAAGTTGAATTGAGTAATAGACTGAAAGAATTTACTTTTATTCCGCCCTGTGGAAGCCAATGTAATCAATCATTTCTGACCTCAACTACGTGAAATCATGGTCGACCTCTTTGGTGTAATTAGGATAATTCTCCTGATGGTTGACTGAATTATGGAAACGTCAACATCTCAGAGAAAGTACGGAATATAGTAAACAGCGCGGATCCACCCAAACCATCTGAACTTCGCAAACGATCTAGCTCTTTTATCCAATACACAACAACGAATGCAGATAAAGATAGCCAGTCTGGCAGAAGTAGGACTCAGCATACACAAGGGAAAAAGCAAGATCCTATAATACAACACAACGTGCACTAACGAAATCACACTTGACAAGGATGTTTTGATAGAGGTGGAAACCTTTACAAACTTATGTAGCATCATTCATAAACAAGATGGATCTGAGACAGATGTGAATACGCGGATCGGCAAAACAATGGCAGTATTCTTACAACTGGGAAATATCCGGAACTTAAAACAACTATCAACCGACACTAAAGTCAAAATTTACAATACGAACGATAAAACAGTTCTTTTGTATGTAGCGGACGCTTGGAGAACTACGAAGGCCATCGCCTGAAAGATACAGGTGTTTATTGGCAGTTGTCTGTTTATGCAAGACACTGGACACCGTCAGCAACAACCTACCGTGGGAGAGAACCAACTAGGTTCTGGTTGAGAAAGAAATTAGGAAAAAGCGCAAGAAGTGGATAAGACACAAACTGTTTTACATAATTTTATCTGTCATTATAACCTCTTCTCTTTTCCTTCTAATGATGACTACATTTTGAATAATATAACCAAACATCAGTTTTAACCAATATGTTTTTCTTCTTTATTATGATTTTTGATCATAGTTCAGAGTGATCTAACTTAGGTAAAGTAAACTTAGGTTGTTTGAATTGAACTGCAAAGTCCAGCAGTAAAATAAAATTATTTCATCCAGTAGTTCGTGTAGTTATAAATGAAAATACAAAATTTCACGAGATAATTCAGTTACATTATTTTCAAATGTAAAAGTACCCTTCGTTAAAAGGATAGAAAAGCAGTTGCTTCGATCAGTGTCTAAATACTACTATTCAACAGCAAATATTTGTGATGAATAACATTTTGAAATTAATGGCAGCAGGTCAGATATCCGAAACTTAAATACACCGGTCGTCGCTCGTATAGCATAGGCCGTTGACCAACAATCTTCAACCTACTCGTTTCTGTGCGCTCTCCTTTCCAATTATTCCCAAGTCCTATCCATCCTTTTTATGTCTATCTCCACCTTCGCACCAGAACCCTTTGTTCGTCTGTGATGCTGCCCAGGTATGTACACGTTTGTACATCTTCCAGAACTTCTCCGTCAAGTGTGGTTTGGTCGGGACTCTCTGTTGTAGTTTAGGATCTTGGATTAACCTCCTTGTTCTTGACTGGTCATTCTGATTTACTACACCTCCCATCGAGCTTCTCCGTTGTCTCATATTTTCTTCGCTTGCAGCTTTTTTCGTTATCATTTCTAGGTGCTCCACAAATGTCCTTTCATCATGCTCCGCTTCAATCGCTTGTTTGGTTTTGTGTATCTAGCTTGGCTTTCTCTGCTCTTGTTTGGCTGTTGTTGATTGCTGTTTTCTTGTTTTTCCTTGTTGGAATCTTGCCCAGGGCGATAAAAATGGATCCATTTCTTATGGTGGTGCCTCTTGCGACCCAGCGTCCCCAAGCAAGTTGAAGTTACTGCATGTTTAATCCCTTTCCAGTTGTTGTCTATAGTAATTTCCCCATCTTTGAATCGATATTGTAAGGCTTAGAATTTATTGCTGATAGCTATCTTGAATTCGTCAAGTTTGCCAGTGTCCCGAAGAAAGACTTATTCAACTTTCGTACTGCTGTTTGTCCAATTATCCAGTGCTTCTCCAACGTCAGTTTCATCTTGACCATCATCTGGTGCTGTGTCAGCTCTCCTCTCTGTTCACACGTTTTCCTGATGCAGATGTGGTCTACTTGGTCGTGTGTAAGGTGATCCGGTGGAACCCATGTGGCTCTGTGTGTGCATTTGTGTTGGAATATGACGCCACCTATCACCATTTTGTTGAAGGCACATAGATTTGCAAATCTCTCACTGTTTTTGTTCTATTCTCCCAGTCCATGTCGTCCGATGATGTCTTCGCATCTAATGTTGTCCATTCCAACCTTGACGTTTATGTTTCCTATCAGAATAGTCAAGTCGCTTGCTGGTGATTTCTCTACGATTGACTGTGACCTCTTACAGAATTGTTCTTGATTGTTAACGTTCGTGGGTGCATAGCAATGAATAACATTCACTGTACATCCTCCTTCCTTGTTTTGACGGATGCTTTGATTATCTTGGATGTATTGTATTCCTATCTTAAAAGTGTATTTCGGGTTTGTTTTGACAGCATCAGTGCAAGTGATTGTATGCGAGGCATTTTCTTCTTCATGATCGGAGTTCAACATAATCTTTTCCGAAGCTAGTCTTTGTTGTCCAACGTGTTTCGCTGATTTCAAGTACCACTAGGTTATATCTTTTGATTTCCACAGAAACTTGAATATAGCTGACATTTAACCACATTGTGAGAATATTCCATGTACTTACATAAACTGTTGCTACGATGGTCCGAAGAGACATTGGCCTCGTTACTTTGGAAGAAACTCGGCTTTCACCATAAGTTGTCATAACACTTCGTAATGGATACTTCCCAACTCCCAGGACAGAGTTTAAAATGTTTGAATTGTTTGTTTTGATTAGCGTTTTTTGCATTGATTTTCTACGGTATGGGTTAGCTAACCTCATGCATGCTCAACCGTTTTCCTTAATCCGGGCTTGGGACCAGCAGTATCCCTAGAAGGGTTCTAGGCGCAAATAAAATAAGACGGACAAGATAGTGGTCTTGGCAACAATATTAGGTCATAGTAAAGATGGAGAATGTATCTTGGAACGACAAGATGAAATGGTACATATGAAGGAAAACTGCAATCCAAAACATAGAGTATGATAAAGAGTGGACGTATATGCGACATGTTACCACTGATTCTCGGCCCTATCACCCAGCGTTCACAACTTCTGGTCGCTGTTTTTATGCAGAGACTTCAACCATGTAATCTACATCTATCAATATAATTACACCAGTAATAAATAACTTCATAAGCTTCTGCCACTTTCTAGTGTGGTTACATTGATCGTTCACCCGAACGCTCCATTGAAGTAAGTAGTGTTTAAGTGTACGTAACACCGCAGCCTTAAAAGATCTACAACCTCATCTTTCCCCGGTACCATGTTCCTAACTATAAGATTACCCACTCGATCATCACACAGCACAAAAATAAAGATCTGTACCTTATAGTACAGTTCATTACAGTAATTTGCAAGTCTAAAGTATTAGACCATTTTCGTTACACTATTAATTGACACTCAAAGGTAATCATTCTCCTCCAACTTATGAAGTGAGATTTAGGTGCTAATTTTTTCATATCACTTCTGATTTCAATGTTGGCATTACTCGAAAAAGATAACTGACATAGCTTAAGATCATTCACGTTACCATGTAGTTAATTTTTTATAAATAATACGAAACAACTGTGTATTTCGTAAAAAACTAGCCGTTGGAAAGGTATTCACAGGTTATTCTATGTCAATGGTAAACGTCAGTTCAAAATATCTGTGAGTTGAACATTTTCATCATTTGTGAAAACAGTCCACATTTCGTTCATGTGTTGTGGTTGCTACTCACAAGATTGCCCATATGTATTATGTAGCGGAATGTCGTGAGAAGGGTGACTATATAGCAGACAGCTGACAACAAGTTTCAGGAGGCCAAAATTACTGCATGTTTGAATAATATTAGGGATCAGACAAAACGTGAGAGAAAACAGTCCACAACCATCTTGGGTTGCAGACATGCCAATACATGACTGGAGTCTAGGTGTACATTGATTAACATTTCTTCTGACCGAGTAGCTTATTCTTATGCAACCTAGACTGGCTACATGACATTCTGAAGATTATCTCCAAAACTACAATCACTAGTGAGTATAATATGAGTTGCCCATAACCACAAGAAACCTGGATGAAAGAAAACAATATGACAAATTCTGATTAATACAAAGAAGTATTCTTAAACATTCATTTAGGCCTACTGATTGTTTTGTAGAGTTGGAGATATTTGATGACTCATCGTTCACGTACGAAGTAGTTAAGAAACTGCTGATGGCATATTATCTACTGAACATTTCATCACGGAAATGTTCTCTACACTTCCGTTTCGAAATTCATAGAAGTTTCATCTTCACTTTTTGAGTTGATTTCTGCCAAAAGCAATGCCATGAAGATATTCCATGTAATGACATGAAACTTTTGAGTGACGAAGGTAATTTAGAAACTTAGAATCTATAGGAAAACAGAGAGAAGATGCATTTTCGTCATTACAAACGATTTTGAGTGCCGATCCTTAGTTCTCCCCCTAGCTATTATCCAACTTACTCCTATACCATAAATCAGTTGTACAAGTGGGTGCCGGTTCGGGACAAAGAGCTTGTGTCCCGTCCACCTCAAATGACAATTTACTATCTCGCTAATCGATTTGCCATATTTATTCAAAACCTTAACCCAGGCGTTAGTTTATTTAGTTATACTAAAATACATAGGCGATGCCTCGAAGACATATATGACTGAATACTAGTAGCCTAAGAATGTCCTCTATTCTCAATTGTCATGTTTCACATTCATGGCGTAGAAGAGAGCGAAATGTCGAGCAGTGGTTTCGTCCTTTGTTTGTCAGATGAATTATCTCGCTTACACTACAATTGGCGCAAGTCGGCAAAAGTCAAGTAAACTATCTGATTCAATGCTGAGATTATACCTTACGTCAGCTACAAAATAAACATTTTAACAGATCGTACCAAACAATATAGTTTGATATGTCAATCAAGTAATAACACTTCGTCTTCAGGTATAACGAAACTGAACAGCTACATGACACACTCAAGCTACATATCGAAATCATGCGCATTTGAAGCATTGCCTATGTACTAGAACGAATACAACTTTCACGTTACAAAAATATAATTCAACCAAGAGATTTCGAATAAAACCTAACATATGCATATGCTTTGCATGTTTAATTTATACGACGAACAATATATTGTAGTGCCTTCACATTTATTTGCATCCGCTTACATTTAATTTGCTTAAGCCCTTTCGATTAATTTATTTAACCAAGCCATTTGTATAGCAACAACTCATATATACCATTGGTATCTTTTATTATCTGGTTTGTATGAGCTTGTACGACTGAGCATTGCTTACGTCTACGCGCTTACTCATCCTTTTCGCTTTAATGTTAATCTCTTAATATTCCCATGAACTCACATGATTTGTATCGCTTGTCATTTGACCTTGTCAATCATTCGTCGATTTTATTCATGTGTGTGCATGCCTATTTCGCTTGTCATATGTTTGTCTTATGCCTGATTATATATTCTTAGTCATTCTCTATCTCTTTGAGTTGGCTCTTAGCCTTCTCCAACGCGCTTCGCCTATCCATTCGCTTCCTTCGTTTTATTCACTGCTTCTCCGCTTCGCTTTGTGGTGTGTCCCGAATAAACGTATTCATCAATACGAGTTCATGTTCTGATTTATAATCCGAGCTTAAGAACACGCAGATGCATCGACATACCACAGCATTTCAGCAGTGACCTACAAGCAAGTGTCGGAAATCGGCCTTTAGTGAGTGACCCACGATTATTTCCAGTCTAGTAATCCATCTACTACTTAACTAAATCTCCAGATTTAGCTTTTTTAAATACCTAAAAAAACGTTCAATAAACCATTCGTAAATATAATTTACATACAAAGTCGATTAGAATCAGTAGTAAGCTGCTGCCGAAAGTGTGCTAACTGAACAGTTAACTAGATAGATTATTGCAGATGAAAAATCCAAGTCCTCTCTCTACACAACAGCTGACTAATGGCATTGAAACTAAATCTTGTTTCCGCCAGCGGTGACGGAATACTTTTTTTTCCTTATAAATAAATCAAGTGTACTTGTTATCCTTATTCATGAACGACATATTGACTACAAATTGCTTGATCATTCGCAATGTCGCCGGTGCATTTATTCTCTGTGTTCTCTCAAATCCTAATCTTCTGGATTCTTCAACACCTCTAGTTTTAACTTTCTAAACTTTTCTCATTTAATCATACTTCTTGAATAATACATCTTCTAATCCTAACCTCTCCGATTACTTCTAATACCTTTACTATCTCTACTACTATTGAATTTGAATTGACAATTATATCTCTGTGCACATGTGGTATGGCGACATGAACTGATGTACTTATGTACGTACAAAGTTCTACGTTGCATCTGACTGACTGAATGAATTACTTGATTATTAAAATTAAAAATAGTACTGTTTTTTCTTTGTTGTTGTTGTTGAAAAACTGAATTCAATGTGAAGAAAAAAAAGAAGTAAAAAAATTGGTTAGAAAATGCATTGACATGAATCACAATATTTTAAAAACAATGGTTATAATGGTTGTATTACACAAAGACATCAATATTCAACAGTATAACTTGTATGGACGACAGTAAATACATGTATGTATAGATGTATGTGTAAAAATAAACAAAATAAATTACAATAATGTAGTAGTAGCAGTAGTAGTAGTAGTAGCAGTAGGAGTTAATTTAAAACCAAAAAAAAAATGAACAAGTTCACGATTAAATAAAAACACATCAGTATTCAATAGTTAGGTGTATTGATGAAAATGTTGACCATAATAAAAATATTAACTATTTATTCTCTATTGAGTAATTTAAGAAGAAGAAGAAGAAAATATTGTACTTATAGAATAAAAAAAAGGTAGTTGTTTGTTGCTCTTTTATAAATAATAATATTACATTAAAGAGGGAAAAACACTGATTTGTTAAAAAATACACGTAATAAATATGTATGTATATATATATATAGCTGATTTCTAGTTAAGAAACACAAATTATTGGACAAATGGGTGAATAAAAAAGCAGTTACTTCTTTGCATTGCTGGTTTGCTGGGTTTTTGAACGAGTTTGACGGTATAAAGATGGTGATTGTTTGACTTGACGTGATTTCGATGCTACTGAGCTATTATTATTATTATTGGTCTTTGTTAGTTTTGGTTTCTTTGTAATCTTAGATGATATACTTTTTTGCGGTGGTTGACTTGTTATTTCTGAAGTTGTAGTTGTTAACTTATGAGAACGAAGAGCACGTCTTTTTGGTGAAACTTTAGCTATACTATCAACAGGTATGACAGAAGGGCGTTTAGTATGTCGTGTATGTATTTTAGTCTTTGATAAAACATCATCACTGGATTGATCGATTAGAGTAGATTTTGAAGATGAACTAGTTGGAAGTGGACTCGTTTGCGAAATCACTACTTGTTTACGGTTTCGCGGATTATTTGTTTTCGTAACATTCTTCTTTTCACCAGATCGGTTTTTAACAGGTAAAGATTTCACTTCATCTTGTGTTTGCTCATTCGTTACACAATCAATATCCGATCGAACAGATCTATTCCGTAGCCGTTTGGCTATTGGAATACTCAAAGAGTCTCTACGAACTACAGAGAGTCTTTTCGCAGATCTTTTCGACGTCGAGCTGTTCGAAGACTTTACTGTATGTAGCGAATGATCCTGTAGTGGATCAGGACACTTCGAATACTCAGAGACATTCCTATTCCTAGTAGTTGTCCTACTTTTAGACTGTTTGATGGTAGTTTCTACATTGGACTTAGGTACAACTGTCTCAGAAGATGTTTTCACCAAGTCGCTTCTATCTGAACCTTCTATAGCAATAGAATCACTGACTAAAGTACCAGGTATTTTCACTGGTCGTTGCGTGCAACCAGACGATAAACATGCAACGTTTAATTGAGCTGTTCTATTACGAAGACGCTTTGCTACGGGAGCGATATTATCAATCTCCGACAGAGGCGGCACTGCACCTTGTGAATGTTGACTATCATCCATTGTTGCATGCACAAGTTCTTTCTTTGACTTATTCCCAGTACGGCGGCGAGGAGACTTGACAGGACGTGGTACCACCACACTCGCAGAAGAGGAAACAGTCGTTTTCGTAGACAAATTATTTGTCTTAGTAGTCTTTTGACCATCAAAATAGTTAACAGACTGTAGAGCGCGCCGATTTCTCCGCAACATCCTAACACCAGTCACAACAGCATTCTTCGTTGAAGACAACGAACTCAGCTCAGGAGTCACCGGTTCCTCCTCCGCCAAGTTCGTCGATGGCACTGATGAAGGTCGACCACGACGTCTCTTCACACTCTCCTCTTCAACAAACAACTCACTGACACCGGATACACGCGGAGTTCGCACAGACTTCGGCGTTCTCATCAACCTCTTAACTCCTGTCAAACCAGCATTCTTCGTTGGAGACAACAAACTCTGCTCAGGAGTCACCGGTTCCTCCTCCGCCAAGTTCGTCGGTGGCACTGATGAAGGTCGACCACGACGTCTCTTCACACTCTCCTCTTCAACAAACAACTCACTGACACCGGATACACGCGGAGTTCGCACAGACTTCGGCGTTCTCATCAACCTCTTAACTCCTGTCAAACCAGCATTCTTCGTTGGAGACAACGAACTCTGCTCAGGAGTCACCGGTTCCTCCTCCGCCAAGTCCGTCGGTGGCACTGATGAAGGTCGACCACGACGTCTCTTCACACTCTCCTCTTCAGCAAACAGCTCACTGACACCGGATACACGCGGAGTTCGCACAGACTTCGGCGTTCTCATCAACCTCTTAACTCCTGTCAAACCAGCATTCTTCGTTGAAGACAACAAACTCTGCTCAGGAGTCACCGGTTCCTCCTCCGCCAAGTTCGTCGGTGGCACTGATGAAGGTCGACCACGACGTCTCTTCACACTCTCCTCTTCAACAAACAACTCACTGACACCGGATACACGCGGAGTTCGCACAGACTTCGGCGTTCTCATCAACCTCTTAACTCCTGTCAAACCAGCATTCTTCGTTGGAGACAACAAACTCTGCTCAGGAGTCACCGGTTCCTCCTCCGCCAAGTCCGTCGGTGGCACTGATGAAGGTCGACCACGACGTCTCTTCACACTCTCCTCTTCAACAAACAACTCACTGACACCGGATACACGCGGAGTTCGCACAGACTTCGGCGTTCTCATCAACCTCTTAACTCCTGTCAAACCAGCATTCTTCGTTGGAGACAACAAACTCTGCTCAGGAGTCACCGGTTCCTCCTCCGCCAAGTTCGTCGGTGGCACTGATGAAGGTCGACCACGACGTCTCTTCACACTCTCCTCTTCAACAAACAACTCACTGACACCGGATACACGCGGAGTTCGCACAGACTTCGGCGTTCTCATCAACCTCTTAACTCCTGTCAAACCAGCATTCTTCGTTGGAGACAACGAACTCTGCTCAGGAGTCACCGGTTCCTCCTCCGCCAAGTCCGTCGGTGGCACTGATGAAGGTCGACCACGACGTCTCTTCACACTCTCCTCTTCAACAAACAACTCACTGACACCGGATACACGCGGAGTTCGCACAGACTTCGGCGTTCTCATCAACCTCTTTACTCCTGTCAAACCAGCATTCTTCGTTGGAGACAACGAACTCTGCTCAGGAGTCACCGGTTCCTCCTCCGCCAAGTCCGTCGGTGGCACTGATGAAGGTCGACCACGACGTCTCTTCACACTCTCCTCTTCAACAAACAACTCACTGACACCGGATACACGCGGAGTTCGCACAGACTTCGGCGTTCTCATCAACCTCTTTACTCCTGTCAAACCAGCATTCTTCGTTGGAGACAACGAACTCTGCTCAGGAGTCACCGTTTCCTCCTCCGCCAAGTCCGTCGGAGCCACTGGTGAAGGTCGACCACGACGTCCCTTCACACCCTCCTCTTCAACAAACAACTCACTGACACCGGATACACGCGGAGTTCGCACAGACTTCGGCGTTCTCATCAACCTCTTAACTCCTGTCAAACCAGCATTCTTCGTTGGAGACAACGAACTCTGCTCAGGAGTCACCGGTTCCTCCTCCGCCAAGTCCGTCGGTGGCACTGATGAAGGTCGACCACGACGTCTCTTCACACTCTCCTCTTCAACAAACAACTCACTGACACCGGATACACGCGGAGTTCGCACAGACTTCGGCGTTCTCATCAACCTCTTAACTCCTGTCAAACCAGCATTCTTCGTTGGAGACAACGAACTCTGCTCAGGAGTCACCGGTTCCTCCTCCGCCAAGTTCGTCGGTGGCACTGATGAAGGTCGACCACGACGTCTCTTCACACTCTCCTCTTCAACAAACAACTCACTGACACCGGATACACGCGGAGTTCGCACAGACTTCGGCGTTCTCATCAACCTCTTTACTCCTGTCAAACCAGCATTCTTCGTTGGAGACAACGAACTCTGCTCAGGAGTCACCGGTTCCTCCTCCGCCAAGTCCGTCGGTGGCACTGATGAAGGTCGACCACGACGTCTCTTCACACTCTCCTCTTCAACAAACAACTCACTGACACCGGATACACGCGGAGTTCGCACAGACTTCGGCGTTCTCATCAACCTCTTTACTCCTGTCAAACCAGCATTCTTCGTTGGAGACAACGAACTCTGCTCAGGAGTCACCGGTTCCTCCTCCGCCAAGTTCGTCGGTGGCACTGATGAAGGTCGACCACGACGTCTCTTCACACTCTCCTCTTCAGCAAACAACTCACTGACACCGGATACACGCGGAGTTCGCACAGACTTCGGCGTTCTCATCAACCTCTTAACTCCTGTCAAACCAGCATTCTTCGTTGGAGACAACGAACTCTGCTCAGGAGTCACCGGTTCCTCCTCCGCCAAGTTCGTCGGTGGCACTGATGAAGGTCGACCACGACGTCTCTTCACACTCTCCTCTTCAACAAACAGCTCACTGACACCGGATACACGCGGAGTTCGCACAGACTTCGGCGTTCTCATCAACCTCTTAACTCCTGTCAAACCAGCATTCTTCGTTGGAGACAACAAACTCTGCTCAGGAGTCACCGGTTCCTCCTCCGCCAAGTCCGTCGGTGGCACTGATGAAGGTCGACCACGACGTCTCTTCACACTCTCCTCTTCAACAAACAACTCACTGACACCGGATACACGCGGAGTTCGCACAGACTTCGGCGTTCTCATCAACCTCTTTACTCCTGTCAAACCAGCATTCTTCGTTGAAGACAACAAACTCTGCTCAGGAGTCACCGGTTCCTCCTCCGCCACGTTCGTCGGTGGCACTGATGAAGGTCGACCACGACGTCTCTTCACACTCTCCTCTTCAGCAAACAGCTCACTGACACCGGATACACGCGGAGTTCGCACAGACTTCGGCGTTCTCATCAACCTCTTAACTCCTGTCAAACCAGCATTCTTCGTTGGAGACAACGAACTCTGCTCAGGAGTCACCGGTTCCTCCTCCGCCAAGTCCGTCGGTGGCACTGATGAAGGTCGACCACGACGTCTCTTCACACTCTCCTCTTCAACAAACAACGCGCTGACACCGGATACACGCGGAGTTCGCACAGACTTCGGCGTTCTCATCAACCTCTTTACTCCTGTCAAACCAGCATTCTTCGTTGGAGACAACGAACTCTGCTCAGGAGTCACCGGTTCCTCCTCCGCCAAGTCCGTCGGTGGCACTGATGAAGGTCGACCACGACGTCTCTTCACACTCTCCTCTTCAGCAAACAGCTCACTGACACCGGATACACGCGGAGTTCGCACAGACTTCGGCGTTCTCATCAACCTCTTAACTCCTGTCAAACCAGCATTCTTCGTTGGAGACAACGAACTCTGCTCAGGAGTCACCGGTTCCTCCTCCGCCAAGTCCGTCGGTGGCACTGATGAAGGTCGACCACGACGTCTCTTCACACTCTCCTCTTCAACAAACAACTCACTGACACCGGATACACGCGGAGTTCGCACAGACTTCGGCGTTCTCATCAACCTCTTTACTCCTGTCAAACCAGCATTCTTCGTTGGAGACAACAAACTCTCCTTAGGATTGGCTGATTCTTTTTTCGCGAATTCGGTTGGTGGCAGTGATTTTGACCGACTGGGATTGTTATTTCGTTTTGTTTTGCTTGTTATGAGATGGGGAAGACTAAAATTTGTTTTTTCTAAATCACTTTTCGACTGATCAAAGCTGTCTGGTAATTCGTTGTGATATTTTTCGCTGCAATCTTTTTTCGGATTTCCTTCATTACGATTGGTAGTAGCAGGACTAGTTGGGGGGACTTTAGGTGACAGCGTTTTGCTTATTTTCACTGGAAACCCTAGCGAATGTCTTTTCAGATTTTTTCGGTTTGCTGGATACGTTTTTATTGGAGCAGAATAAGCTGCAGAAGTCACGGGACAAGTAGTAAAACTTGCAGGAGCATAAGTTGTATCAGTACTCAAGGAATTGAGAAGATTAGTGTCTGGTGTTGGAGGGAGTGAGATGACCGCAGAAACTCGATTGTTAGTTAAATTATAGTTTGGAGATTGAGGTGTCGTTTCGAAGAAGGCCGATAATTGTGTTACTTGTGACAATCGAGCTTTGGAAGCAAACGGTGTAGCTGAGCGCCCAACAACTGGAGTTACCTGGAAACTTTGATTCGCAGGGGTACTATGACTTAGTTTAGTCAGCGGAGTTTCTCCTCGCTTAACTGGAGTAGATGGTGGAAGAGATTTATGAAACTGTTCAGGGCTTAAGGGTGGCCCAAACGAAACCCCTCTCCGACGTATAGGAGCAATCATATCCTCAGCAGCTGGATAGGTTTTCTCGGATATTATACGTTTACTACTATGGTAATTGAATTCTTTTTCGGTTTCTGGTGAGTATGCTGAGCTGATTCCCTCCAATGAATTTATCGACAAGGATTTTTTCGCAACTTTTACGGAATTCGGTGACACAACCAAATCTGGAACACATCCATTGGGATCTTTTTCTGTTGGATTGTTAGTATGGTTATCGTAAAAAGATTCATTCACTTGTCCATTAGATGACTTTTTGCCTCCAATTTTCCGTCGCATTTCACAATCTGATTCATCATAACATTGATCAACTTTGTAAAGGTTGGATTTGTTAGATGCATTTAGAATGAGTAGCTTATGGAAACTCTTTCGAAAGCCAGGTGAACGTCTATTTTCATTTGGTGTTAAGCTTAAGCGGTCATTAGTTAATGTAGACGTAATAACAGGAGTTTCAATGTGGTTGTGTGGCCTCGATTTCACAGATGACAAAATACCACTCGAGGTATGGGATGTTGAATTTGTAAAATCAGAAATCACTAGTGACTTTTGGTGATTATTCGGTTTGGAAACATTTATATCAGTAAAGCTATCAGCCATACGATTATCCAAATTTTGTTTACGACATTCGTCATTTCCCGCTTGAAAAAGAGGTAAGTGCTTCGACTGTGATGAATTAAGTTCGTGTCGAAGTACTTGAATTACTGGTGGGGTGGATGGTTGACGAGGAGGAACTGGACCATAACGTTCACTAGTCCCTAGAGTTCTTTTCGGAGTCGTAGATCTTTGTCGAGGAGGGCGGATGGCACGATTAGACAATATCTTTTTAGAAGTGCTACGTTTAGATGGATGAACGATGGGTAGAGAATTTGGAGTAAAAGCCTCTTCGTTTTTGGGGGAGCTTGGTTGTTTGCTGGACATTTCGCATAAAAGGTCATCCGTCATAGCCTTTTGAATCTGAGATCGGGGTAAACAAATTTTAATGCATGCATTATAACATTTTAGTATCGGCCAGAAAATTTTGTTATCACATCTCAAATGAAAGGAAACCTCCATAAAACACATTGACTAAATGAAAACTTGTCACCTATAAATATAAGTTAAGGACGCTTATTTTACAGGATTAGGAGAGCAACCCAAATGTGCTACCGGTCAAACTTGAATTCAATGGTAACTTTCATACAAGCTGTAATGATGGCTTAAAATGCAATTTGTCTGAACTCTGGACAGTGTGAAAGAATTTAAGCTAAGGAAACGGTTCAAAACCATCTCAAGTAACTAGAAATGCATTGTCGCAATTTGTTTATACACTTTACCATTCAACTCTGAGATAGGGGTAAAGCATTTTTGACATGCTCATCGAAAATTTCAACATACTACACTCAAGGAAAAGCAGTGTATGTGTAATGGAAATGAAAAACAAGTTAGGAGATAAGTATGACGCCATGCGCATAACTTAGGAAAAGATTTGGTGGAATAATTCGACCAATTCTGACGCATTTTCACCCGTCACCAGGATCCGCTATCCTGAGAACATTACTCTGGGGTTCTACATTTTATCAGACTTAAACGAAGTCAAAGTCTACAAGCGATACACCATATTATGGCCTATATGGCTATATAAAGCCAAGCCGTACTTTTTGTAGCCTGTTGCACTTAACACTACACAAACTACTACCTAACCAAACGCTCAAATCGTTGACGAATTAATATTATTTTGATGTAAGCGAATTAGTTCGAGATTTTTAAGGCAAAAGCGCTTGTTTAACTTTATTTTGTGTCATAATCCCGTGATGAAACCACAGTAGAAAGGACATACTAGCTTTGCAATCTAGACTAGTCACGAATGAACTAAACATTGATTTATTCATTCAGACATAAATACTGGTACAAAAATATATGCCATACAAAAAGAGATTTTGAAGAGATAAAAAAGAACGAAAATTAATAAGAACAGTTGAATTAGTGAACAAAGTTGTGGGAAAGGCAGTTCGGTTAGGAGAAATGCGATCAGAAAAGATTCTTTCAGTTGAAGTCCCTCTCACTTATATGAAATGAACGAGGACTGCAGCAAGACCACCACCAGCGTTTATTCGGAACCATGTCTGATAACATCTCAAGCCCATGAGCCGAATATTTTATAAGACGCCAACCAGGGAGCCGTGGAGAACCTAATACGGAATTGGAGCTTTAGTCTACATTGACTCCTGTATCTTCTGTACTGTTATGAAGTTCCCGAAGGTAGGAAAGACACCACGAGGAAACCTCTCACGGTTCTACTTAATGATAGCAAAGCTAAGAATATATTTCAGGAACAACTCGAAAAAGTTATGCAGCGATGTAAGTGATCCCCATAGAGGCAGCTTGGAACGATATCAAAAAAGTCATGAAAACAAGTGCGATATCTACTAGTGAGGTAAACCATAAGGTTAGGGAGAAACACTGAATCTCAGTAGCATCCACCGAAATGCTCGGGAACTCATCCTATCTGTCTCTGAACATAACGAAGAGTGGAGTCAGCTTAAGCACAAGCTGATAAGAAGCCTACACAATGATCGCGAACAATGGTGAGTAGCGAATGCAAAGGAGATAGAAAAGGCAATGGCGATAGGCAACAGTAGACAGCTGTTCAGAATTATCAAGGAAACCGGTATTAGATATCCACTGTATGAGACTATCGCGGAAAATCAAGGGTATATTTTTTATTCTCAGCCTAGGATATTGGGTCGATAGACAGAACTCTTTAAGGACCAGTTTAATTGGCCTTCAGCCAAACATTGGTTACCTACGATCTCCAGCCAACTTAAATGGCAAATTGATGGAAATCCTCCAAATCTTACCAAAGTTTAGAAGGCTAAAGGAGATATGAAGCAAGGGAGATCAGCGGGCCCTGGAAAGTTAACCTCTGAAATTTTTATTGGTGAATGGCCCAGTTTTAGCAGTTAGATTGACTAAGATCTTAGGTAGAATTTGGGAACTAGACGTAATCCCATCTGACTGGTTTTCATCTCCGATTGTCCCGGTCTATATGAAAGGACAAAAGTCCTCTTGTGACAACCACAGAGGAATCAGGTTAACTAACATAATGCCCAAATTGCCATCCTTGATAATAATTCGACGCCTAACTAGAGCTCGTGAAGAGCAGACTCAAGAAAACCGAGCTGGTTTTCGAGTTAGACGTGGCTGTATAGACCAGACATTCACACTTCGATATGTTCTAGAACACAAACACACACTTTGGCGTCCGACAATAGTTGTCTTCCTCGAGCCTAAGGTGGCATTTGACTCTTTACATTGAGATTCCGCATCAGTGTCTGTTATTGAAAGGAGTACCAAAGTACATTAGCCTTATAAAAGCTCTCTACTTGAACACTACTGGTTGAATGAGAGCTTATGACGAGCTTCCACCGAAATTGATTACTTCAAGTGGTGTTTTTCAGGGTCGCCCACTTCCTGCATTCTTGTTTAACTTTATTTTTGGCGTGCTTTTAGAGTCGACACTTTCATCGACTGACTTTCCAGGAGTTGGACCTTTACCGGGAGATTCACTCCTAGTAGACTTAGGATATGCCAATCACAGGTTGGCTTAGAATATACGGGTGACTTAGTTCTATTTGGTTAAGACGCTGACAAAATGCTGTCTTTTGACCGCCTCAAGCAACAATGCATTTCGGAATGCGATCCTCCCCCGAAATGCGAAATATTGCTTCAGGATTTGTCTGCGTCGGAACCTGAACTAGTGATAGTAGTTGAGACTTGACCGCCTCACTTAGGAGTCTCATCAGTGCTGATGGTCTGGTAACTGAAGAAACCTCGGTACGGATACAGAAGGCTCGACTGGCTGTTGCTAACTTGAGTCATTTATGGCGCAGGCGAGATATCTAACAACTAAAGGATGGGTTTACCGCGCATCAGTTTGCTCTGTCCTACTTTACGGTTGTGAATGACAACCAAGAGTAATGGTTTTCGACCATAGCTGTCCCCGAAGCATTGCTCGTATATCCCGAGACAATCGAGTAAGCAATTCTGTTGTTAAGAAACGGGCAGTAGGTAAGCATGGCAGACCACTATATGAAGTATTGAAACTTCATCAGTTGAGGTGGTTGGGACATGTGTTACGAATGCCCAACCACTGCCCCGACGAGCGATGTTTTGTGGTGTGATAGGAAGGAAGAAACCTAGGAATGACCAGACCAAAACATGCTACGAACCTATGAAGTCACTGACAAGTGGACTGAGTCATGTTGGTAGGTGTGTACTGCCTGGTTGGGGTCCGCGAAACAATAGTAACCGATGGTTAAAGACCTTGGGTGACATGACTTAAAACCGTCTGCAATAGCGCTGGTGCATCCACTTTGTGTTCCTCCAAACTCTAATCTGAATTCCTCATGATCATCATCTTTCTCTTCTCAAATTTTTCCACTAATTTATACTTCTTGAATGACATTTTAAAAGTCCAATCCTCTTTACTTCCGCTCATACTCCTAATACTTCTACTACTATGGGATTCAAATAGATAATTACATCTCTATGAAATTGTGGTATGGCAACTTGAACTGATGTACGTACATATGAGATTCTATATTGTTGCTGACTGACGCGCTCGTTTCGTTGATCTTGGATACCGGTGGTTTCGTTATCGTTTAGTCTTCCTGGTTTACTATACTTTCCAGCGAACCTCTTCGTAGTGTAATATGATTGTCGCATGTTTCCTCTTGCAGCGGTTTCTGCTACTATAGCTAGATCTCCAACTATACTGTTCCACTTCACTTGTTTGTTTGCTTCCGGATATACTATTGGTGTGCTTCATATTAACAGTACATCTAAACTGAAAATTTGGCTGCACATTTGTGATTATTGCTAACTTGTACGGGATCATTAGCAAAGTTTGTTAAGATTACCAGGACCTGGTCAAACTGAGTCACGGACATGATATGCAACGTATTTGATAGTACTATTTGATACATGTATGATCGGACTTACGGCCTATGAGGAGTTTACTAGTGTAGATGCACACGACATTTCTTAGTAATCTAGGAGCTTCAGGAAAATTTCAATGTAGCTGGAGATTTTAAATAAGTCTGCAGGTTACTAAGAATGCACAAGATGAAGTCAAACGATACCAAAAATTAAATGCTCTGAAGCAAGATCTACCTAAGTATCATACCAAATGAGTCATTTTTTACAACAAATGGTTTTTAAATAAATAATAGAGAACTATCCTATTATACACATCAAAGATAGCGGGAAGCATACAATATTGCATACCAATCTTGGGAGAGAATTCAATTTGATACCAGTCAAAACCAAAATGTTTTCGA
The DNA here is from genome assembly GCA_944470395.2 of Schistosoma turkestanicum. NCBI lineage: Eukaryota > Metazoa > Platyhelminthes > Trematoda > Strigeidida > Schistosomatidae > Schistosoma > Schistosoma turkestanicum. The sequence continues at coordinate 9,990,478 of OX103974.1, read as the reverse complement.
ATAAATAGACTTACCGATGGATAGAAGAAGCGAAACTGACGATCTCCGACAGTTAGTACACTATTGTCAGACAAAACGCAAGCATCTTTCAACGGGGAATCATTAACTAACATTTTGTATTGTCCGTCAGCCCTGCTGACAGCCTGAACCAATCCATTTCTCATCAATTGCAGTGTACAATGAAATGGAGCAACTGTTGAATGTTTCACACGAATGTCACAAGACGGGTTACTGTGAAAATGTTGCAAGTGAGTAACTTATTTATTTACCTTCCAATATCACACAAAGGTGAACACCAATCGCAAGTCAAGCCATCAGTACCGTCCCTACGAATAACAACTATATGTCCACTAGGATTCATGCGTTCAACCATATCCCCGAATACTTAGATCAACACAACCGGACAACTGGAACCCGTCAGGTTTGAATTCAAAATCTAAACTATAGGACTTGACGGCCTTCATCTATTAACATTTCAGATTAACAAAACACTTGACAAAAACGAGCAACAAAAATAAACCTTGTAATTTTTTGGGGGAATAGAGCTTTAAAATATCAATATTTACGTACTGAAGCAAACACAATATCAAATAATTAAGATCGTATTTTTATTCACTAACTCAAACTACTCTAACATACATTGTATCTCTGGAAAGCCAGTATGCACTATTTACTTGCCATCCTGGATAGGTAAACATCAGATTTACAGTATTTGTCACTTATTTTAGATTTGATAAGGCAAAGCAATGAACGAGCTACAATGATTCTCCACAAAGCTGCAAACATTTTCCACAGAAGCCAATGCAACAATTTCATGTAATTCGATTCTAGTGACAAACTGATGTGACAAATTAAGTCTGATGGTTAAGAGTGAGTCATCAGCCTCCTAGTAAGATGAAAATATCATACCTAAAGTATTCATGTCCTTTCTAATTTTTCATAGGCATTAGATTTGGTGCCACCTACAATCATTTTGCTGAAGGAACATAGATTTGCAAATCTCTCACCGTTTTCGTTCTATTCTCCCAGTCCATATCGCCCCATGATGTCATCGTATCTAGTGTTGTCCATTCCAACCTTGATATTTATGTTTCCTATCAGAATGGTCAAGTCCCTTTCTGATCATTTCTCTACGATTGAATGCAGCCACTTGTTTTGAGGGTTGGTTTGATTATCTTGGATGCATTGTATTCCTATCTTATAAGGGTAGTTCCGGTTTATTTTGACAGCATCAATGCAAGTAATTGTGTATGCAGTGCATTTTCTTCTTCATGGTCGGGGTAAGAATTCATCTTCTCTGAAACTAGCATTGATGCTATAGGTTTCACCGTGCTGAAACACCACTTTGTTGTAGCTTTTGATTTCCACAAGAACTTGAACATATATGCCGGCTTTCTACAGTGCATGGGGAGTCCATGTACCTATACTGATTGCTGTGTGCGATTTTTGTATATAGCAGGTACAAATATCTCGGTGTTATCATAAATGAAGATGAAAGACTATCAGACAATATTGAAGATGTTAAAAGCATGCTCAGGTCAACGTACCTCACTCTACGAAATTCCGAAGACTAGCTAATAAACACAGAGATCTGTCGCCTCCGGTGGAGTTACACAGGTAAGTGTTTAATATCCGCTCTTGTTCCTAGTGTACGTAAACGACATACGTAACACTATAAAATTCGGAAGAATATACCTATTCGGATGATCCACAAATAGCATACAGCTCGGGTCCAGAGTGGCCTTGAAAATATGTCCAGCTGGAGCAAGACATGGTACCTACCTTGTGACTACAACAATTATGGCGTCGTGCATTTTAGTCAGCATTACCACGAAATACCACTCTACTCACAAAATGGTAGCTTTTACCCACTCGAATATGCGCACGATCACGGTATTCAATAATCCGGAAGCCTAAAATTTGAAGAATATGCATCTTCTGTTATCTTTAAATCCATAGGGCTTATGAGGCTTAAAAACAAGAACATATTGACTAATGAGGTGAAAAAAGTAGTGGGAAAGGCAGTTCGGTTAGGAGAAATGCGATCAGAAAAGATTCTTTCAGTTGAAGTCCCTCTCACTTATATGAAATGAACGAGAACTGCAGCAAGACCACCACCAGCGTTTATTCGGAACCATGTCTGATAACATCTCAAGCCCATGGGCCGAATATTTTATAAGACGCCAACCAGGGAGCCGTGGAGAACCTAATACGGAATTGGAGCTTTAGTCTACATTGACTCCTGTATCTTCTGTGCTGTTATGAGGTGTTATGATGGACTGATAGACTGCTACCTAAACTTGTTTCTCCCAAGATGAGCATAGGCCGACACAGTAAATGGCACCCAAATAACGGATGTGGTATAATTATAGTGGTGATGAGTCAACTCAAATAACAAAAAATACTTTGTTGGAGGGATTTACCGACCCTCCTGTAGTACTAAGGCCTACAAAGATAAGTTGACTTAGGCAATACTTCATCTGCCACTTCTTTAATTCAATCAAACACTCTGGAGATTTTAACATTTCATCTCTAAATCTCAGCGAATAGTGTACAACTTCCACAAGTCGGTTCCACGGGCGACTTGGAGCAGCCATTAAGAGTTCCGGACTGACTAAGCATGTACGCAGCGCCACTAAGGAATGAAAATCCATAAAATAGGATTATTTTTTAACAAATGATCAGCTGCTGGCCGAGGATGTTTATGTCCATACACCAACGGTATGTATTGATCACGGTAGTCATGTTTTACCTTGTCATAAGCGAATTATTTTGTCGGGACGAGAATGAGCTCTATCCTTATTACACTACGGCAAAATATATACTCATGAGAGAGCATCTTCCACATCTTCCATGGCCACGGAAATGATGGAAGCCAACAGTAGATAATCACTGGTAGATAGTGAGAGACATCATTCTGGGTGCTGTTCTATTGAATATACCTTAGACAAACCATGGTGTTTGCGCTGTCAAATGTACGAATGTTGAAGATCTTATCAACTTACAGATAGCTGAGATCTTCGATGCTAAATTCACCAAACAGTTAAAACAGGTACATACAAGTTCATAGTACTATTGAAACATTGTGTCAGCTGATGGCCCAGAGAATATCCAACTTCTGATTTAGTAATAAAATAACTAAAATCTCTGCGCCAGGATGTGACAATATTTGCCCCCATAATCTTGAAACTTTGTGCAGAAGCTCTAAGTTCACCGATTTGTGACCTGTTCAGGCATTTAATGGGGTCACAACAACTCACAGCTGAACAGAAACAAGCTACTCTCTCCAGTCTTCGAAAGAGGGGATAGGCAGGACTCGGACTGTTACACACCACTCTGTCAGTAAACAACAACAAAGAACTTCGAAGGTACGCAAATCATTCCTGGTCTCCAAACCAGATTATCTCAGAGATGCGATTGTCGCTTCGAAGTCCATAGTAGTAGAGGTAGTAAAAGTATTAGCAGTACTCGGAAAGACCGGGGTTCGATGATATTATAAAAGAAGCAGAATGTAGTGAAATAAACTTAAAACAAAAGATAAAGGTGATGAGGAAATCTGAAGGTTAGGATTTTAGAGATCGCAAAGAATGAGCACACCTGCGCTATTGCAGATGGTTTTGAGCCATGATATTCAGGGTCTCTAATCATAGATTACAATGATCTCGCGGGCCCCAGCCGGGTAGTCGACGCCTATCAACATGAATCAATCCACTTGTCACTGAGTTTATGGATTTGTGACATGCTTTGGTCCGGCCGCCCCTAGCTTTCTTCCAACCTATTCCTACACCACAAAACATGGCTCGACGAGGCAGTCGGTAGCTAGGCATACGCAACACATAACCCAGCCACCTCAACTAGTGAAAACGCTGACATAATGCACTGTATCCTGACTATACTCAGCAACAACGAAAGCATGTTTGGGATGCGGTCCTCTCCGTCGAAATGCAAAATGTTGCTTCAGGATTGGCTTTTATAGGCACCTGAACAGGCAATTCGCAATACTACCAATACTACCGAAGATAATCGAAGGGCTTGTGGACGAACAGATGAGGGAGTTTATGGATATGAAAAAATACTCCTCGAAGACTGCACCGGTTTCGGAAATGCAGTTCGTGTGCATCTTCTCAAAGCATGGCAAGGCTGGGAAACCTTCTGGAACCAAAAAATGCCAGTTGACCTAATCTTTCTTGACTTTCCAAGAGCCTTTACTTGATTTTAATGATTGTAAGTAGCTGAAAAGAAATTATGAAATAAGATGAATGAGTGCTATTCTTTCAGGTTCATTATTACTGCTTTGTCCAAACTTAACAATGGCAACTATTGTGCGGAAGGCACACTACTTAGTTTTATAAACTATTCGTTGCTGTTATTTCTGTCACTCTTTTTTGTTTTCCTTCCATTTTTCAGCATCACGAATGTAACATGCCACTGTTAACCTTAGAGCACTCAGGAGCTCTCCAAGATCTCGGTTTGTACGTGACATCATTTTAAAGGATTATAACGACAGTGAATTAATAGAGAAATACAACTATCCGATCATATATTTTCAATGATTTTATTTATTGTTTGGTCCTGCTTTAGCAGTATCATATATATAGACCTATTTTGTGAATAAATGATCATGTTGATTGATATGACATATACTTGAAAGCTCAGTCAGAAAATGTGACTGACAGATTGCGGATCTTGGGAATGAATGAGTATTTAACAAGGATTATCGTTATTTTGGGTTGTAAGCTCACAACCAAATGCTAAAGTAGTAGTTAAAGCCCGAAAAATAAACTAGTCAGCTGCCATCACTGTTAGTATATTTATAACACTTCTGAGCTCCAGCATCTTTTCCACAGAAACTATTTTAACGCAACATAAATGAACGACAAAGTCTTCGGATAATTCCATCATTAGATAATATTCACACTTCTATCTTATACTATCTCCTGTCATCTACTAAAATTTACCTAATGCTAGTCAAGTCATTGAGACGGACCAGATTCAATCGGAATGGAAGGTTGCCTGTTGAAATGTTGGAATCCAGTACGAACGGACAAAACCAACATTTCCAATAAGGCAACTATGTTGATTTATTTACGTAGGTAAATTCCTTCGTCACCCTAATACAGTTAGGCAGACAAAAATGTGGACGGACACAAAATCGTAAACACTCATTTTAAGGAGTGTATACATCACAAATGGAGAAGCGCACAATTTATCAAGTATTATGGTAACGTTTATCAGCAATACGTAAATTTATGTGACTAATTAGACCAACGTTTACAATTCTTCATAACTGGGAGATCTGTAGCCCTTTTGTTCACCTGTGGGTGACTTTTTCCCCATTAATCTGATATTGTCGACGGTTCCAAGAGCAGAATAACACATATCTGTAATTACTCAATTACTGTGAAGCTTAATCTAAAGGAACTGCCTCCTTGATGGCTCAGCGACTAAGAGATATGTTATGTGAGATGTTATAAATGTGAATTACAATCTTGTTAACCCAGAGTCCAAGAGTAGACATATTAAATTGACTATATTGATTTTCAAGGAACCTGTAGTTCATTTTCACCAGTCCCCGACCGAAGCAATAATGTTTCTGGAGGCCACAAACTAGCTGGAGGAGAAGGCCTAGTATATTATCTTCAAAATCCGTGTTTCCGTCTACACCCATTCCTTAATGTTCTTCAGATGAAGCTCATTGATTAGACTGAGGTTATAAAAGTTCTATTTAGTGTAACGCGCCTTAAGTTTACTTTATTTGTCATCTTATTTGTCATTAGCTGTAGATTCATTTACTTACAAAGTAGGAATACATAAAAACCCACCCAGTTAACGATATTCTGACAGCTCTAGAAGAGAGGAATATGTATATTTTTACCATAAGGGGGAAAAACCTTGATTGTTGAAGAATCCAGACTCTTTTAGTCAGTTTTCACCCTCCAAAAACCAATATGATGATTCTTACGATAAAATGTAGTTGAAAATTTCCTTCTGTGTTGGTTTAAACTTTTACTCTATGCTCTCCTTTAACTTTACAGATTTTCTGTATGTAGAGCTTGCGTGACAACGGATTGTTGTTTATTGCCATTGTTATCGAATGTAAGTTCATTTTATGTACTCTTTGGGTTGTCTGTTTCCATCATTTCCAGTTCTCTCCACTGCACGACCCTCTAGTAAACAATATATCTTCTGGTAAGACATGAATCGCTACACTTTTCATTGAAGTCACTGTAATTCTAAAAATTCTGTCTATAAAGACAAAATGTTGTTTATCGACCGATAGGTTTGTTATACAGGATAACTTTTTGAATGGACAGTAAGAGTGGGTTGTTTATATTTTTATCCAGTAGCTGCGGGTTTGGATGGCGATGGTTATATCTCTCCACTTAGTAATTGGTACTTTCATTTTCTTTTAAAGACAGTATCTCATAGTTTACTTCGTACATCTAACCCTTAAGATGACATTATCGGCTGATCCAGATCACTGTCCAGGTAAAAATTTTTAAATCTAGCATTAGCCACTGTTTTTAATTGTACATTAATATCAAAATAAAGTTGAAATGTAACCGACCATTTTGTTTTGAAATGAGTAGTATACTTAACAGTTGCTTTACAACGCCATATTGTTGGATTTTGGATATCAAAACATCCCAATATTCCAACTTTGGCCAGATATTGGTTGAACTTTAAACTGTCTCCAAAGTCATTCTAAAATTCATGGTTATCCTCGAACTAAGTTGAAATGTTTAGGGTCTTATGTCATATCTCCCGAAATTGATAATACTTACTTTTAAGTTAGAGTATTGAACTCTTATTCGTTCATTCTAGTCTTTAACTTATTAACAAATACGCATTCCTCAATAACTCATTTATCAACTATTTTTCGAGGCAGTCGTTGTGTAATATTATTAAATGGATTTTTGGCGTATTCTATCCCTAAATTGAACTGTGAAACTTTATACGGATGATTGGAAACAAGTGCACAGTTTTCCAACACATTATTTTTTATTTCTCACGTAACTGTCAAACGAGACCATCAGCAGAGAACCTAGAAGACAACATCTAAATATTTTGATAGGTAAGGGAACTATAGAAGCAAAAAGACTTATAACATAACAGCGCAGTGAATAACCTTTATATGACTATAACAGCAAAAACGAAAAACATGTTTATGTTAAGAATGAACTTATGCTACAATACAATGGAAAAATTATGATCTGAGATTGACTGAGTAGTAAGCGTACTATCGCAGTGGTTTGTAGTAGTTGAGTGACTAGTACTATTGTGATATCTCAAAAACTTGTGTAATATTTTAGATCCCATGACCTTTGTTTTTAGTCTGATTACTATCTAACCTCATTACCTCGAAGTATGGTAGTCTCATTGTACGTCAACAAAAAAAACATCATGATCTATAGATATATACCACCACTTACTTATCTCTGTTATCTCCCATGGAGAAAAGACCGCCGACCAGGATTCTCCAACCAACTCTGTTGTGAGTTTTCCTTTCCGCTTCTCAGGTGCTATCCATTCTTTTGATGTCTGCCTCTGATTCCTGACAGTGTGCTCTTTGGTCTTCCTCTCTTCTTTTGGTCTTGAGACTTCTGAGTTGGGACTTACCTTTTGACTCATTTGGGTGCTTTTCGCAGTAGGTATCCTACTTATTCCCAGAGTTTGTTCTCTATTTCTTCCTCACCTAGAGTCTGGTTTGTTCGCTCTCACTGTACATTGTTGCTGACCGTGTCCAACCAACGGACCCGAAGTATCTTGTATAGACAGCCAGTAAACACCCGTATCTCTTGAATGATGGCTTTCGCATTTCAAGATGCAAGCCATTTCAACCAAAGCTTGTGTATTTCACTGACTATGGTTCTAATAGTGAGATAATTTGTGACTTTTTAATAAATCTTGGAAGAAAATTATAGTTTTATTTACTTAACTGCAATTTCAGTGATTACCTGATTAATAGGGATTATAAGCGATAAATATTGAAATCTATAGAAAGCTTAAGTCTACCAATCAAATGCAATCAAGTGCAACTTGTGGCAAGTTTGACCACATTTTTATCAGACTGTCATTGAAATAAACGAAGTTATTCAATAGCTAAATGACTTTTTCCTATAGAAAAAAATCGAAACATTAGATTTAACAGACTACGGCGTTAATAGATGACATATTGTATTAAATGTTCAGTAACGCGGTATATACATATATATATATAATCCATGTATTCCCTTTAAGAAGTCGATAAGTTATAATATTGACTCGACCAGTAAATATTTATGTTTAGATCTATGCGTATGTACACATATCTTCTGATTTTTATTTGCCACATTTTTATTTTATTTTTTGTTTACACTTAAGGTCAACGAATTAAATGTTACAGTTGTAATTCTGTTGAAGACAATAACTGCAATGATCCATTTTTTCGACAACCACAACAAACTAGATCATTTTCTTTGGTAGATTGTAACGACTATTGTTTCAAGTGGGCTTTTCAAGGTCCAGGTAAACTAAACAAACTTTTTAATGTATGCACAATTTTTATAGTTAATTCAAACATAGATGTGTATGATTCTGTTTTATACTACACTATTTGTTTCGATCAACTTCTAAATATTAGTGTCATGAAAATACATTTTGTATAAATTGTATTTATCAATAGAACAACTTTTCTTGAAGTTAGTGGTGAGATTACTAGTATGTAAATTTATGATTGAATCTGGCTGTCATATGTTTTTAAGTTAACTAGAAAAAAATTCTATGTAAACGAGTTAAGGTAAGTAATAATTTATTTACTTACCCAACTAGAATCTTCATCCAGTAATTATGTAATGCATATAATAGTACGGATTGAGTTATTATAAAGTGAGGTTAGTGTTCAATGATCCTGGGATGTAGAAGCTGTACGACAACCTGCTTAAACTTCTGCGTCATCAATGTTACAATTGTGTTTATATTGTCATGGATCCTCAGCTTTTAGCCGTATTTTAATTAACTAATTATTTCTGTTGACAATTTACTTATATGCCCTTACGGAATTTCTACAACCGTTCGCAAATTTAATTACTGAAGGACTCAGGAAGTACCTCTATGATAGTTCATGTTCTCTATCCTTTTGAGAAACAAAGTATATTCGGTAATGGAGGAATAAACGTCATAAGCACAAGAATGATTGTAAATATTGAGAGATAAATATGTATGGCAGATAATTGTTGTTTAAGAACTTATACACGTTTTTTGAATATTCAAAAGTGAATTATTTATAAACCGATTATTTTGTTACAGTTTTGCACTATTTTGTACTGAGAATTTCCTATATTGATCAAACACATGATGTTAAAAAGTGAATACCACCAGGCTTATTCAATAAAGTGTGCCACTGTATACGACGTAATATTGTAATATTAACTGACTGAAATCTTAAAGCTAACTAAAAAATCGCCGTAAAAAATCTTGTGCTAATAATAACCGGTGGATGAGAAAACTTCAAGTCATGAAGATATAGAAACAGTCATATACATTAGTTATACTTTGTTTTATTAAGCCTGAAGTTGGTCAAAGTATAAAAAATGACTGGTGTATGTTCTGTCTATTTTAGAATACTTTCATTTAATTAATACATAAGGAATGATTTCTTCATTTCCTTTGCACAAGCTATTAGCTGTTTGAACTCATGAACTCAGTAGATAACCAATTGATTATTAAAAGAATTAGCACTGGTTTTTAGTTTCAACGTGAACGTCAACACTATGATACAGGGAAATCTACTTAGTTTCAAATGAAACGAATGCATGTACCGAATTACCTTGCTAGCCATTATCCAACTTTGTTATAAAGCATTTCGTTTGACTAAGCATTAAGTTTGATCTAATCATATAATCTACTAGGCTTTTTATTTCTGCTTGTTATCAGGTTAAACCATTATCTTTACAAGAAGTTATTGAAATATGTTAAATTGCATATTATTTGAGTAATAACGTATTTGCTTCATTTGTTAGTTATAGTATATCCCAAATTTAAAAATAGCATGTTCTGAATGACATTTATGAGTATTATTCATCTGAATTGATCTCGGCATTTCTGAAGGTCGTCTACGGTTGAGAAAATGAATACGAGAACAATGAAGAGCTTTTAACACATATGTATTCGGTTTACAACAGAAATCTTGTTCATGTGAACCAGATGTTTATCGTAATTTCACTGATCTGTTGCATTTTTAAAGAAGTCAAGAAAATTCAATCCAGATAACTTCAATTCTTACTTGAACTGGTACATAATACTTGTAATATGTTCAGTTTCCATATTTCACAGCGTCTCTGATTGTCCCATTAGATGTCCTGAGTCATAATTTCATAGATTGTATCAATTCCCATGAAATGATAGATATACTTTATCGACAAGGCCTTCTACTGATTATTTCTTATCATCAATATACGATGTACTTATGGATTGAGAACTTTTTTCTTACTAGCTTGACCAGATCATCTGACAATACATAGTCTACTAATGGCTCGTTTACTTTATGCCTATTAAACCGACTATTTTCTGTCAACCGATGATACAAAGTCAGTCAGTCCGTTACAACGTGGAACTTCGTACATGGGTACATAAGTTCAAGTTGCCATACCCCATCAGCACAGAGACGGAACTGTCAGTTCAAATCCCATAGTGGTAGCGATAGTAGAAGTAATAACAGCAATGGAAAAGACTATGGTTCGAAGATATGATTCAAGAAGTATATATCAGTGATATAACTTTATAAAGAGAAAGATAGAGATGATGATGATGATACAAAGAGCCTTGAATAAACGACCAGACATCACTAACTCCTTTAACACCAGTAGTAGCCCATTAGAAAACGAAGATTAAGAAACAGAACTACTATTATTATATTGTCCTGTATTTTTCTCCTGACTCAAAACACAGGATAATATACTTTTAATTACATGACCATAAAAGCACAATAAATTAGTCATGTGTGGCATCACTCTTCTTTCAATACCAGGCAAAGTCTTCAACAGGGTATTGTTAAACAGAATGAAAGACTTCGTAGACGCCCAACTTCGAGATCAACAGGCCGGATTTGTTAAGGATCGATCGTGTACTGACCAAATTGCTACATTACGGATCATTGTGGAACAATCAGTTGAATGGAACTCACCACTCTACATCAACTTCATCGACTACAAGAAAGCATTCGATAGCGTGGATAGGAAAACACTGTGGAGGCTTCGTCGACACTACGGTGTGCCTGAGAAGATAGTTAATATCATACGGAATTCTTATGATGGATTCAACTGCAAAATCGTGCGCGGAGGACAGCTAACAGACTGTTTCGAGGTGAATACCGGTGTGAGGCAAGGTTGCTTACTCTCACCCTTTCTCTTTCTCCTGGTCATCGACTGGATTACGAAGACGTCAACATCTGGAGGGAAGCACGGTATCAACTGGACAGTTAGTACGCAGCTGGACGATCTGGACTTCGCAGATGACTTGGCTCTTCTATCGCACACTCAACAACAAATGCAAGAGAAGACGACCAGTGTAGCAGTAGCCTCTGCAGCAGTAGGTCTCAACATACTTAAATGAAAAAGTAAAATTCTCCGATGCAACACAACATGCACCAACCAAATCACTCTTGATGGAGATGCCTTGGAGGAAGTTAACACCTTTACATATCTTGGCAGCATAATCGACAACCAAGGTGGATCCGATGGAGATGTGAGGACGCGGATTGGCAAAGCAAGGGCTGCATTTCTACAGTTGAAAAATATCTGGAACTCCAAACAATTTTCAACCAAAACCAAAATCAGGATTTTCAATACAAATGTCAAGACAGTTCTACTGTATGGAGCGGAAACCTGGAGAACTACGAAAGCCATCATCCAGAAGATACAAGTGTTTATCAACAGCTGTATTCGTTGGCCAGAGACCATCAGCAACAACGAACTGTAGGAGAGAACAAGTCAGACTCCAGTGGAGGAGGAAATCAGGAAGAAGCGGTGTAAGTGGATAGGACACACACTACGAAAAGCACCTAACTGCGTCACGAGACAAGCCTTCACATGGAACCCTCAAGGCAAAAGGAAAAGAGGAAGGCCAAAGAATACATTACGCCTAGAAATAGAGAAAGATATGAGAGGAATGAACAAACATTGGACAGAACTGGAGAGGGAAGCCCAGGACAGAGTTGGTTGGAGAAAACTGGTGGGTGGCCTATGCTCCATTGGGTTTGACAGGCGTAAGTAAGTAAGTAAGTGTGGCATAAAACCCGAGCACTAGGTACAACATAACTAATCAATGATAATTTAAGAATGGTGAAATAATATATTTAACGGTAGGCTTGCAATCAGAACAAAGTAGAAAAAAAATACCAATAATACATGAAATAATAATCCTAAAAGTTCTATTACTCTTAATTATATTCTCACCAATCCAAAATGTATTATCACTAATTTATCAATTTTAAGCACATGTTTAAATAATTTTTTTTCTTTTGTAGTCTGTCGAAAATTATTATTGACACATAATAATAATAATAATTTTTCTCCTTTTCCATTTTCTCATTTTTAATTCATTAGATGGACAGAAACATTTAATTCGTAATTGTTCTACAAGTTTAAATATGAAAATGGAAAAATATTTAGTTTGTATTGCTGAATCTCGATCATCCATTGGTTATTTATGTTTTTGTAATAAAGATAAATGTAATTCAGCAAATTCATTCAAAAAAAAAACACTAGGACAATTTAGTAATTATATTTATTTTATAGTTTTAATAAATTTATTGCATACATTTTATCCTTATCGACATATGTAACTAGTGCCAGTAAAAAAAAATTGCTTCCATATATCATCAACAAGAGTTAAATGAGATGGATGCATTTAATGCATACATGTCATTGTTTTTAATAGATAGACAGACAGACAGACAGACAGACATATAATACAAAAAAAGAATGTGCGTAGATATTTTTTTAATGGACATTGATGTGTACATAACTAATCCTGAGATTGTCGATTGACATGGAATCGCGAACAGTGAGAAATAAACTAACATAGCTTACAATCGTCCCCTAGTACTTGATTCAATAATAGATTTATTTATTCATATATGTATTATAATATCTTATTAATTACCTAATTATATATAAGTATTCAAGTTGTTTTTCATACATAAAAAAATAACTGAATAATGTTTTTCTGCAATTGAAATAAAAAAACTACTTTGAGAATAGTTTCATAGAAAAACTATTATTTTCATGACTTTTTTTTGTATATTTAACAGATCATGTAAATTACATTCAAATTGGTTATTTTTGTCAAAATTTCTTTTACATGCTGTATACACAGTTATTTTATATCATTTTTTCCAATTATTATTATTATTATTAAATCTTTAAGTGTAAATTTTTCATTAGCCCTTAATATCTTAGAATGTGAATCAAAAATTTAAAACAAAGAAGACTGGTTCAGTGAAGAGTTCTCTTTTTTTTATGTGAATTCATTTTCAAAATTATACAATTGCAAATATATACTTTGTTTGTTTGTTTAACCATCTCTCTATCCGCTTCCCTCTTATTCCTTTTCTATATATATAAAACTATTTCCCGTCAATGCATTTATTCCCGTATCTATGATTCTTCTTAATACAGTTCATTTCTGTTAGGATATTTATCTAATATCCTAAAAGAATTATTGGTCAATTCCTATTGGTTAATTCCTACTGGTCAATTTTATGGTCGTCTTGACTGTCAATGTCACAGACTTCGATGCTGTCCCCTATTTGACCTAAATGTATAAATACTCATTATCTGTAACGTTTTATGACCCGGATCCCTAGTCTGGGATCCTGAATCCCTTCTGGACTCGTACCTCGTACTTTTTGGATACTTTTAGAATACAGGTTCTACTTCATATCAAGTCTTTTCTTTTATTCAATGGGTGTTGGGACACTCGGATTAGAGTAGCATGTCGTGTCGGTGGATCCTCGCTCTCGTTTCCGACAAAGATAAACTCCTATTAATAGTTCAAGCATATCAAAATGACATGTTAACATGCGTGCGTAACAATGTCAATTTGAATATTTTATCTGATCACATTGAACTTTTCTTTATCAATCTACATGATGAATAGTCAAGGTATCAACCACAACAACACTCATTCTTAATTCTCTTAATCAAAGTATCATTTGATATCTTTTTTCTAATTTTAACACTATTCTCATGTTTAACAAAACTTTTATTATCACTACTTTTGTAATTATTACATAGTTACGATTGTATAACTTTGAAAATGAATTCTCTGAAAAGAGAATTCTTCGCTGGATCAATCTTTCTTCTTTTGTCTTAATGAGTAGTATGTTCCATTTACTTAGAAATCGTATTCATTTTTCACTTCTCTACAAATATTCATTTGAATAATGTACAATTATGTACAGTTAGATTATTTTTTTCTAAACAAAATAATTGATAACTTAATTATTGCGACTCTAGATAAGTGGATAACGCGATGGCGTTTGGAGTGAATGTCACTGGGTTGAAGTATAAATCAGAACGAAATGCCGATCTTAAATTCCCATGTTAGCCACCATGCATCTCTGCTTTAAAAATATGAAGTAGGTTTGCTTAAAAAAATACTGACGAACTTTCCTAAAATCTAAGCCTTCATTATTTATTAAAATGAAAGTAGGAATACTTAATGAATGTTAAAATCATATAACTTTTTAATTACTTCTGAAAGTTAATCCAACAAGAATATTCTATAATCTGTTGTATTTTACCCTGGAAATATTTTTAGGTATATTGATATTCCTTAAACTGATACTCAAGTATTCAGTTGCGGGTTCTTTTTATTCTTAACCTATAGACATAGTGTTTCTAAGGTGACATGGAGAAAAGTACAATGTTCTTGATAACAACTTGAAAATATACAACGTGAATGGAAAAGAACAAATGAAACTTAAGGAATAATAACTCAGTAAGACATATTGAACATATTGAATAGTTAACTATACATTAAAACAAAAAAAATTATCTTATATAACAAGAATAACGAACGATTTAACCGTAGATTATTATTGATCATTGGGTGCGGTATTCAAGCCTATTGACAATAATTTGAATTGAACAATTTCTAGCATAGTTTAACCATGAGTGTTACATCGATACAATTGAATGTTTTACTAGTTTTAAAAACTCACAAAACTGGAAGACTTTTGTTAGATTGTAGAGATAATTTTTCATACGGAACAGCTTTTACACCAGTGTATTGATGCGATAAATTTCAATATGAAAGCTTTGATGCTAAGATAGATGAAGTATCTATTTTCGTTTCCATCTCAGTAAAATGTTTGTGTTGACCGAGCTGATGATTCATCATGTATTCTGACAAATGAACTGATTACTGTTTATTCACATAATAAGGGATGGCTTAAATAGAATAAATTGTAATAAGGAGTTGAGGTTTACTTAATGATTATCAATTGCAGGGAGACAGTCAGCTGTTATCCATCTCTTGTATCAGTACTGTTTGGCGCCGCCAATACATATAAGGCTTCAGCTTTTGGTCTTTCTTTGCATGAACCAAAACCTTTTTGATGGATTCCTGTGCCGATGAAACCATTTGTATGTTCAGACTCTGCTAAGTGTATTGCTATCGAGGACTTATTCTCTAGTTTTTATTGGGTCTTCTGAAGATTCAAAAATGTTCTTCAAATCAAGTTTGTGTTCCTTCAATTTCACATTCAGCTGCCTTGATATCATACTTAATACATCGTTACAGTCATTGAATTTGATATCAAATCAAAAATTTGTTGTTTCTTCTTTAAGATTGAGTCTTTTCGAATTATACGGTGTGGATTAATAATCATTCTGATTTTGTTAATTTGGTCACTAGGTATGCTTGAAGCTATTACTAGTTCACCTTAGTCGATAAACGCGAACGAGACAATGAACCAGCGTCCAGGTAGGCTACCTTGATCCGAAAACGGCTAAAGAGAAATCTTGATATAGCGTAGAAGGTATATTCTAAAAACATCCAGTAATCACACAATACAATCAAGCACACAACTCTCGTTTATTTATACATCATAGAAGCATCCTTGGGACAGTTAAGAAAATCGCACACTAAAATGACACAGCAGCCAATCACAGCCATGGATTTTCCTAGTAGGAATTGAAATCTCAAGGTCAGCCGATCAGCTCATGCTGGCAAACGTAGAATCCAAAATAAGGCATTTGTCAAGCGAGTTTTGGGGATCTAACATCCCCAACAGATTTCTTCTGAAGTTTTTTGTCAAATGAAATCATCAAAGTGTCAACCCATTCTTTTGATTTTCTTTCTTAATTATTCCTCGAATAATTATTCATCATCAAAGTTGATATAACGAAATCCATACAATTTTTACTTTGTGCAATTACATTGAAATACTTCAATATGCTGTTCTGTTTTTAGTTCTTAATCTGTTGTACTACTAGTCTCTTAATGTTTTCCAACTGGTTTGATGGCTCATACACGAAATTTCACAGGTTTTGAAATAAAATCGTCATATATGGTTTTGGTGAATATAGAAATATTCGTTTAAGAATGATTCCCATTTTATATTACTGTAATCCAGCAATAAACAGAACAAAATGAAGGCTTCTCTACTGTCTAACTATATTGTTGTTACTATTTGGAAAAAAGGCACTTCATGTTTTTTTAAACTTTTTCTACAGACTACTATAAATTAGTAAGTAACACGAAAAAATAACAAGTCTCTACACTGGCAGCTTTTCCACCGGTATATTTTATGTACATGTTCTGTGTGTATTTTTTTTTATATAACTAGGGCTATTTTACTATTTATTAGCTAGATAGCTGTTTCTTCCTGGTATGAGACTCTTCAGTAATAAACACACACTAGTTCCCCAGGGATTGAACCCAAGTTCTTCAGGTCTTGTAGTGTGCTCTTAAATGCTAAGTCATTTTCCATTGGTATAATTTTCACTTGAGCAATTTCTCAATAGAGCACTACCATCATCCAATGTTACTTGTGACAGCTGTTTCATTGCCAGCATATATGAACTTTGCCAGTGAAGATGAAAATCATTCTGTAATGAGGATACCACTTACACATCAAACGGATGACTATAAAACCCTTTCAACTAAATGAGGATTTTGTTGAATTCCGATGGATTTGCTATGTTAAGTCCAGAGATCACTGACTAATTTAACGCGTTGAGTACCCAACCACAATTCTAATTCCGTCTATTTTTCGTCTACTACTTATCGATAACCTAGTATCCCTGAATCAAGCAATTACACTCCGACCGGTACTATTGACTTTGGCCCAATAGCTGGGTTCTTATTGGTCATACCTCTGTAAACCTGGAGTTAGGTCCAAAAGCACCAACTAGTCTCTACTATATTTATGTTTCAAACTGACGCGGCTAACATACAAATATATCGGACTGTATGTTCTTCATTTTATGACATTAGTGACTGTGAATAATCGAGATTGCAAATAATGAATTGGCCACAAATTAGGAATAATGAGTCAAGTGGGCTAACTGAAAGCTTATGATAACGGAATATATAGACATAGTAACCGGATTACCTAATAATTATGCAATAAAATATGAATAATGACAATATGAAAAAAAAATTATTCTTGGGAATAGCCAAATCTTCATTGTTCGTTTATTCTGAAATATTCTTTACAACATGTATTGAAAGCATATCCACTCAAGGATTTAGACTTCATTGTCTTACTGGATAGATCATATTGTGGTGTACGCTACTTATGTTCACATAAGTAGTATAGGATATCAAATGGAAATAAAACGTCTGACAGCAAAAGATCGAGAAGGAAAGAATGAAACAGAAGGCGATTTGTGCGTAACGTAAAGTGAACTGAAGTCTGAACAGTCTAAATGAAAGAACACTGAAATCTGAAACAAATAAGGATTTGTTTGCAAATGATGATATCACGGGAACGTTTTGTAAATATGCCTAACAACTCTGTAATATTCGCTTAAATATATTGTTAATATCCTCACCTGAGTTCTCGAGCACAACAGTATGATTTTTATTTCAGCTTACGAGCTTATAGGTTTACAGGATTTATCAAAATATCCAACACCGAATCTAAAACATCGAAGTCCACCATTTTTGATGATTCATTTATTTATTCTATGGCCATGATCAGATTTTGAATCACTTTTTAAAAAAAAATATATTGAATGAACAACTGGAGCGGAGCTAATACTCTAAAAAACCTTTCATAAAAAGGCCGTGCGTGACAGGCCTCAAGCATTTGTCCCTTGGGCTCTGTGGTCACGCTTCCAGGCCTCTTAGACCAATACTAATCTACCTTCCTTTTCAGGTTCCTCAAGAAACACACCGTTGCACGGTGTGGGTAGCAGGGAAATGAAAACCGCCCTCATACCCGTAAGATCACGTTAGACCAAATCGGTCACAAACAAATCATTCGGATGGCATTAATCCGCATAACCTTGATTTTAAAAATGTTAATATTTATTGAATCATTCTTAATAGAAATGCCTACATATTTTCAAATTGATGATGATTTTACAATATCATATCCTCTGAACAAGTTAGTGATTATCTGCTGTGGGCGACTGGAGCGAAAGATATTGGGTTGAATAAAGCATAGAACAATAAATCAACTCGAATGAAGATATTTCCAGTTGATTAGTCTCAAACTAAGTAAGAAGATGGTGTTTTTAGATTGCACTGCTACTCAGAATTCTAAAAAAAAAAGAAGTAATTTCATAGTTTGACAAGTGTATTCATTTCAGTAACTTATATTATAATACACAAAATGTGCTCACTACTGACTAGCTTCGTAAAGAAATTCTCCCAGTTTTAATGAGTGAACATGCCCAGGAGAGTTCAACACTGTCGGGTGTATGCAGTTACTTACTGAAGACAAATGGGTGAGGTTGCACAATACCATGGATTGATTAAAATTAGACGTAAACACCAACGGATGCCGGCTAAGTGGTCTAGAGGTTTGTTGTTGCTGCGGGAGACTCAAGGTTATGGGTTCGAGCAGGGGTCGTGGATGTACACTACTGATGAGTCCAGGTTCCTAATGATGATCAATTCATGAGTTCAATCAAACTCAACAATCTCCATAACTCTATGATAACAAATGTAGGCGTTGTTAGGATGTGTTTGCACTCAAAAAAAGTGTATTTAATCACAAGTCAGTTGAAGTACAATTTCTTCTTAACTGAAAAAACACAAACACTAGGTTAATAATCTTCATAGTTTTACAATATCTATCCATAAATCATATTATCGACGAAAATAATCATAATAATAATAACAATAATATATTTTGTAGTCTTTCTAAAAATATGTAAAAAATATATTTTTAATTAAAAAGAAGGGAAGTTAATGAGAAAACAGCAAGAAGAAAAAAATTCACGCAATAAATAACGTATACCACTACTACTACTTAATTAGCATGATTATTATTAAAATAATGATTGATTGTCTAACAATTACACTTAGACCAGATGAAGTTTTTTTTTTTTAGAAATAATAAACAGATCTCAATGGGAAACATATTTTTTTATGATTAGAATTTTTATCTGAAATACTTATTTTGTTATTATTATTATTATTAAAGAATAATCGTTTTTGCTGGTAAATGGTTTGAAAGGTAAAATCGGTAATGGATGCCGGCCCAGTGGTCCGATGGTAAGGCGTTCGCCTACAATGCCAAAGGTCCCGGGTTCGAACGCTGCGAGGAGCAGGAGTCGTGGATGCGCACTGCCACTGATGAGTCACATACCAGGATGAAACGGCCGTCCAGTGCTTCCAGGTTTCTAATGGTGTGGTCTAACAATGATTGATTGATGATTTCAAATGTGTAATAATGAAATCGGAGCTAAGTTCCAAGTTTATGTGGCATTTCTCAGACTAACGTTCACATAGTCTTTATAAGCTTGATTCTCCTCCCTACTAGGCACTAAACTAGTTTGGGTAGAGTTACTACCAGAGGATGTTACCGATGAGATAGTTAGGCTGTGATAGACCTTTGGGGGAGAAATTCTGTAACCCGATTGTAAGTTGTCAACAATGCGTGAAGCATTTTTAAGCTTCTGTATAGATTTTGAGGTACTTCTTTATTGAAATTGAAATAAAGCATTCATAATTAAAAAAAAGCTTTTCATTGACCATCTCTTTTAGGAATTAGCATAATCTGTTACTCGCTACATTGAGCTTATTTGCATCAAAGGATTAGTTAATGGATGAACCCTAATTTATTTACAGACTAATCAGATTGTGTTTCTTGTATTTTTGTTAAAAATTCATGCATCCTTAGCGCTATATATTACTTTTACAGTTATAGCTGATATCAATTCTTGATGAAAACGTCAATCCCAAATCCCTAATTCGAACCCTATCGAACCCTTGGAATTTAACTGCGTTCTTTTACGGCATTCAGAAGACAAAATCTATGTTCATATGAGTGAGCATGTGTTTTTGTTTTCTTGATTGACAGCCAGAGTAATCTGTAGTAAATTTTCCTATCCCCCTAACCATTGACCAATATCACATGATAAATACGAAACACCAATCGGAATTATGTTTAGCATCCGTACCTTTGAGTCAGCTCTAAATCCTTATTGGTCCACAACTCCATAGCTCCCTTATTTCTACCCTACCTCTTAGCCCAGAAGTCTATTGCCAGCCTTCATGAAATTGAACATATTTGACCAGACTTACATTACACCATAGAATGCGTAAACATATCTATTTCATCAGGTCATAAGTGGCTGTGAATGAGAAACTGGAAAAAGATTAGAAATGGCACATTGTACAAAATTAGTTAACAAGTTGACCAAAGGGAATATAAACATGTAATAATCTAGTTTGTATTACGGGGTTGTGAAGATTGTTAAGTTTTATTGAAACCATGAATCAATCAATGTTAGACCACTATTAGAAACCTGGAAGCACTGGACGGCCATTTCGTCCTGGTATGGGACTCCTACCGGGTGCAGGAGTCGTGGATGCGCACTGCTGATGAGTCCCATACCAGGACGAAACGGCTCTCCAGTGCTTCCAGGTTTCTAATGGTGGTCTAACAATGATTAATTGATGATTTCAAATATGTAAAAACACAAACCTCCAAAACTCTGCCCCCAAAACATTTATTAATTTAGTCGGATGTATGATGAAGCTAAATTTTTACTCATTCCCATTTCTGTCGTTCTCTTTAGTCATAAATTAAACTAGGGAAGTTCAAAGAGATTCACCTCTTCACTATAAATTGATTGTTTCTATTAAATTTATACTAATTTTTGAAGGTAATACTTTACATTTCATTTGATTCGCTCCTGTTTACTGGTGATCAGTAGTTAAAGAATTGTTTACAGCTATACACTCTCAAAATTAAACCAACCATTTTCTTAAAAAAGGCTGTCATATCTGTCATATACCTCGCAGGATTCGAACCCGGGACCTTCGGTATTGTGCGCGAACGCCTAACCATCGGAACAGGAGTCGTGGATGCGCACTGCCACTGATGAGTCACATACCAGGACGAAACGGCCGTCCAGTGCTTCCAGGTTTCTAATGGTGGTCTAACAATGACTGATTGATGATTTCGAATAGATTTTATCCTGATTTCCGTAAGGTCGATAATTGACTGCATTTACATTTCAATTAAGCAGTGCCTGTCAGAGATTGTTCTCTTTGATTGTCTGAAATAACTTTCTCCTTAGTGTAAGAGACACGTCAGTATTGTACACAAACATCATCCATTCATTGATCAAATTGAGACTATTCAGATTTTCTGCTATTAGTTTATTCTCTAAAAATTTCACGGAACATTTCTTAGTTTTCTCAATGATATAACTTGGTCTAACAGTAGTAATGTTTATTTTTTCACTGTCAAAATATTCTCCAAGAAAAAAATCATATAATTTAATCATAATGACAAAATGACAAGGTAAAAATTAAATTTTTTGCCTCATTCTGACTTTTGTTCGTTCCACTTTTAACTCATCAACCTGATTGATGATGATGATGATGATGTCTACCTTAGTTGATTGTTATTTAATTTTCAAGATATGATATTGTTTGGTTGAAATTAACTTCAATTATGACATGCAGCATGTGTGATCGGTTATCATTCTAGTCATTTTGCCAATACGTTACTTTTTTAAAATTATCGATGAAATGGACGTGTACAAATCAATGCTTTGAATGAATGTATTTCCGACTACAGTCGTTGTCGTGAGCAAATCTTTACATGTACAAGTCTTTTGTGTTCTTAAGTATCACCATGAGAATAATGGTGGTTTCTTGTTTCATGTGTGAATTTGCTGACCCATTAACTGACTCCATTGTATAAGAACCATTGAATATGCTATGAACTAAATCTTTCATTGTAGTTTGTATATTACAAATAGGCTAACCCTGTCTGCGCGATGCCGGTAATAATAAGAAGCCAAACACAGATTGAATTGGATGAGTTTACTCCACCATGTAATCGTTCACGCAGACAGACATGAGGATTAAAAAAAGCTGGAAAGCAAAGCGAAGCGAAGTGGAGAAGTTGAGTAAGCCAACTTCAAAACAAAATTAAGTTAAAGACATGTCACAAGCACAGTGAGCAATGTTGTACACACAAGCACTCAAGCCAAAAAAACAAAACACCCAAAGTTATCAGTGAATAATTGACAAAGTTGAAAGACATGTAAAATAATGATAACTTGAGAATAGATTACTTTGTTTGTCCAAAAGCTAGGACAGGCTATGGAGGCTCAATGTTCTAGTGCATACATACTACACGAGAAACAGTGGCGACCAGCCGGTTATGACAAACATTTTGTTGTAACTACCAATTGTCCAGTATGAATCTACACAGCTACGAGATATTGCGTTAATCGTTCGGTTATTATTATTATTATTATTATTATTATTATCGTTTTCCAACGAAAGAAATCACAAACATTTCCAAACAAGTGAGGAAAAAAGAGTCACTCAAAATAGTACATTTTGTTGTATCACTTGTCTGATTAATTCTGTCTGCTTATTTACCATTCTGTTATATGTTAAATACAGAATAGGACTTGTTTTACAATATTTTTTTCACTGGTTTATTTAATAGTCCATTCTCTATTCTATTTCAATTTGTATATAACATTTTATCTTTGAAAATCAGTCAGTGGAGTTGTTGCATTTACATTTTAACAGAAAACAGAAAAAAAACAATGCAATGCAATTTCATTCAACGCTCTCTCTCTCTCTGCAACATGCACATGCATTTTACGCGGAAGTTTAAAAATCACATGTACGTGCACAGTAAAACGAAAGAAAAAACAAACATGGCGTCTGCATATTATCTTCATTTGCCTCCTTTTTCTTTTTATTAAAGAGTTCACCAGCCTCCATTTCATTCATTCATTCATTCAATAAGAGGAAGAATACATACACATAAATCAGTGAGTACTGAATTGTTTTGTTTAACAAAATAGAACAAAATAATGATGTGAGATAACTAAGTGAAAATAAAATGAGACGAAATTTGTTGAATTATTGTTACTTTATTGCTATGGATTATTCTGTGTAATAAATCCAACGAAAACAAAGTTCAATATACATATTGAACACCTTTATAACAGATTTGAATTTGAATTTCTCACTTCTTCTCATTTATTGATTAATTGATTGATTGATTTAAAGAAATACCATCATCCATTATCCATGACATTGAATTGGATTGAATGAACGAAGACACTTTTATGTGACGAGAGAAGAAAGAACAAGGGAATTGCACAGAATAACATGAATTTATTTTATTTGGTAAGATTTCTATCCGTTACTTACAATCGATGTAGGATTTAATTTGTCCTACAGATGTAATTCTAGAACTGTAAACGCAATATCGGCGAGCACAGAGTCTATGGGAAAGCTATAGTCAGAACAAGATCAACTTTTGCTTACAGCTTTATCTGTTTCTAAACATAAAAACAATTAAATTAGTACAATAAATAAGGAAATTACAGTTATCAAGTGAACCCAGTAAACATACCGACCAATATAGCGTGTATTATGGAAATGAATAAAAAGTTATGAGTCAGATCAATATAATAAGATAATAGTGTCCTTCAGTTATTAGGTCATTTACAACAACAAAAGTTTACAGACACGTCAGATCAGATCACGTGATGGGCGCTTAAACCACAATTCGATTGGTTAGTTATGACATAACTATAATTAGCTATGAAAATAACTAACAATCGATAATATTTTAAAAGTTTTAGTCAGTCAGTCAGCAACAACGTAGAAACTTCGTACGTACGTACGTATGTACATCAGTTCATGTTGCCATACTACACATTAGCACAGAGAAGCAATTGTCGATTCAAATCCTATAGTAGTAGAGATAGTGGAAGTATGAGCAGTAATCGGAAAGATTAGGGTTTGAAGAGTATAATTTTAGAAGATTGGAATTTGAGAGAACACAAAGAGACGATGCACCTGCACCATTGTAAACGATTTTGAGCCATGTCATTCAAGGTCTCTAACCAAAGATTACTATTGTCTCGCACACGCCAACCGGAACAACACACAAGACCAAAATAGTCACAATCATATCCTTTCTTTTTTTAAAATGAATAAGTATCACCCATGGTGGAGTAATGAGATTTCAAGACAACTAAAAAGAGTGTTGTAAATAAATATAAAATATATGAGGGGAGATTTTACATTATCGGACATAATAATTAATTGATAATATACATAAACTACTTGAACATGAATCAGTGTCGATTGAGAATTACGTCACTTAAGATCAGTGTCAACAGGACTGATATAATGGCTTTGAACAATTCCAACACTTGTATCCAGTTAGTGAAGGCTGGCTTAAATTAAAATTAGTTGACATAGCTAATCAATAAATCACTTCACCCACAAACAAAGTCACTTCTTTTTTGTTCAAAGATCACATGACAGGGAAAGAAAAAAGGAAGGATATTTTAAAAAAAAACCAAGGTTTACGTGTTTTACTAACCAATATAGCCAACTAGATTACTGGAAAAATTTCAAACTGGGTCTCTGTGTCAGTCTTGTTTGTACTGATTTCGGGGACGTAGAATTTAAAGCCTAGAGATGAAGCTGTTTGATAAGCTCTAGATGAATTTTGTAGAGTTTTGTGGAAAACCTTTGTATACACGTTCCGTCAACAGAGTCTTCAATGTTCAATTTATCGAAAAGATACCTAGAATGGTGCTTATTTGGCGCTAAATAAAAGACTGTTTCACAGAATGGAATGAATGCTAAGGAATACCTAAAGAACAATGAGTATCCAAAGCAATTTACTGAGAAACATCTTCGAAAGTAAAGACAAAATGCCTAAAGAAACCACAACAGATCAGAAACCCACTTTCATTCAACTTGTATTCAAAGGTGACGATATTGCAGTGACAATAAATAGAGAATTGCGAACTTCACTGACTAGAACTTATCTTGCAGCCAAGCCGATGATCCTGATAAAAATAACATGTTCTTTGCTCCATTCAAAATGATCATGTTACCACCAATTGCATGTACAAATTTATATGTATCTGACAAAGAAATTACATTGGTTGAACAAAAAAAAAGAACTACGTTCAATTCCAAAAACATATCATCAAAAATGCCCAGTTTAATGAGATTAAGGGCTTTGAGCAGAGCCTTTGCAAAGTATCCCTGTTATACAGAACATCAAATTAATAGGCTGAAATCATTCAGTACATTGAGATAATAACCAAATCTATAGCACAATCAAAAAAGATTATGCAATTTTACATTGACATTCATTTCCAATGTAGGTTAAAATTCACGAATAAAACAGTAGTACACAATTTACCAGCCACATACCATAAGTCGACGTCAATGCTAATCCCAATATGGTAATAATTGAATACCGATTGACGATTATGTTCATTTCAAAACAATTCATTAATCAAAGTACATATATATACACATCATATAGTTTTTGAGAAATTCACTATGATAACGGTTCAATGTGTAAATATATGTTTAATAGAATTTATCAAATTAAGTTTACCATATTAGAAATAATACTCTCTTATGTAGCCTTGACAGAATATGAAGCTGAAAAAGTGTTTCAGTACGAAATCAGTACACTTAAGTGAAATTAAAGTTGGTTCGTCTCATATCTAGAGTTGTCCACTCTAACCTTGTGATGTAGGTCTCGCATCCAAATAGTCAAGTCGCTTCCGGGACATTTATCTACGATCGGCTATAGTGTCTGTTAAAATTGACATTTATCGTCCCCGCCGCTATCGTTAGTAGGTGCATAGTACTGGATGAGATCAGTGTGGCTTCTTGTGTGTTTGAGATATTTTCTTTTTGATGGTCGGAGTACAATGTCGTCTCCCCGGAAGCTGAACTCTTCTCTTCAAGTTTTGTCCAATGAGTTTCACCTCCAGGTTTAATATTTTCGTTTTCTTAGCAACTTGAATGATTCTTATTCTTCCATGACCTGTGGACATTCCATGCACCGATGTTCATTATGGTGCTGGTTGTCAGTAAGGATATCATCACTGTGATTTTAAAAAGAATCTCGTCTATCATCATGAACTGACATAACTGTTCGAAATGATGACCATTCAGTCTCACACACGAACGCTTAACCTCTAGACCACTGAGCCATCATCCAACAGTATTAATGCATAACTTCGAACCGGTGTCGTGGATTAGCATTGTTGATGAGTCCCATACTAGGACGAAACAATTTTTAATGTTGGTCCGGTGAAACAATCAATTGTAAGGAAATCACATAAATTATCATAATGCTAACATAACTTGTTTCAAAGCTGCTCTATTTTCGTCATGACTACTTTTGCTAAATTCAGGATTTTATCATAATGATTGGCAATTTGTATTTAGATTAAAATTCTTTCAAGCTTAACTTATCATTTCATTGAAGATGTGAGCACTGTTGATAAGCTTGATATCAAAATGCAACAATCATTCAGTGCTTCTGGATTTTCAATTAGTTTTCATAGACTTGGATCAGTTCGTCAATTCAATCACATTTCACTTTGAATATTATCATCATTAATAATCGAATCATTGTAATAAATTAGTCAAAAAATGGTCAGATTTCCAATTCCTATCACTATCACAATCACATAGGATGAAACAAAGACTGAGAGACAGCTTTTTGACTATCAGAATATTGCACATATGAAATCACCAATCAGTCATTGTTAGATCGCACCATTGGAAACCTAGAAGCACTGGACGGCCGTTTCGTCTTGGTATGGGACTCATCAGTGGCAGTGCGCATCCACGACTCCTGCTTCTCGCAGGACTCGAGCCCGGGACATTCGGACCACTGGGCCGGCACTCAACGGTGTTAATGTCTAACTCTGATTGATCTACGGATTTTGCGCGACCTCACCCATTTGTCTTTGGTAGTTACTGCCTACACCCGACAGGGTTGAACCCCATTGGTCACGTCTTCTCAACTAGAACTCCGAGAATTTCCTCAATGATGGCCCAATCGTTAGGCGTTCGTGCACAATACCGAAGGTCCCGGGTTCGAATCCTGCGAGGAGCAGGAGTCGTGGATGCGCACTGTCACTGATGAGTCCCATACCAAGACGAAACGGCCGTCCAGTGCTTCTAGATTTCTAATGGTGTGATCAAACAGTGATTGATTGATGATTTCAAATGTGTAAAAAAACACTAATCTCCATAACTCTAATTGAAAATATCAAAATATTACTGTTAATGAATGTGTTCATAGATTAACGTTTCAAGAAAATACCATGGTGATCAAATATCTTTTTTTGTAT
Organism: Schistosoma turkestanicum; assembly: GCA_944470395.2. Classification (NCBI taxonomy): domain Eukaryota; kingdom Metazoa; phylum Platyhelminthes; class Trematoda; order Strigeidida; family Schistosomatidae; genus Schistosoma; species Schistosoma turkestanicum. The sequence continues at coordinate 9,962,636 of OX103974.1, read as the reverse complement.
TTCAATGTATTTCAATAGTTTCCTTTCCCTTGACAATTTATAATTTATCTTATAAATTAATGATTTTTTTTTCTACAAGAAAATTGCGTAAAACAACCTTATTACTACTACTACTATCTATAGATTCTTTACCATTTTCAGGGGTGTTACTTACTTTTAGGGCAATTTTTCCAAATGTGAACTTTATGTCATACATAGGAAAGAAAAATAACAGGGTTATATTGCATCACTGTTGTGAAAGATGCTTTTTTTCTGATTTATGAATTCATGTATGTAATCCAGTCATTGTGACGTAAAGGTGTGTTGATTTTCAAACAAACAAACAAACTGGTTAAGATTAACGAGTAAATTAAATTAGAAAATAAATTACGTACCTAAAAAATCGTCTTGTCTACAATCCCAATGGCACATATTAATTTTGTTTACTTAAAGTATATAGTGTAGCGGTTAGTAGTACATAAGTGTACGAAAATATGTTGTTCACTGGGAATGATTGTATCCTAAAGTGTTCGTAACTTCCCATAACTTCCCAATTAATGGCATTCCAAATAGTGTGAGGGATCTCCGAGTTCTAGTGAAAAGTCGTGACCAGTGAAGTTCAGCCTGTTTGGGTGTAGACAGTAACTACCGAAGACTGTGTATGAGATTGCGCAACTCCGTGAATTGATAAAGTTAGACATTAACACCGTTAGATACCGGCTCAGTGGTCCGATGGTTTGGCGTTCACCTACAATACCGAAGGTCCTGGGTTCAGATCCTGCGAGGTGCAGGAGTCGTGGATGCGCACTGCTGAAGAGCCCCACACGAGGACGAAACGGCCGTCCAGTGCTTCCAGGTTTCTTCTAATGGTGGTCTAACATTGGTCGATTCATGGTTTCAAAAAAAACTTAACAATCTCCACAACCCGGTAATGCATGTTACTAATATATTTTTTATGATCTTATGACTATGATACAACTTATGTTCTCTGGTCGGTTAATATTTTGTGTGCTTTATCGATTTGAGATGGGGGGTGGAGGAGGAGAAGAAAACTGTGTTTAACAAATTATTGATTTTGTGAATTTGTATAATTATATTCAAGATTAGGGTGTAACTAATCATTGCTAATGTGTATAATATTTTAGTGAAATGTATCCCTGTTATATTTGAAATGAGTAGTTTATATCACTGTTAAGAATTAGTTTGACAATGATTGAAAGCTAAGAAATGCTGGATATCGTCCTAGAATGAGTTTTCTCAGTTGTGAGCATACCCTAATTCATCAACAGTCTAACTCAGAGCATTTAAGTCTCCTGTCAGTTGCTCAGTCAGTTGGTATACAGTGGTTTGCGTTTGATAGCTCCAGTACATTCACAACAATGTACACACATCTTCCAGTGTTGTCGTGTTATCATAGTCTTTCCAAATCCAACATCGTTAAACCTCAGAAAATTACCTCCATCTTACGAGTTCCATCCACAGTCGTGTCAAATCTACTAAATATTAAGGTATTTCATACTAGAATGAACCAGTTGTCCATTGTTTCCTGACTTTTGACAACCATCTAGTTTAAGATGATGTAAACTATGGAATTCAACTATCCGCACAAAACCCTTGTGGTGCGCGCTACTTATAAGTAGTATATGACGCGAATAAAAACGTAATGTCTGGCAGCAGAAGATGGGGGAAGATCAAGAAAGGAAGAGCGGGAACACAATGGGATTTGTATGAAACGCATGAACAGTGAAATGTCAGACAATGGATTGATGTTTGCAACAGGAACAGTCCAGTTCGATATGATGGATTGATATTTTGCAAATTAACGATTTACGATATGGTTTTCCTATTTTACCAATTAACTCTGTAATTTGAGATAATTACAATTCGGTAGCCTTCACCGGTGTTCTCCTTCACTGCACGCCTATTATAATTAATATGGAATGTTGTTTAAAATATTTGTATAGACTAATGATTTATCAAATGTTTGACATCAACATGAGCATAACTTACCTTGTTACAATTGTTCAGATTCAACTATTGAATAAATCTATTTTCAATCACAATTCTAAATTTGCATTACGAGGTTGTGAAGATTGTTGTTAAGTGTTACACATTTTTGAAATCATGAATCGATCAATGTTAGACCACCACCAAGATTAGAAACCTGGAATTTGATTCTGTTTTTTAAAATAAAAAACAACCAAACTAAATCTAACATCCACGTCAGTATCTGATGAAAACATTTGATTAGCATAGTTATTTATGTTATGTGATGAACATTCACTATAGAGTATCTTAAGTTTTGTTAACACAATTAAGCAATTCAGATATCATTGTTAATGACACAACAAAACTGTCAACTTCATAATGCGCGAACTCCCTAACGGTTAGACCACTGAGCCGGGATCTAAAGGTGTTAATGTCGAACTTGATCAAATTCACGGAGTTGCGCAACCTCATACCCTGTATACATCCGGACAGGTTTGAACTTCACTGGTCACGACTTCCCACTAGAACTCGGAGAAGACTCCTCACCCAGCTAGTCTAACGGTTAGGGCGTTCGCGCACAATACCGAAGGTCCTTGGTTCGAATTCTGCGGGGTGTAGGAGTCGTGGATGCGCACTGCTGATGAGTCCCAAACCAGGACGAAACGGCCGTCCAATGCTTCCATGTTTCTCTAATGTAGTGGTCTAACATTATTCGATCCATGGTTACATATAAAACTTAACAATCTTCACAACAACCCTGCAACGCAACTGGCTAATGCTAACTATTGACAATCTTAGATTCATGAACAGGTTTTAGACATCATAATTTAAACTCATAGGTTAACATGTGAAATCATAAGGTCAAGTTAATTTGTAGTTGAGCAAGAATTATAACAATGTAAACATTGTTAATTTCATTCTAAAATTAACTGACCTAACAGATCGTAGTAATAATCTTGTTTCCTAGTCAAAGTACATTAAAGTAGAATAATCGTCAAAATGTTAAATGCATACAGAACGCATGTGATGATTTCAGTAAACATTCAAGTTTCCCGCTTATGAACCGACAGATTCATTCCTTGTTCGATTAATAAAGCATCTACCATGACATACTGTACAGATGTACTGTCAGTGTACTTCTTCAGTGAATATTTGTTCAGCTTAGTTTACCTGAATTATTAATCTAGGAAAAAAATGATTACCTTAAATTGTTTCATTTAACTACAGTTCATAATTACTGACTGATAAGATGTCTTCAATTAATTAATAAGTTTACAAGCAGTTATGAGAACCTTGTAGATATTTTTTGACTGTTTATACAGTTGATCAGCTTTGTCTTCAACTTTCAAGTAACGACAGTTTCACATTTGTGAAACACACACACACGTGGCAGACAACATCAGAGAAGTTTAATATGGCCTTTCTTCGGGATACCGTAAAACTCAACGAATTCAAGATAGCCCTCAGCAATAGGTTCCAGGCTTCCCACGATCTACTCAATGGAAAGGAAACTACGGTGGAAAACAATTGGAAAGGGACCAAGGAGGCAGTCACTTCAGCTTGTCAGGAGGTTCTGAGTCACAAGAAGCACCATCACAAAGAATGGATCTCTGTTAGTACTCTTGAAAAGTATCAAGAATGAGAAACAAGAAGGCCTCAATCGACACCAGCCGGACAAGAGCATAAGATGTCAAGGCACAAGCTGAATACACAGAAGCAAACAAGCAAATGAAGAGGAGCATCAGAGCTGACAAACGAAAATATGTGGAAGATCTAGCAATGACGGCGGAAAAAGCTGCAAGAGACGGAAACTTGAGACAAATGTACGAAACAACAAAGAAGCTGGCCGGAAACGATCGTAAACTAGAACGATCAGTGAAAAGCAAGGAAGGGAAAGTAATCAGCAACACTGAAGAACAGCGAAACAGGTGGGTAGAGCACTTTAAGGAATTCTTGAATCGAACAGCTCCACTGAACACACCCAAAATCGAAACAGTATCTACGGACCTCCCAATCGATGTTGGCCCATCAACAACTGAAGAGATCAGTATGGCCATCAGACAAATCAAGAGTGGCAAAGCAGCACGACCAGACAACATTCCAACAGAGCTAATGGAAGCAGACATGGCAGTGACTACAAAAATATTTCACATTCTCTTCAACAAGATTTGGGATGAAGATACAAGTACCGACAGATTGGAAATAAGAACACTTGATCAAAGTACCAGAGAAAGGCGATCTCAGCAAGTGTGAGACCTACAGAGGCATCACTCTTCTCTCGATACCAGGCAAAGTCTTTAACAGGGTGTTGTTAAACAGAATGAACGACTTCGTAGACGTCCAGCTTCGAGATCAACAGTCTGAATTTCGTAAGGATCGATCGTGTACTGACCAGATCGCTACATTACGGATCATTGTGGAACAATCAATTGAATGGAACTCACCACTCTACATCAACTTCATCGATCGACCACGAGTAAGCATCCGATAGCGTGGACAGGAAAACACTGTGGAGGCTTCTTCTACACTATGGCGTGCATGAGAAGATAGTCAACATCATATGGAATTCTTATGATGGATTAAACTACGAAATTGTGCACGGTGGACAGCTGACAGACTAGTTCGAAGTGAAGATCGGTGTCAGGCAAGATTGCTTACTCTCACCCTGTTCTCTTTATTCTGGTGATCGACTGGATTTTAAAGATGTCAACATCTGGAAGGAAGCACGGTTTGCACTGGACAACCAGGATGCAACTGGAAAATCTAGACTTTGCAGATAATCTGGCTCTTCTCTCCCACAAACAATAACAAGTGCAGATGAAGACGGTCAATCTAGCAGCAGCCTTTGCAGCAGTAAGTCTCAACTTACAGAAGGGAAAAAGCTAGATCCATATATACAAATTAACATGTACCAACCAAATCACACTTGATGGAGATGCTTTGGAGGACGTAAGGTCCTTTACATACCTGAACAGGACCAGTTACAAACCAGTCGGATCTGATGAAGATGTGAAGGCGCTGATCCGAAAAACAAGAACAGCATTTCTACAACCGAACAACTTATGGAACTCAAAACAACTTTCAACCAATACCATAGTCAGAATTTTCATTACAAATGCCAAGACAGTTCTACTGCGTGGGGCGGAAACGTGGAGAACTACGAAAGCTATCATTCACAAGATACAAGTATTTATTAACACTTGTCTACGCCAAATACTCCGGATCGGTTGGCCAGACACTATCAGCAACAACCTGCTGTGGAAGAAAACAAACCAGATTCCAGCGGAGGAATAAATTAGGAAGAAGAGCTGGAAGTGGGTAGGACACACATTGTGGAAAGCACACAATTGCGTCTCAAGGCAGGCCCTCACTCGTAAACCTCAGGGTCAAAGGAAAAGAGGAAGACCAGGGAACACATCTCCTCGAGAAATGGAGACAGACTTGCGAAGAATGAACAAACACTGGACAGAATTGGAAAGGGGAGCCTAGGACAGAGTAGGTTCGAGAAAACTGGTCAGCGGCGTATGCTTCATTGGGGAGTAAGAGGCGTAAGTAAGTAAGTCATCGCAAAGAGAACAGTTTGTTTCATATGTCCTGGGATGCCCCACAGAAGCATCCAGAGGCTCCTAAGAATCCGAACCTATTTCGTTTAATCACCATTCGATAGAATTGATAAAATGCCGATGTGGTATTGAAGTGATTGGATGGTGACACAACATCACTTATCTAGGTATGGATGATTTTCTAAGCTGTTTTCACTTCATACAAAAAGCCATAAATATTCTCGCTTTCTACGTACATTTAAGATACTTTCTGAAGTAAAGAATTCTGTCTCTTTCGACCTTTTTTGTGAGCTGAAGCCGGTTCTGCTTGTTTCAGTGCCGATGACTGGATTGCGCATTAGTTGGTCTAGTAACAGACATAACAATGTGTACGCACAATGAATGAGTATTGCCAACGGCCGACCCACATCTTCATGGATACAAAGGTGTTTCTTGAGTATTTTCTGTGTTGTAAGTTAGTCAAGCTATTAGTTATGGATGTCGATCCTTCGCCCATGCTTGCATGGTAGATGAAATGTTCACCGTAACAAAATGATTAATGACTCACAATCATGATTTATTCAGCGTCGTTCATAAATGGAGCCCATGGTTCCGTAGTTTGACAGAAGATCAAATCAAAGATCAAATAGAAGACAAAGAGAAAGGGTGAGATTTGCAATGATTATCCTATATACATTAAACTAATAGAAAGCTTTAATTTCTGTAAACTGTTATTTGTCTGTCTATATCTTCCTTATTTGAAAATCTAGTTCCCACAATCATCTCTCAAGATATTCTCGGCCTCAGTGTTCGGATATGAACATTTGAAACAACATGATCGAGATCAGAATACAGGATCTCTATTGGATGATTAAAACTGCGTGTTTGATTGGTTGATGTGAAGGAAGAGAAGAGTACAAGGAAATACAATCTCATACCCTTTAAAGTGTAATTCCCATCGGCTATTGGTTGCTCGTGCTGAGTGGATGAGGCAGATCAGATGGAATATTTGAACGATTTCACACTAAATGACTCAAATTCTCATCGAAAACAAGCTCGATGTTTGAACACGATTGGTTAGTGAACGTTTACAAATTATTTATTTCAAACCAT